>JAGXJF010004535.1:0-447514 GCA_019208055.1 Stipa capillata | reverse complement strand
AGGGGTGGGTCCGGGCTGACAGATTCTTTGACCGACCAAGCGTGCCGCCCCGCACGCCCTGTCGCTGTCAACCTTTTCACCCCATGGGGGACGCCGCCGCGCGACCAATTGCGCGGCATGAGAGGCTGACCCAGGGGGCCCGTGAGGGGACGACTTACCAACCCAGTCAGAAGAAACCCCGTAAGTCTCCGTCCGCGGGGCCCGCCGAAGGCAAGGGTGTCAGAGCCCCTGCTCCGACACACCGCGAGGCGATGGCCCGGCCGAAAGTCTCAAGTGGGCATTAAATGAAGGTGTGGGCGCTTCCAGTAGCGCCCACGTCGTCTACAGCACGAGTACAGCTCATGTTCTCCTTTGCCGACCTATGTGGTATTCCCCCGAGTATATAAGGGGAGAGCCTGGTCCATGCAAAGGGTTGGCCTATTCTTTCCTAGGTTAGATCTCTCCAAGTTTACTCCTTATCGAAGAAGCACCGTTCTTCCTCCGGGCCAGAGCTAGAAGAAGAACAGTGCGTACCTCTGTAACTCATCGTACTTGCCACATACACCCATATATACAAAAACCAAGCAGGACGTAGGGTATTACGCCTTCCGGGGCGGCCTGAACCTGGGAAAATCCTTGCGTCATTTCATTCTTAGCCACCGGGTTTATTCGCTAAACTCTAATCCACCCCAAGGCTTGTAAGAAACTCAATACTCCCCTGGGCCGAACTCAAAAGGGGGTCCCTCCGGACCACCGCTAGAGGCGTCTCTACGCCGACAATGACAGTGGACATGTCCGTGTTCCACATGCTAGGAATCGGATCATCCCCTCCCTCATCATTCTCATTTTTATCCTCTTCGTTGGTACCATCTTTAACACCAATTTGTTCCTCTCTAGCAGCGGCATCATCATTCTCCATTACTTGCACTAGCTCCTGATGTATCTCCCCCTCATCCACTGAACCGATCAGGTATTCAATATCTAAACTAGGTTAAGGTTTAGCGCGTTCAACTACAGTGTCTTCTGTAACAACCTCTTCTTCTACCGCTCTACTGTTTTGTCCAACTGCATTGCCTCCTGCTTCTTGAGATGACACCGCCTTAGATACAGCCTGCACCAACAGATAATGAGAACCTTTGCGTGCCTTACTTGCTCTCAACCAAGCCCGCCAATCTTTGGACATATCTAGTGGGAACAAGTCCCACCGGATATCCTTGCAAGACTTGGTGAAATATGCCTGCAAGGTTACACTTGCAACCTCCGGATCAAGACTAAAGACCCTTGTGAACCATTCTTGAACGGCATTGATAGGGTATTTGTGAGGGTCCTACATGGCTAATTTGGTTTGTTGAAAGCTACTAAGATCGACAAAACCAAACTCATTTGTGCGGATCTCACCAACACCATAGTAAACTACGAATTCAACTAGTTTGGACATTCCTGTCATCCAAAACATAATATTTTAGACTATACAATCTAAGATCCTCCATGCCCAAATTAATATTCCAGACCTACTCGCACATAAATAATATAATCTATCATTCATCTGATTCATTGTCGATATGCAAAAAAAACCTTATTTCTACATCTACATGTTTTTATCATATGTAATGCCCCAGTCAACAAGTAGTGCAAAATGTACGAATTATTTTCAACTAGTCATCTATATAATCTACATACACATTTATAAATTTCTTGTTGTTCTCTATTTCTAATGCTACTCTACTTTTATACCTAATCTCATACTTCTAGTAAATCTACTCTATGTCTAGTAAAATCTACTACCATATCTTAATCTACTACTAAAGCTATATCTAATTTTAAATCTACCACTAAATCTACTTCTAAAAACATATACTAGCTACTAAAAATAAGAAATGAAGAAAAACATACCTAGCCGAGGCCTCAAAACTTCTCTTTTTTTCTTCCCCGGCCTTCCCTCCCTCCCTCTCTCTCTTTTCTCCAGAAATGCACTGCCTCCTTGCCTCCTCACGGGTGGCAGCGCGGACCTTTATATAGCCAGGGACTAATCGCCACCCCGCGTGGCGATTACGCCACGTCATCTGTCCGTTGGCCGGGGTGGCGGGGGATTCGCCCGGCAGTTATGGCAATCGCCACGGTGGGTGGCGATTGGGAGCTATCACCACACCCGGTGGCGATAAGGGTGGAAACCGTCGGTGCGGGCGGCGGTTGGCTTCAATCGCCACGCGGTATGGCCATTAGGGTCATGTTTGAAATTTTTTTGGCTCGGGCATTATCTATTATATACTAAAAGCAGAATACAATAGAAAAAATAGAGAAATGCTAGAAATTCTCACAAAAAAGTAAAACATCTGATCGTTAATTTGGTGGACTCTTTTATTATTACTAGACCACAACTAATAGATCTTCATAACTGTACCTAAATAGATCACAACCGATAGATCTTCATAACTGCACCTAAACAGATCACAGCCGATAGATCTTCATAACTGCACCTAAACAGATCACAGCCGATAGATCTTCATAATTATATCTAAACAGATCACATCCGATAGATCATCATAACTGTATATAAATAGACGGCTCGATATAACGACTAGCAGGCCGTCTTATAAATGTACCTAAATAGAGGGCTCAGTATAGGTTGACTTGCGATTTGAACTTTTATTTCTGTACTAATCTAATATCACGTGTACGAGTAAAAATTAAAGATAATTAAAAATATTTGATGCGTAATTAGTACTGATCTAATATCACACATGCAGGTAAAAAAAATAAAGATAACCAAAACGTTTCCCACGCAATCAGTACTGATCTAATATCACACGTACAAGTAAAACAATAAAGATAATTAAACAAATCACATGTAATAGATCATCATAATTGTACCTAAATGGACGGCTCAGTACAATGCCTAACAGGCCGACTCGCGAGTTGAACTTTTATTTCCCGTACTGATATAATATCACACGTATAGGTAAAATACATAAAGATAATTAAAAATACATTGTGCTAGTTTATGTAAAAACGGAATAAAAAGATAATATTTAAAAAAAAACCTCTTTGTGATTCATGTTCACCGTTTACGTTCACGCGTATTTCGCTTCCATGAACTTACCATTGTATTTCACGGGACGTCGTAGATAAAGAACCAAAATATAAGTTCGGTTACCACACGTAAGCAATATATACATTTTTAAACAAAAAATACAAAAGGAAAAATCACTTTAATACAAAATTCAAATAAATATTAAATATGCTATAACGCAATAACGCATGAGAAAGTTGCACCGTTCAATCGTTCATGTGATTGTTTCCATAGATCATGAAAACTTGTTCCGCTCGCACGTGGAAAAATATTCTAGTGTGTAGATTTTTTATATCCAGCGGTGGTAATCTTGTGGAACAAATATTAGTGGAACAAAGTGAATGTCCTGTGAAATAAAAAAGAAATATATTTAAAACAAATATGGAATTATGCTTACGTACGAATATGAACCATATTGGAACAAATTATGACATTTCGTAGAACACACAAATCCAAAGTGGATCAAAATTTTTGTTTCTCATGGAAAAGTTCATCACTATTAGCGAAACGACACGAGAATGCTCATGGTACAATTCATAAATATTAGTGGAACAAAACTTTAGAAAGAATGAAAAAAGTGTTCATAGGGCAATTCGGAGCTATGCACAAGAACAGAAAAGTGCAAATGAAATAATCTACAATTACTAGTAGAACAAAAATTTTGAACTAACAGAAAAAATTTAGAATCAGTGGAACAAAAAGAAAGTGTTCATGGAACAATACATGTACCTTAGTAGAATGAAAGATTGGTGCATAAATAAAAAACACCTATGTAACAATGCAGTAACACTAGTGGACCCAAAAATAAGGGCATGGAATAATTCAAATATTACTAGTAGAACAAAAAAGAATTAGCAGAAGAAACTGAACGTGCTCGTGGGGCATTCAAAACAGTTGGTGGGATAAAAACAAAAAGGTGGCAGAAAAGTTAAAATGCTCGTGAAAGTATTGAAGATAAACCATTAAGGAAACTGAAAACAGAAGAAAGAAAACCAAAGAAAAAATGGACAAGAAACGACATAATAAAGTGAAGTCATCACGTAATCATGTACCTGCCCGTGCATGTACAGCTTGGCAGCGAAGTACTCCGTTTTTTTTTGAAAAGCCGTTTTTTATTGTTGATGATGAGGAATGCCTCGCGGGGAAGTGAGCTCGGACGGAGAGAGTTCTCGCGAAGAAAAGCCACAGAACGAACAGCCGTGCTGGGGTTTGTGCCTTTGTAGGCTGCGGGCCGTAGCCTCTAAGGCCATGTATAATGCAGGGTGCTTATAGCCTAGTGCTTAAAGAGAGAGAGTACCATTGCGTTCAAAAAAAATATGTGACTTACAATGTAGAGTGCTTCATATGGGTGCTTAAGTTGTTTTAATATTCGTGTAGCACCTACTCTAGCACCTATTGTCTCCAATGCAGCGCTGCATTGTGTGGAGTACTATTTGTGCTTCTTGGAGTACTATTTGCTAGGCACCGGTTGAAGCACCTGTCACCTGTGTCACTCTAAGCACCAGCCTAGCACCGGGTGCTTAACTTTGCTTCCATCGCCCTTCCTAAGCACCTGTCTAAGCACCTCTCACAAAAAAAAATAAATTTTTTTCCTGAGTCATCTGTCTAAGCACCTATATTGTACAGGGTCTAATTCCAGCCGCCAAGCGCGATTCCATGGTAGCAATCACGCGGGCGGTACGGAATAAAACCGCACGGCGGGTCACTGGCCGCGCAAGAGCGCCAGGCGCGGCAGGCCAGCTGAACAAAACTGGAAGGAAGGCCCGCCTGGCCCCTGGATCATTGGAAGCGCATGTCGCACAATTCGAGCATTGGAGTTTGCGATCCAGCTCCAGAACGAGCCCCTCTTGGTCACTGGTGCAGTAATCGGCCGGGACCTGGCTCAGCACGTCCAGATTACCCCGGCCCAACCTGTGACCCTATCGTCTCTCTGTTTGCTGCGGATTTGCACGCAAGATTCAAATGTTACTGGCTCGTCTTTATATTCTTTTGAGGAAATTTGACAGAGCACTGCCTATTCATCAATAAAAAATAAATATGTAATAACTATAGAAAACGTGTTTTTGAAGAGAACATACCGGAAAACCTCAAAAAACCCCAAGCGGACTACTCCCTGCTATCAGTAACAGTAGCTGTCTTTATACACATGTGTGCTGCTCAATGGAGAAACGAGTACACCAGTTTATCCCGACTTAGCGACCCTCTGGAATTTTACGGGCATATTTGGTTCGTCTGAATGTTTTAACCGTTTCTTAAAAAATTTGAATTGTCTTTTTGTAAAACTTCTTCAAAATTCCAATAAATAAAGTAGACCCTAAATATACTACGAGCACAGTAACATGTATATGTACACGAGGCAGTGCTCCGCCGCCTAGACAAAAAAAAGAAGAAAAACGAGAGTACATTACGCAAAATTACATCTTTAATGTACCATATAGTAATTTACCATATCTTTTATTTTTTTAATAGAACTATAACTTTTAGCATAATCTCTAACAGATCACCCAAACCGGCCACTTCCAATCATTCCACGACAAATATGACATGACGGGCTTGTCCGGGCTGACTTTGCCTAGGATGCCATGGCGGTGCTAATGTCACTGTTGTTCTCGTGTTCTTTTTTCTCTTTTTCACCCTCCTCTCTCTTGACCAAAATGGATGCGGGACGTCATGGGGGAGCTGATGCCCTCCTCTCTCTTGACGAAAATGGATGTAGGACGTCATAGGGAAGCTAACGCCACGGTCGCTCAAGGTGGGGGAGCATTGTACCTCACTGGAGGCGAGCACGAGTGGTGCCGTGGAGGAGCACAGTTCATGGATTCATGAAATTAATTTAAGGAAAATATAGAGGAGGCGGAGGACGACGTGCGGCCCGAAGGACTTGCATTAGAACTCACAGATGAAGGAGATCAATGCGAGGTAATAGCCAGCCAGAGCTGGAGAAGAACACAAAATTCCGATGAGGCAGAGAAGGGAGGTGCAATTGGCGACGTGGTTGTCCTAAACTCGTCACAACAGACCTACTGGCAAGCGGAGTCGGTCGGAGCTGCTCCGGTTTGCCGGATTGCAAGCGGTAGCAAAGGGATTGCCGATGGCAGCGCGCGCTGGCGTGGGTAGGAGGAGGCTGTGTTGACGTGAATTTTGCAGGTGGCAGTGCACACGGGCACCCACGGCACCCTTGAATTTTGCTGCAATATCTTACTGTGCTGATGTGAATGTCTCCGATGTTCAATGTTTCACCTGGTTCTATATCTAATTGCCCCGATGCATGTTTTGGTAGAACCGCAATCTTACTAGTATCTAATTGCCCATTTCTGATGGTATGGTCAATACTCAAAGTGTTGATTTGAATGTACGATGCAAATCTCAATTACTCGATTCGAGGCCACTTGAAACAAGCTGAATTTTTGCAAATTCCCAGTGTCGATGTAGACCTGCAGGTACTGACCGCGGAAGGAATGAGATGTGAAAATCATAATAGCGCAGATGCAGGGGTTGGGTGAGAGCGTGGCACGCCATCCTGGGTATGCTCGTCTTCTCGCTATCCGTCGGGAATACGTAACTGGGAGCCACCTCTAGGCCGCCAATGACAAGATGAGTTAAGGGGATGTGAGGAGGAAGAAGGGGAGGGGAAGGAGGAGAAGAAGAGAAGGTCTCTCATAGGTGCGGCTCATATCCACCTAAGCACTGGGTGTTAAAATCCACATAAACATCCACCTAGAGGCCGATAAGTAGTCCTATTATGTCAGATTTACTATTATATGACTGGAAGCGATCAGTTTAGATAATCGTTACATATTAGTTCAAAAGTTATGGTTTTTATTAAAAAAAGATATATTGAAGTATTATAAGATACTCGAAAATTATGATTTCAAGTAACTAAAAGAAATACCAATAGAGCTTGTCCCTTTGAAGTCACAGAATGAGTTACTTGGCTATGCTGGACTTGTTATGGTGGCACGATGCGATAGCATACAGAGCACCCCTTGATTTGCAACCAGATGCAGGTGTTAACATCGTCGCTGCAACCAAATCTTTCCACCTGTCCGCTTGTTTACTCGCTTCACATGGGGCACCGCAATGGCAGGGCCAGGAGCCAAAACCGAAAGGCGAGCCTATTTGAAAGTTCGGTAGCCCCGACTGTTAATACAGTTATGGGCGGTCCCATCTCGAAGCTGACTCACCTCCCTGCTTACACAGTTGCAATCGCCGGTGGTAGCCCACTGAGTTTGGATACGCCAGTAGCGGCACGAGCAAATTAATCTGGCCATGCATGCGGCCGCGCACGACGTGTCTGCCGGTCCCAAGGCGCCGACACTCACAGGCCAAGACCTCAAGTGTGACCCGGATAGTGCGAAGAAGTTACTCCTGCATGTGATGCTTGGAAATCTTGGGATTCAGTACGATCTATACTGCCATGTTTGTCAGGTTTTGAAGGTTGGCGGACGCAAATCACTCCGACATGCTGCCGCTCGTTAAGAACACGATTTTTTCGTGAGACCACGACGCCAGATAGCGCTAATAGTATACCAACGGGAAAAAGCGCACGTAGGGATTCATTTCCTTTAGCTGTGTGAAAACTCAAGAGGTAGATGGGTAGATTAGATGCTGCCGATTAACATGTTACGGATTTAGACCACCATGTGCGAGGTGCCAGGTTGTTTCAGTTCCGTATCTTGAGAATCTCTCCACATGCGCCCCCCGCAAGAACAAGAGAGAAGAAAAACAGACAACATCATGCTTCATCGTTGAGTTTCATTAATTGGGACACTGATTTTTTGTCGTGTATCTTTTAGAACTTGAAGTAAGAACACTAATTTTATGCACTGACTGTGGGGGTAGAGATAATTCGGATACATAGCATCTACTATCTACTCACATAAAAGTGATAAAGATAGGAATACAGATAAATTATTATACGGCAACTTGAATATACCCCCAAAATCTGAATGCTCACGCAGAAATGGGTATGGGTTTTACTTCATAAATCGAAATCCATGGACGTATCCTCTTTGCCTGTGGATAAACTGGATAGTATTATTAATTTGTCAGACCCACATACCAACCGTTTAACTTAATCACTGTCTAGTTCATAAAGCCGAATAGTACACCCGAAGCTCTTGTACGTAGACTTGAAGAGTAGTACTCGTACAACCGAAGATCCTTCATTAATAATGCCTTTGGAGAACAGTCCTCCTATAAACAATTGAGTAGTACAATCAGTCTTTGTAGCATTCAAGCCTCTACTCCTTTGTCTTCTTTTTTGGAGAACTGCCGGTGTCATCGTCGGCAGGAGAGCCAGCGTATCAGCAGGGCAAAATCTATTATATACTAAAATTATATCTATTATATATCAAAATACATCATGGATTAACCGATAAAAAGACAGACATGCTAAAATTTTTAGAAAAATAAAATATCTGACTATTAATCTGTCTTTATTAGTATACCACAACCAATGAATCTTCATAGCTATACCTAAACAAATCACACCCGATAGATCTTTATAACTGTACCTCAACATATCACAACCCATAGATCGATAACTATACCTCAACAGACCACAACCGATAGATCTTCGTAACTATAGCTCAACAGATCAGAAATGATAGATCTTCATAACTATACCTCAACAAATCACAACCGATAGATCATCATAATTGTACCTCAATTGATCATAGCCGATAGATCTTCATAATTGTACCTAAATATGTCACAACTGATAAATTTTCATAACGACATCTAAACATCATTTGACCATTAATCTAGTAGACTTTTATTATTAATAGACCATGACCAATAGATCTTCATAACTGTACCTAAATATTATCAGCTACTAATCCGGTATACCTTAATCATAAATGGTCCACTGTAGATAGATATTCATAATTTATACTCCATAAAATAGTTACCTAAGCTTTAAGTCTGCATGCTGATATAATATCAACGATCGGCAATTTGAACCTTAACTCTATATATTGATCTGATATCACATACCAACATTCGACTAATTATGATCCGAACTTTAATTCCAAATGATCCAATGTCATGTACAAATAATCTTTTGGTTCAGTACGAATGACTGAGCATCTGTCTCGATATACTTCCATACTTCTACAGATAGTGAGCTTAATTAATTCCACGTATTGATCTAATATCATGTATTAACGACCAATCGGTTAGCATTCCAAACTTTATAGCGGCATACTGATATTACGTATAAACGACTACTCAACACACATACAAACTATCGACCAGTTAGCACATACTTCAAACTTTAGTTATATGTATTGATCAAATATCATGCTTGCAAAATAACATAATAATATTAACAATATAAAATTAAAAAATTAAAAATAGTTAAAGACGTTTCCTGGGCCCGGACACCCTGCTAGTTAATAGGTAATAACACAGCTAGTTGAACGTCTTCCGATTGTCCAGAAGACCAATGGTGTTTCAGAGCATAGCTAGGTAATTTGTACGTGTCATGCAAAAGAAAACAAGAGTATAGGTATTATGCAGCATCATGCCCTTCCAGTAATTTCCTTCACAATTGTTCGTTTTCATGGGAGACATCATTGCTCCTAGTAGATCAGATTGTAGGATTGCTGTACATATTTGGCTTATACATGTCACTTGCTCGAGTTACGTTGCATGCTTCCGCTGATTCAGTTTCAATTTGTAAGCTATGCATACTTCAGAGAAAGAGGTCTGCTCGGTAAAGTAAGTATTCATCTTGACATTAAACTTCGTGTATAAAAAAAAATCAAAAAATGTATTGAACTTGACATTGCAGATTTCAGTACAGAAATTATCTGACAGTAACAATTCATCTCTCTCAAGGATTGCGTTGTAAAAAAACACACAACTTGATACATCGCCATTCCAACAGTGGTTGCACTTCAAGCTTCTCCTCAACAACAAAACAGAGGAAGAGAAAAAAATAGACACATCGACAACATGCAATTTTTAAAATATTATTTTTTATTTGAAAATTTCAGAAATAATACCACGTTTAAAAATTTTGCAAAACTGGCCTCAATCGCCACCAGCCTTGACGATTAGGGCATAACCGCCACGTGCTGTGGCGATAGGAATCAATCGCCAGCCGCACCGACGATTTGGTATGGAATCGCCAAGCTGGGTGGTGATTGACCGTAATCGCTATAGGGAATGGCGACTGGGCCTAAATCGCCAGCGGACGTGATGATTGGCCTCTCTGATTATATAGCCTGTGTCCTGACGGTTACAGAGAGTAACTGCCTATCGCCACCAGGGATGGCGATTGCGCCCTATCGTCACCCCGCGTGGCGATAGCACTTAATATCGTCGGTGCGGCTAGCGATTGGCCCCTATCGCCATGAAACGTGGCGGTTGGTGACGATTGTGGCCAATTTTATAATTTTTTTGAACGTGGTATTATTTTTAAAATTTCTAAATAAAAAATAATATTCTAAAAAACACTCGACATCATGCATCACTAATGGAATACGGAGACCATGGAGTGAGGAGCGCAACTTTTTAACCTACCCCTCCTCTTCTGACACCGCCTCTCGCAACACCCGGATGCACATTTGCGGCGATATAATTAAACCTAGCATACCATGCACTTCTTGGCTGAGAATCACAAAAACCCAGTATAACTTAGGGGTAGTTCACCAAGGAGCGGTATGTCGCCCCGGCCTTCCAGCTGGCGGGGATGACGTTGTTCACGACGAGGACCCTACCGGAGTCGGAGGTGAGCCGGAGCGAGAAGGGCGCGCGCAGCGGCTTGCCGATGTTGGAGTTGAGGCGCCACAGTGCGCCCCAGTTCTGCACTATCGGCGTCCATGTTCCGCAGTTTGCCTCCA
Source organism: Stipa capillata (assembly GCA_019208055.1). Classification (NCBI taxonomy): domain Eukaryota; kingdom Viridiplantae; phylum Streptophyta; class Magnoliopsida; order Poales; family Poaceae; genus Stipa; species Stipa capillata. The sequence continues at coordinate 436,615 of JAGXJF010004535.1, read as the reverse complement.
TGAGGTCGACGGCATTGAGGTCGCCGTCGTCGTCCTCGAACTCGATTAGGACCTCGAAGTAGAACGGGTTCGAGCCCTGGTCCACCCTGAAGGCAATGTTGACGCCACTGTACTTGCATGGCACCCTACGATAAACGGAAACACCATCTTGAGGATCTTCCGTTAATTTGTGCATCTTGCGCATAATTCTGTGCTGCAGCAGGTCGTACATACCTCTTATACTGGATCTTGAGGATACCGCCGGCCCGGAGTTTGTCGGCCATGCCAGGCTTCGCCATGGCGCCCATGGAGGTGCCGCTCATGTCGAAGTGGGCGGCCTCGGCGAGGCAAACCCCACCGGGGCACTCGTCGGTGATGACGACGGTCGCCGGTTGGCCGGAGCACGCCTGGTTACTTGTGCATTTAACCTGCGTACACGCGCCACATGAACGCATTTAGTTAGGACCGACCGACCACTTTGCACCATTAATGGAGCAGAGCTACATGAAGGCAGTACGCTGTGTAGACCACACGCAAATTGTGGTATGCTTACCTCATAGCACGCGCCGCAGCCCTTGCCCCCCTTATACAGTGATGGGCTTCCGGCGGAGATCATCGACGAGAACGGCCGATGCCCGACAGCGCTTTGGTAGCCGCACGCACCACCTGCATGTTTCACCCATTCCGTTATCAATGTCACCTCCATGGATCAGTGCTGTGCAATGTACGTTCTATACGACTGACAGTGGAGTAAGCATGCAAGCACTAACCGTCACTTCCATCGCCGTTGGGGGCGCCGTAATACGTCGCACCGCCGGCTAACCAGCCCCCGGAACCGTAGGAGGCCAAGGGGCCAGCAGTGGTGTGGTTTTTTGGGGCCTTGACTGCAGGCTTGTGGCTGACCGGCTTGGCGAGCTTGCGGGAGCAAGCAATGGGGCTCACAAGAAGCGAGAGCACCACCAGTGCGCCAAGTAGTACTAAGGTGCAAGATTTCGCCATTGCTGCTGCTTAATTAGTTATTGCTGCTTCTAGCTAGCTAGTACTAGTAGCTTGGAAGAGGATATGGACTAGATATGCTTAGCTCAAGTGTTCCTTGGTGAGTTGCAGGAGTAGCCAGGTGACGGGTATTTATAGCGAACTTTTGCGGGGACGCAGACGTACGTGGCAAGAAATTTGGGGATTCCACAGGCCGAATTATTGAGGAGAACGTGATTACGTGACAGGTTGGTGTTAAAAGGAAAAAGCTATACAAACTATTATTAATCAGCAGCACCTGTCTTGACATTAGCTCAAATTCACTTAATGTCTAGCTCACCAACATCAGCCTCACACTTACAGATTCAAGTGTTACGCTCATCTTTTTAAGGACTGATGTCCATGGTAGCACACACAACAGGAGTATCATTACACGTAGCTTTTTATGGCTGACGTCCTTGACAACATACACGACAGGAGTATTACATGTCATGCTCTAATACCACCTATAACACCTGACTCGAATTTGCGAGTGGGCTTTGTATATATAGCACTTCTCTTACGCTTACATCATTGTTCGTGTAAAAGAGTTAACCTAGATGTGCTATGTTTGAAACATAAAAGTATATGCTGCATCAACTTGATCTAAACTCTTCATATGACACTAATACTATTATCAACTACACATGAGGCACATATGACTGCACTAACAGGCTGAGATGGAGAAGCCGCTTGTCACGGCTGCTAACCAAATGCCCCTGGAACAGGCAGTGACGTCGAGTCGGAACTACTCAATTGACATTGTTGCTAAACATCAGTAATTCAGTGCCAGAAGTGACATCGCTCCACTAGGAAAACCCCTCGTCCTATCTAGTACCATCCTTCTGTACCCGTGAGCAAATGTGTTAGTGTCTTACAACGATTTCGCTTGATGAAGAAATAGGCTCCAATCAGCTACTTCATAGTTGCGCCACAATCAGAAAAAGTAAGTTGATGAACTGCCACAAAAAAAGGAGAAACATATTGTCATTATAATGCAAAGCGTGAACATCAGATCACACAAAATACACATAGTCTCGACATGGACTACACCTATTCTAATCTCCACCAAAATCAAATTTCACCTCAAGTAGCCCCTCTGTTAGTTGTAGCAGATTTCAGTTTAGCAGAAGTTCTAAACATATTCAATACAACACATAATTCACATGAAACGCACATCCAGCTACAGCTAGCACAAATTCTACATATCATGTACCATTGAGGAAAGAGCACATAGCAAAATTAAGGGGATTACAGGATGCCTAAGCGACAATCACTTGGGCGAACTCAATCGACTCAAAAATACTCCAAATTACTAAGTTACAAAAGCTAAAGCATAATTGAAAGCTTACATCCGAACCAATTGCCACTAACTCCACCACCAACCACACTCCCACCAGTCGATATAACAGCCGGATTTGTGGCCGCGCGCAACCTCTCGCCAGTGATCAGTGTGTCGCCCTCGCCAAGCGTGCTACCTCCCTGCAGGTCGACGTAGACACGGCCGTGCGCAACCAATTGCCAACAACCAGTGCGTTGTCACCGCCAAGTGCGCTCGTCCCCGCACATCGGCGTTGACGCAACTATCAGATCCGCAGCTGCGGTGCAACCTCTCGCCGGTGACCACTGTGATCTCTCCGCAAAGCATGCTCCCTCCGTGCCCGCCACCCGCAACCTCCCACCAGCGAACCCTAAGCGCCCACAGTTTTGGATTTCACGTAAGGAAGAGGGAATGGGGATAGGAACTGTCGCTCTCTCTCTCTCCAGACATCTCTCGGAGTGGTTCCCAAGTTTAAATATAGTAACCAATGTGGTCGTGGGTTGAACGGTTGGATACGGTTAGCATGCATCGGACGGTGATGCACGCTATGCTTGCGCTAGTGCCAATGCCCGCACGTGAGGGAAACAAGAAATTCTATAACAAAATATTGTGTGAGATGTATACTTAGCCCTAATAGATGCATGAGTGATGACTAGTGACATGGTCAAACATGAATTGGTGACACACGAGAGTTGACGACTAGTAATATTTACCTAAATGCTGCGCTCGTGCACCAATACATGTGACCGGGCACACATTGCTTCCTGCCGTTCGATTTCCACCATTTCATCTATGCATCTTATGCACTCCCGTCGGACCACCACTGGCCTGCAAGTGCTAGTACTCCCACCTCCTCGTTGCACCGCTCCTCCCAGTCCTCCTGCCGCCGCCACCTAGATCTAGTGCGCCACGGGGAGGGAGCTCGTGCAGCATCCCACGTCCCCTACCATTCCGTTCCCATCCCTCATCCGTACACCACTGATAGTCCCCGCAAAGAACTCAAGGCATAGAAAACCACGCATTAGTAGAGCAGGCCAGCCTGGTTTCCATGTGGCACTTGTGGAGGTGCTACAGAGGTACAACCATGGAGGTGGCTAAGGGGCAAGGGCGTAGTCACCAAACCACGATACCCTCTGCTCCATGTTCTCCCGCCTGAATAGCCACATCGGCCTGATCCGCTGCCTCATCGTCTGCAAGTAATTGTCTGAGTAGAAGTGCTCTTGCTAGAAATCAGTAGGCTTTTTCTTAGTAGATGAGTCTAGTCGATGACCGAGCAGATATTAGATGCTCCGTAGATATCAAATTTTTGTTCCTTCTTTGAAAACTCAATGCAAATATTGAAGGCCTGTAGCTATAAGTATGTGGTTAAAAATCAAAAGCGGTTTTTTAAACTTTGCATCCTTATGAGTATTGGGTTTATGCCCATCTGCTCGATTTTTCCCTTCTTATAGTGCCATTTTTTCAATGAGACCATCACTCCTAATGTTGTTCGTACCTCGTACATGAGATTGAAAACCTAAGATTGCCTGATAATGCCTTGTCACCTGATTTGTTCATTACCACACATTATCCTTTAGTATTTCATTTTACAAAGCTGCGATTGATGAAAAATTATAACATGTACTTTGATTCCTGTTTCATGGTGCCACAATAGTTGGTATGGCTGAGGAGCTCTGTGATTTCGAAAGCACTAGAATCCATCATCTGTAGTAGCTTCTAACATTAGTGCATGTGTTCTAATCTATGGTTCTAATATCTAGATAAATAAGCTTTTCCCAGTTCATGCAAAAATTTAACTGGCTTAGGGCCTGTTTGGTTGGGCTGTGGCTGTTGACAAAGCTGCTGTTGGCTGGCTGTTTAGAAAAGCTGCTGTGGCTGTGGGAAAGTGAACATATGGCTTTTGCTTGATCCAAACCATCTACAATATTTTGGAAAATGAGCACAGAAGTTTCAGCACATTGCAAAAAGCTGGCAGAAGACAGCTTTTCCAAACAGCTGAATTTGCACTGCAAAGCCCACAGCTACCGTTGGGAAAAGCTACTGAAAAGCCCAACCAAACACCCCCTTAAGGCAAAAGCTGAATCAAATAGGGAAACAGAGGAACATGTGAACTTGAGTTTGAGAACAATTTTTGATAAATTCAAGCAACTAGAGTCTAATTTATATGCATGTTTTTCGCCAGGTTACACATTTCAAATGAAATTAAATATCACCCCAATTTGTTGACAAAATGTGCTATGCAGGTGGGATGTTTGCTTTGTACTCGTTAATGGTATTGTCTAGGAGCTCCAGGATGGATCTTCTGAATAACATCTATTCCAAATATGGCTCTATATCATCATATAACCAGGAGGAGCCTTTGCAAGAAGTCAATTATGGGTTTCTAGTAAGGTTACTGGCGATAGCGTCTTGACCCCACCAATGCAAGGTAGTAAATATTAACTATCTTGTATTCATTATTTCTTTCTTTTCTATCCGAGAATATACTTTAAAGAAGCTGTATGATGTAAGGTCGGGGTTGCAGGGGGTGGGTGATCTTGTGGACGTTGTGGACAAGCTGTGCTACGGAGACCATGTTCTAGATGATGCCGACCATCCATACCGATGAATTTATTTTAGTTGACTACCAATGCCCTGCAATTTGAAGTCCCAACATTTCAAGTGAGTTGCTTTATTATAGTGGTGTAGCCATAGTTGACTAGCACTAGTAAAGTTGCCTTGCACTAGCGGTGAATAGCTTGACAATAATGATAAGTTGCCTTACATTTCTTTCTGTTCAACTTCTTTGAGATGGTTACTGCAGTTTCTTGTTTGTTAAGAGGGTGATTTTGTGTTGGATTATGATTACTAACACCTATCAATTTGCTTACTAGTACTGTTAATTAAGTTGCCAAATTGTATTGCTAAGTTGGCTAGCACGGAGTATGTGTACCATTGCTTGCCATCGGTTGTGTTGTACCTTTTTTGCTATCACATTTTGCCTAAATTGTTGATCTACTAGGTTTCTTAGGGTTGTTTTGTGTGAATACTAAAAGCTGCTAAGTTGCTTATCGTTGCCGCTAAGTTGCCTAGTAATATTATAATTTTTAGTAGTTTATACAGAGGTATGAGAGAGGTGGTCTATATCAAATAATATGTACTAGTACCTATAAATTTGCCCGATAGTGCATGCTTTTCCTAACAATACTAGAATCTGCTAATTTACTTATTGTGCTGCTAAGTTGCCTATAGTGGGCTGCTGGGTTGCATTACAGTATTATAGTTTCTAGTAGTTTATCTAGAGAGGTCCGAGAGGTGTGGCTTGTATCATATTATGTGTACAAGTACCTATGAATTTGTCTGATAGTGCATGTTAATTTGCCTAACAATACTACTACTTGCCTACCGATGTTGCTAGGTTGCCTATTGTTATATGTACCAGTATTTTCCTAGCAATACTATTAAAGTGGCTAAGTACTGCTAAGTTGTCTTGCACCATCGCGAATTTTTTTTGGATGTCACAATTATCTTGTTAATTTTTTTTGGAAGGCAATGAGAGGACCCAGACCGGATGGAATCGGGCCGCCCGTTTTTTCGATGACAATCTGCGTTTGGTTCGCTAGATGAGCGATGGATCGAGCCGCCGAAAGGAATCTCCGGGGCGAAATGCTGGATGGGAGGAGTCGGGGAATTCGGCCGACTCGCGCGGCCCGGCGGCCGCCCCCGCACGCGAGCGATGCCCCCGCAAAACACATCGCGCACCCACGCGCCCCGCAGGACAACAACCGAACGCGCCTCCCCCCAACCCACCCCACAACGCTCCCCGCACCCAGGCCTGCCCTCGACCCCATCGCCGCCGACGCCGCCCGAGCTCCTTCACGCTCTCCGCCTCGCGCGGCCACTCCCCCAGCCCCCCCTCCGCGCACCCAGGACACCCCCCCCACGCTCCCTGTTGCCCTCCACCCCCGTCGTTCTTCCGCACCCCAGATCGCTGCCGTCCGAGCTCCTCCCTGCTCCCGCTTGCCCTCGCCGTGCCGCCGCTTCCGGCTCCCCCCTCCAAGAAACCAACGCCTCTCCGTGTTCCCCACCCGACCCTGGCGGCTGCTGCTAGGGTTACGGCTAGGGGCGGCGGCCGCGGCAGGGGCGGCTAGGGGCGGCGGCAGCGGCAGGGGCGGTGACCGCGGTGCCGCAATACATCTTCACGGCCTTCCTCCCCGACGGCAGCCTCCTCACCGGTGTGTTCCTCCTGCTCCTCTTCCGTCCCCTGTCCTCCTCCTTCTCATTAGGCAGAGAGCAGACCTTTCCGTCACGAGTTGATTTGTTGGGGCCGATACAGACAAATGGTTTCAATAGCCGTAGACTCGTAGTCTACTAATCAACGATCTAACATGGGGTTCAGCAGAAGGAATCCTTGTATTTTGAGCTCACATACAGCCATGGGTCTCTAGTTCTCTGCCATTGCCATCATCCAAGTTGGCCAGCCATGCAGGCACAGGCCAAAGGCGCCACCATCACCACCTACAATAATCCAGTGGCCATGGGGCTTGGTTCAACGAGGAAGGAAACATTTGTGTGTGTCAGTGTGTGTGAGGAAGGAAACTTGTGTTCATGTATGTCTAACAACATTTGATGTGATGTTATCTAAATGCTAATGCATCCTCCAGTGGTGATAATGCATAGGTTGATTCATAGATCACTAGCTATATTGATGTTTCTGAATGGTTAATACTATTGTTTGCATAGAAGTTGTTTGTGCTATATTCATGGTAACATTACTTGCATTGTAGATGGACAACACCACGAATTTGTTCATTTGGGCTGCTGCTGCATATTTTTGGATGGTCATGGCTACGGTCTGTGTTGAGTCTAGAAAAAGCAAAAGAAGGGAAGGTATTAGCTATGGACCAATTGAGGAAAGGGATAGGATGAGAATTGAATATTTGGACAATAAAATTTGGAAGGATGAAATAACTTGTGTGAACATGATTAGGCTTGGTAGAGGAGCCTTCTTTTGGTTTTGTAAACTCTTTAGGGATCGTGGATTACTTCAAGACACTATACATATGTGTGTTGAGCAGCAAGTAGCCATGTTTCTGAACACAATTGGCCACAACTTGAGGAATAGGTTAGTTGCCACAAATTTTGATAGGTCAGGTGAAACTGTTAGCCGTTATTTCAACTTAGTGCTACGTGCTATTGGTGAGGTACGACACGAATTCATTAGTACACCGTCATTGGAGATCCAAACCAAAATTGCAGGGAACCATCGATGGGATCCATACTTTAAGGTATGAGGATTAGACAAAAAAAATTTAGTTTGTTGGTCACAAAAGTAATTGGTTTCTAATATGTTTTGGGTTTATTTTTCAATAAATAGGATTGCATTGGAGCTATAGATGGCACACATGTTCGGGCCTCTGTTTCTAAGGACATGGAGCCATCATTTCATGGTAGAAAATCCTTTTGTACACAAAATGTGTTGGCAGCCGTAGATTTCAATGGGAGGTTCACTTATGTCTTGGCTGGTTGGGAGGGCACAGCACATGATGTTACCATTTTAAGAGATGCTTTAGAACGAACTAATGGCCTACGTATCCCACAAGGTATCCCTCCTTTAATTGTGTATACATCCATTTATCCATAACAATTTTTTATAAGAGGATTCTTAGATCCTATTTGGTTGGGTTTTTCAGTAACTTTCTACTGAAAAAACATGTAGCCCAACCAAACGGTCAGCTTTTCAGCAACTTTTGCCAACGGTAGCTGTGGGTTTTGCAGTGCAAATTCATCTGTTTGGAACAGCTGTCTTCTGCCAGCTTTTTGCAATGTGCTGAAACTTCTGTGCTCATTTTCCAAAATGCTATAGATGATTTGGATCAACCAAAAGTCATATTTTCACTTTCCGACAACCATAACAACTTTTCAATCAGTCAGCTAACAACAGTTTTGTCAACAGTCACAGCCCAACTAAATATGCTCTTAGCACGAAGTTGTATCTCTTGAAATTTTATTTGGTGTATACGACAACTATGACATAATTCCTAAATAAAATTTATGTGTTTATCTTGTAGTGTAGTGGAACAATTTCAGTTACCTATTCATGTAGGATCCAATATTGCACTTAAAAATTTGATATACATTATCATGGAGGCGCATACCATACTCATAGGTTTTCTTACACATTGTTATTATAGATGGGATCAAATTATTCCGATAATCATCTAGAGCTCTACCTCTAGCTCGTTAGCTCGCCCTACTTTTCTTTTTTTAGACCAGTCACTACTACAGAACTGATCATTCGAGACCCCTCATCCCAGGCGGATCACTAAAATATATCTCTGCTATAGTAGATCATAGGCGGTTCGCAAAGAGAAACGCCTGGGTTAACTCGCAGAGATGCGAACCGCCTGTGATGACAAGTTATCACAGGCGGTTCTGTTGAAGAAGCGCCTGCAATATGTGGACGATATATCACAGGCGTTTCGAACCGCCTGTGATGATGGGCTTATTAAAACTGCCCGCGATAAGGTGTCCGTTTTTTACAGTCTGCCAGACCGAGCTCCTTGTCTTCAATGTTCTGTTCTTACACACAACAGCAGTGGCGGCGGAGCTCTTGCGATTTTCAGCTTGGAGATTGAATTGAGCCCAGAAACTTGGGATTTGGATAGGATATTGCATATCTTTTTCATATTGGTGATCTAAGGTTAGTGATTGGTTTAAAAGTTTCATTATTTGCTAGATGTAATGTGGTAAAGAGAGAGAATGTAGATCTAGCTAGGTTATGGCAAATTCTATTTGGCTTTATTGAATTTGAGGCATAAATTGGTTTCAATTACTATATGAGAATGTGGCTAGCTAATTTATGGTGGCAAAATGATATATTTGAGTGGTTTATATTTTATGAAATAGAGAGATGTGTATATATAGCATATAGTAACTTATTATTTTAGAATTGATTTATCTTGTCTTGTAAAAAGATGTTGTAATTGTCGAAAGGTTGTATGGAATGAAATTTTAAGAATGTTTTGATATAGTAAAAACCCACGTATTAAGTCATATGTCAAGTTGTATTTGTCGTAAATAAATTTGTAATTATTGGTAGGTCATATCTTCGTGAACGAAATAAAATATTGGTAATAATCATTCACATGTAGTAAAAATCATACCGACATAGTAATTGCTGGTCCTGAAATAAAAAAACTATTGGTAATTATTATTTACAAATAGTCAAAACCAAATTGTAATGATAATATTAACTAATATTGTATAGATTAATCGGTACACACTTTGTGAGCCTCAATATTGTATATGAATTAATTAAATTTATTTAATTTTTCTTGTAGATTGACCGAAACTGGATGTATGATGGTAACCGCTCAAGTGAACAGTACCTTAATGACGTATCAGATTTCATAAAAGTCGTGAAAGAGCATAAGTTGAATAGAGGGGAACAATATATTTGTTGTCCATGCAAAGACTGCAAGAATGTACACATGTTTGAGAACTCAGAGCAGATCGAATATCACCTAATTCGTAGGGGTTTCATAGAGCGTTACATATGTTGGACAAGTCACGGTGAGCAGCAGAACAATCCAGGAAGGTGGTAATGACGACATCACGGAGGAAGACAATTATATGGCAGATGATGTCGATTATGATTCTGATGAAGAAACGTCGTCATATGATCTTCACCATTTAAATGAGATGTTGCACCATGCAGAAAGAAACCGTAATACGTGGGAGTACGAGAAATTCAAACTCTTGATGGGGGATTTGGAGAAACCTTTGTTCGGAGAAACCCGTCTTAAACGTTTATTTGCGAACCCAAAGGATGCAGAACTGTTGCGTTGGCACGCTGATAAGCGCAAGAATGATGGAAAGCTTAGACATCCTGCTGATTCCATCTGGTGGAGAATATTGATAGAAAATTTAAAGATTTTTGGAGGGAACCAAGAAATATAAGGTTTGGACTGAGCACGGATGGAATGAACCCTTTTGAAAACATGAGCAGCTGTCATAGCACATGGCCAGTGAATCTGTGTATTTATAACCTTCCTCCTTGGTTATGCATGAAGCGGAAGTACATTATGATGACAATACTTGTGCAAGGACCAAAACAACCCGGGAACGATATAGATATTTACCTACAGTCATTGATGGAAGATCTCATGAAATTGTGGACCCATGGAGAAGATGTATTTGATGCTCACAAGCGAGAGAACTTCAATCTGCGCAGCTTACTGTTTTGCACCACAAATGATTATCCAGCCCTTGCTAACCTTTCTGGGCAGAGTACCAGAAAGTATTCGGGGAAAACCATGTACATGCGTCACCGTAGGTTCCTTCAAAGAGACCATCCGTACCGTCGAATGAAGAAATAATTCAATGGACAAATCGAGGACGGTACAGCTCTGAAGCAATTTAGCGGTACGGAGGTACATAACATGGTAAAGGATATAAAAGTTACATATGGGAAGGGAAGCAAAATAAAGGCTACACGTGAGAAGGCTGTGTGGAAGAAGAGGTTGATATTCTGGGACTTACCCTATTGGGAGCACCTACAAGTTCATCACTGCATCGATATTATGCATGTAGAAAAAAATGTATGTGATAGCGTTATAGGTTTGTTATTGAATATGAAGGGCAGAACTAAGGATGGCCTCAAAACAAAGCTTGACTTGTTGGACATGGGAATAAGAAAAGAGTTACACCCGAAAGAGACTTAAATAGAACGCATGTTCTGCGAACCTGCCTGCTATACTCTATCAAGAGCTGAGAGAAAAGAGTTGTGCTAGTTCCTGCACGGTGTTAAATTTTCAACCGGTTACTCCTCGAACATACAAAGACTTGTTTCAATGGAAGAGTTAAAATTGAGTGGTATGAAGTCTCACGATTGTCATGTATTGATCACTCAGCTGCTCCCGCTTGCTATTCAGAATATCCTATCTATCAAGGTTCGAGAGACAATCACGAGATTGTGTAGCTTCTTTAACACAATATCACAGAAGGTCATCAATCCCACAGAACTAGATGCTCTTCAAGAGGAGGTGGTGAAAACTTTATGTCAATTTGAGATGTATTTCCCTCCTTCGTTCTTCGATATCATGGTGCATCTCACTGTGCATCTTGTGAGAGACATAAAGTGGTGCAGACCTGTGTTCCTTTGAAGCATGTACCCTTTTGAGAGATACATGAGAATTCTAAAGCATTTCGTATGTGACCGATCACGTCCGGAGAGAAGCATCGTGGAAGGATATGCAACCGAAGCGGTCGTTGAGTTCTGTGTCGACTACATAGCTGCAGTAAAACCGATAGGTTTGCCCAAATCTCGCCACGAGGGGAGGCTTCGAGGTGTCAGAACCCTTGGCAAGAAAGATGTCGTTCCTAACTGGAAGGTTATTGATCAAGCACACTACACAGTCTTGCAACACATGACCTTAGTGGCCCCATATATCGACCGACACAAGGCCATGTTACGGGAGCACAATCCGAAAGCGACAGAAGTTTGGGTGATGAAAGAACACAACCGTCGGTTCAACAAATGGTTATATGAGCAACCTCATGGGTTATCGTCTTCTGACCCAACGCTCACATGGTTGGCAGAAGGTCCATCATGTACAGCTGTGACATGGCAAGGGATGGACATAAATGGCTACACATTTTATACGAGAGATTAGGACCAGAAGAGCACAAACCAAAACAGGGGTGTCCGCATAGATGCTCGAGATACGGTTGGTAGGAAGAGCTCATACTACGGGTATATTGAAGAGATCTAGGAGCTAGACTACGTGAAGTTTAAGATTCCGTTGTTTCGTTGCAGCTGGGTAAATCTCTCACAGGTAAAAATTGATAAGTATGGCATCACAACGGTCGACCTCAGAAGTACTGCGTACAAAGATGAACCATGCGTCTTAGCAAATCAAGTCTGACAGATATTCTACGTTTCCGATCCTACAAATCTTAGGCATCACGTATTAAGGGACTCGAAGAGACACATTGTCAGAGTGGACGATGTAGTTGATGAGGATGAGTATGCCCAGTTTGAGGAGGTGTTTGGATCCAGAGATGACATGATGGTCGAAGACGAACCAAATCAAGATGAAGCTACGTACGTGTGCAACGATCCTCACGAAGGTCTCACATTTGTAGCAAATTAGATATATATTGAATCATGTGGATTCCACAAGTAAGGATGTACAACATATATGAATCGGGATTCCCATTACATATATGTTATATTTCCTATTTGAATGGAATTGTTGAAGAAAGAAAAAGGAAATTAAATTAAAAGAAATGGTAACACACTGTGTATGGAATGAACATGTAAACCCTAATTAAACAAGAAAAAAAGAAAATGGAAAAAATGGATATCACAGGCGGCCCGTACTAAGAACCGCCTGCGATAACGTAAACATCACAGGCGGTTATTAATAAGAACCGCATGTGATAACGTTAACATCACATACGGTTATTAATAAGAACCGCCTGTGATAACGTTAACATCACATACGGTTATTAATAAGAACCGCCTATAACGTGTTGTAATCACAGGCGGTTTTATCCTAGAACTGCCTGTGATGATCCCCCCTTTATATACGCGGACCGTTTTTTCGGACTACGAAAAACCTAAGTCTTCAACCCGTACCCTCAGTGCCACCCCTGACCTCCGTGCCGCCAGCCCCGACGCCCCACCCGACGCCGGCAGGCTGCCCCCATGGGCTTCTCCTCAGACGATGCCGCCCCCGGCCCGACGCCGCCCCAGCACCCGACGCCGGCAGGCTGCCCCCGTAGGATCCTCCTCGGACGACGCCGCCCTCCTCGCCGCCCTCCACGCCGCCCCCGACGACGACTGCCGGCCAGTTAGTGTAGTGGGGCGGTGCGAGGAATTCAGTATGGAGGACGCCGGACACGACAGCTTCCTCTTGTACCTCGCCAAGCAGTAAGATTCCTCTGCCCCCAGGTTGACATCCTTTATGCACTATTTGCTTCCGATGTAGAAGAGAAAATTTTATTGCAATTGCTTTTCTGAAGTGCTATACCCTTGTTTAGTTCTGTAACACTATATTTATCATCCTACTAGATTCATTAACCCCAATTCGATTAGCAGTTCATTGTGGAACTGTAAGCAAAATTGGTGTACATCAAGTGCAATGAAACCAGATGTACAATGCAATTTGTAATGGAGATTAAGCACAAAATAGAAGATTGATAGTTTGTTCGTTAGATGAACTTGTAAGTTATCATAGGTCAGATTCTCCTTTCCTTTGCCCAGGGAAATGACGGCATTTTATTCAAGAGTTAGAAAGCAAGCTGTACCCTACTCTTATGATCTGTAAAATGGTAAATGTGTGCCTTAGATGCACTGAGATCATAAAGATATAATTGATTGTATTGTCTTTCCTACCTAGTTTGTGGATTGAACTATTTGAGTGTGAGTTTGTGCATTGAACTATTATTTGAGTGTGAGTTTGTGCATTGAACTATTTGAGCATGAGTTTGTGGCATGAATTGCATTTAAAATATGTTGAAAAGAATGACAATGCTAATGTGCACAGATGAATGCCACAATATGTTGGTTGTTTTTTTGTTGTCTTCAACCTTGTGCCTGTCATTTAACAGAGTTGAGGTCCAGTATAGTAATTCGATTCATATGTATATGAAACTTGCACACTTTTAGTCAATCTTAGTGCAGTGGTCCAGCCATACATATGAATTATGAATAGTTTAGGTATAGTTAGTACTAGCTTAGTAATAGTTGTTCACATATGAATTATGAATTGATAAATCTATCAATCCTTTTCTCCCAACTTATAGGTTGAACACTTTTACTATCTTTTTTACATGGTAAAGCCCTTAGATTGTACCGTTCAATGCCCTTATATATTCCATGAGGACTTAGTACTTAGGGTACGAAATGATGTACATGTGACTTAAAGGGAGCAGTAAAACAACATCCGAAGCGTCATGTATACGACATATATATGACACTTCGATCGCTATACTGCTGCTCCATTTATTTGCCATTTATATCATTTCACACATATCTAAATGGGAGCCATTTAATTCTTCGAATGATATGCATCTTTTAGAATATGTCGAGTCCCGATCGCTCAGCTTTTCCGGAGCCTGCCGGGAACAATTCTGATGCGTCCGGAACCATGATAAAATCAAGACAGGCTCCTAGAGGACCTAGTCAAAGGCCGACGGGCCGATTCCCCATAACAGAGTTAGGCCTGTCAGCGGAACCCATCGCGCCAGAACAAAACGCGGCGAAATGGAGAACGACATGCGGGATCATAGCATGGACACGGGTTCCGTTGACTCTAGAATCATGGAAGAAAGTGGGGTGAGATCTCCGTAGAACTGTGGTTGAAGATATCAACACACATTTCGTGATCCCAGAAGAGCTTCAGGCCCGCGCCGATGCCGCCGCCCTGAAAGTCGCAAATAAAGCTTGGAAGGAGTTCAAGTTTATTCTCCGCCATGACTTCATTGCAAAGGATGAGGAGCCGTTCACTGTCCACAAATGGATGGATCCCGAGATGTGGGCTCAATTTAAGGCGTCTAGAGAAACAGAAGAATTCAGGGTGAAGAGTGTAGCGGCAAAGGCACTGGCGGCCAAGAACACCTACCATCACAGGCTAGGTAGTTCAAGGTATGCACCGAAAGTACGGAAATGGATGGACGAGGAAGAGAGGGCACGCCTAAATTACCAGCCCCCGCCATTTCCCAGCGTCGAATCATGGCATGCACAGAATAGGTTGTACGCGAGGAGGAATCCGGGTGCAACGTCTTCGGACGCACAATCCTTCACGAGCGAAGCAACCCGGGAGGTCTACTCTAGATTGGTAAGATGTTGTTTACATTATCTACCTCTGGGTACATCCACCACTTGAATACTATATTTAAACTTATTCTTCTATCACAGGAGAACCTTTCGACTCAATCCTCCCCTTGTGAATTCCAAAGGGAGAAATATATTCTTACGCAGGCCATCGGCACCAAGGAGTATTCTGGTCACACGAGGGGCACAGGTGTTTATGCTACATGGAGAGATGGATTCCCTGATGATTTGCATCGGTATAGGAATAAGAGCATGGCCAAACCCCAGCGCGAAGCAAGAAAAGAGCCACTCTTACAAAAGAAATCACCACCACAGTGGAAATGAGGGTCGATGCTCGTTTAAGAGCCCTCGAGGAGATGGTGTCCATGGCCTCACCAGGCAACGTATAAATGCAAAGCAGCCCTGTTGCTAACCGAAAGAGTAGCCAAGCCTCCATCCCCGGTGGTGAAGTTGAGCGCGCCGTCTCGTATCCTATCGATGAGATCCTAGTAATCATATGTCAATCTTAAGTTCTACTTAAAATTCTGTCACAAGCCTAATGTACTTAATTATTCTATCTTCTACCACATTTTTCATTCAAGGATACGAGCGGTGTAAGCTATTGGTGCGGCTTCTTGACGACGAGCCTTTAAAGGTTGCAACAGGGATGTCATGTCCATCCAATGAAGGTGATCTCATCCACCGTGTCCCGATGGCGTGTGGGAATGCGAAGGTCAGTGTGGACTGTGTCTATGACACCTGCAAGTCCATTAAGCTGAAGTTTCCGCCAAATGATGAGATTACGAGACTGGGCCAAGCTGAAGGGACTTTTATCTACTGGCCAAAAAGGGATGTAGTATTTGAAGACTGGCACCGTCCATCTATCAAGCAAGCTGAATCACGGGAGGTAGACGTGCTTGTGATTCAAGAGCCTTATGTTGCATGTAATGAGGACAACACAATCGCTATGGTGCCGGTGGAAACCATCTTGTTCCCCCAAGCTTCCAACAAGGGCCCATTCGTCTCCTGCCAAGTCATCGAAGCCGATTGTTAAAAGAAAGCGAGGCGCTAAATCGAAGGCAAAGGTGTCGAAGGAACCACACCTTTACATTGAAGAAAACTTCCCCTTCGCGCTGATAAATATGTTGAAGGAGAGCTATGGTTCAAATCACCAGAGGCACTTGATGCCCTCGGAAAATATACCCGCGAGCTGTACGAGTACTACCTCAAAGAGGTCAAGAAGCCAACGAATCAATGGATCACAACTTTGAAGGTGGACTTTAGTAAGAAACATTTCCACCACGATTTCGAGAACTATTAGTTCTTTGTGAACTTCATGGACTTGTGGGAACTCTACAACTTCTGGTCCCTCGAAGTCTCTCTCATTAGATGCTACACACTGTAAGTATTCGCAATCACATTTAATATTCGTGTTACACGTATTATATCCACATATATGTAACCCATACTTTCTTTATGTGTAGGATGATGATTGAACAAACCAGAAGAAAACATGTAAAAGTAGGGTTCCTCGACCCATACATTGTCTCCGCACGGATGATCATAGATGCGGAAGATTTTGTTGCCGAGTACATGCTAAACATCTTACTTGCTCAACAGGATATGGAATTCATACTTTTTTCCGTACAACCAGGCGTAAGTGTTGCACTACCTACTTCACCATCCCAGCCTATTGGTAATTTTACCAAAGTAACGTGAATTTACTAACCATTGAGACTAAATGCAGAGAGCATTGGATTCCTGTTCTCCTCATACCACACCATCCAAGGCTCATGTTTATGGATTCGTTACTACGAGCAAACTTTGACATCGAAATACTTGGAAGATTTATGAGCAAGTAAACATATTTTCAACATATACAAACCTACTGTTCACTACTTTCGTGTTGCAGTGCCGAAGACAAACTATTTCGATTCACATAGGGTGTGGAAGAGCTATCTCAAGAATGGAGGAAAAGACGTCAATAAGCCCTTTTTAAATGACAAGGTCTTTAATATATCTTTCTATATTCAATAGAATTTTCATAAATTCTCGTAATGACGATCTTCAACTACTAACCAATTGTATATATTACAAGTGCCACCAACAACAAGAAGGAACAAGCGTTTGTGGCTTCCACATTTGCCACAACATGGAAATCATGCTCACTAACATTAGCAAAAGTGAAGTCCAGGTTTGACGCTATTGCGATAAGTATTATCATATTTCTCTTTATTATAAGTACATGGCTTTAATATACATTCTTATCGACAACAGAAAAGCATTCCCAAGACGTCATTGGATTCATCTCATCTGGACCGGATAAGAGAACACATCGCCGCGTTCCTTATTAGAGATGTTATCGATTCTTATGGCCAATTCCACATCTACGACAGGGAGGAAGGCGAGTTCGTCTTAGTAAAGAAGTGATGTATTTCTTTGTGAACATTTATATGGATACGGAATTTACTGAGAGTTTAATTACTTTGTGACATGAGGTGGACGAAATTGAAAACCTATATACTTTGTGAACTTTGTGACATGAGGTGGATGAAAATGAAAGTTTAATTACTTTGTTTGGGTGATGTTGATGAGAGTTCATTTTGTGACTCATTTATGTGATATGTATCAAGTTTCTGTTATTTCATATGATTCAATTTTGATTATTGTAAATAAATGAGATATATATATATGTATTGTGTGTTTTATTTCCTACTGCTATGCAACAACCTAGAATAATTAGGTATGCTGTAACAATGATTACAAGCGGATCACAACACGAACCACCTGTGATGAGCTCATATCGCAAGCGGTTCCTTGGGAGAACCGCCTGTAATATGAGCTTATCATAGGCGGTTCTCGTTGTGACCCGCCTGTGATATTCCATCATCACATGCCTGTGATGAAGGGGGGTCATCACAGGCCCTTGCTTACAGGCGGTTTCAGAAATCGTCTGCATTGGGGTTTTTGAACCGTCTGTAATGAGCTATTCTGTAGTAGTGAGTTAGTCGGAAGCCTGTGTGTGGCAGCTCAATAACTAGACGGGGACTCAAGTGCTAGGTTTTTGGCCAGGTGTACGTACGTTAGGCATTCGAAGCTTTGAGCTAACGAACGTTTTCTTTTTTAGAGGAAAAGCTAACGAGTGTACATGTATGCGTTGAGCAATCGATAGTACTGGGCTATAGTGCCTTAGGGCCTGTTTGGTTGGGCTGTGGCTGTTGACAAAGCTGCTGTTGGCTGGCTATTTAGAAAAGCTGTTATGGCTGTGGGAAAGTGAACATATTGCTTTTGTTTGATCCAAACCATCTACAACATTTTAGAAAATGAGCATAGAAACTTTAGTACATTGCAAAAAGCTGGCAGAAGATAGCTTTTCTAAACAGCTGAATTTGCACTGCAAAGCCCATAGCTACCATTGGGAAAAGCTACTGAAAAGCTGGCTGTTTGGTTGGGCTGCAGCTTTTTCCAGTGAAAAGTGCTGAAAAGCCCAACCAAACACCCCCTTAACTAGCGGCTGTAAATGTGCTCTGTTCGGACAATAGTTACGAGCCGAGCCCAAGCAGCTTGCAAACCTTGAGCGTCTTTCCAGTCCAGCAGTGGGTAGGATTTGTAAAAGTTTTCTTAAAACTATAACCAATTAATCAAGTAAATGTTTTTCCTAAGGACATCTCTAATAGGATGATATCAGCCTTCCTTTAGAGGTGGTACATAGGATTTTTGTTGAGTTAGAGGACAGAGAAAAAAGAAAGAAAAATTTGCCTTCCCTTGGTGAAGAGATGATCTCTTCCCATCTAAAAAATTACTATTTTCTCTATTGGACAATATTCCTTCCTTATACCTATGTTTTCTAGTTTCATTTTGATCCTATATTCATGCACGCATTAATTGTTAGAGATGACATCAAGGGATAACCTATTGTATAGCATGTTTTTGTTGTTATCTCTAAATAACATGGAAAGCATAAGATAACACTGCCTTCCCTACTATTGGAAATGCCTTAATTCCTAAATGACAGTCAGTGAGACAGGTATGCTGCAAAAATAACGACCAGTGTGATAAAGCAATCAATGTGCTAGAACTTAGGAGTACAATGCACTACCACATAACAGAAAAACAAAAAAGACTTTTCTAAACACCTCATTTCAGACAGTTTTAGTAAAACTGACTGTTGGGAAAAATCTCAGCCGGTTATAAACGTCTCAGTTGGTTCAAAAAAATAAATCGACTGAAATAATTTCTTACCTCCGTCAGTTTAAAAGAAAAATGGACTGAAAAAAATATCTCAGTCGGTTTAGAAAAAAAAACCGATTGAAGTATTTCCCAACGATACATCGAATCCTATCTAACCGGCCCTCTGGTGCCCTCATCCCCTTCTCCAATTAGACCTGCCGCTGGCTCCATCTTCTTCTACTATGGATCCATCCACGGCAGCCACTCCATCTTCTTCTACCATGGATCCTCTCCCCAATCCACCTCTCCCTGTCCATCCGAACATGTGCTGCCCTCCCCTGTGTCGGCTGGCCTACCAGCGCCCGGCGTCCTCACCAGTGGCCACGTCGGGTCTGGAGAGCAAGGAAAAGGAGGCCTTCGCTGCCGAACTCGCGATACCGAGCTCTGCACTAGTACGTGCTTCCGATCTTCCTCTCTCCTTTTGCTTCTGTAGTTCTGTATTCTAAAGGAAGGATCTGATTGTCTGCACCATGCTGGTCTGCGCTGACCTTGCCCGCGGCGACCTCGACCTCCTCCCTCTACCACCGAGGCACACACCTGGCCAACCCGCTCCACGTCTCCGTCGACACCAAGTTCACCGCCATCTGCCAGTCCCTCGCCATACCCTCGTCATCCAAGAATACAGAGCCAGAGTCCCCCAAGTGCTCAGCGTCGACGGAAGGGGGAAGACTCGGTGTCGGTCCCCTTCTCCCCTTCTCCAGACCTGCCACGCGCGGCGCCGTGATCCCCCTCGATGACGCTGACCCAGCCCTTGGCGGTGTTACGCACCTATGCGTCCAAGGATTCATGGAGCCCGACAGCTCCAAGGAGGCGGCGAAGCAACAGGTGGTAGATCTGGTAACCTACTCAATCCCCCGCTATTTCTACAGTAGATGCTCGTTCTATTCTAATTAATCCATCTGATTTGCCTTCTTTTTTGTTTATTCGGTTTCTGATTTGGTACTTGCTCTGATGGATGCGGTGTACTTGCTCTGGTGGATGCGGCGACGGCGGCGGAGGTAGCCGGGGCGGGCGAATTTTTTTTTGATATTTTGGTCATCATCACAGCCGGTTTAGTGTAGTTGACCGACTGAGAAACTTACTCTTTACAGTCGGTTCAGGATACTCGACCGACTGAGGTAGTAAACCTTTACAATCGGTTCAAAAAATATTATTAGCTCCTTTTACTTATAGTCGGTTCGAAAACCGACTCTGAGCTCATTTTCAACCGGCTGAGAAGGTTGTTTTTATGGTAGTGATGAACGTAGAAGTACAATAGTACACGTGTTGGATCAAACGCCAACTGACAACGCTCATCTCCAGAAGGAGCAGTATTCGACCCACCGTGTCGTTCCATCCTAAGGACCAAGTAACGGCCGATTCGGCCATTACCGCCACTGCTTCTGTACTGTTTCATTTCTTCTTTTAACCAACGCGTCTCCTGTTCTATGCTAAGAGAAACAAAAGGTAGGTTTGGACCTGGGCAAAAGCATAGTTCTAACCGTGCTTACCAATGAAAAACTTGAAAAAGTCTCAGTGCACGAGGTAAATTAGGGACCGGTTTGGAAAATAATAATTTCACAAGTTTTCTGAATGAGTATTCCTGAGCATTGCTTAAACACCCCCATTTTTTTGTATTCATCTCTTGAAGGGTGCAAAGAAATCATCATACCAGTCATTGTGTTCCGATCTATTCAAAACAGTGAAGTGCCTTTAGGATCCTAAAGTACACTACTGCACAGAAAAATTACAGGCGACGACACACACGTCATAAGGGGAATGCGGAGACCATGGAGGGAGGAGCACAATTTTGTAACCTATTCCTCCTCTTCTGACATGGCATGTCGCAACAGCCGGACGCACATTTTCCAGCGGTATACACTAACACACGTTTCTCAATAACCACACCCAGTAGTACTGCTTGCCATGCAGTTGATTACTTGCCAAGCACGGTGCAGTGAAAACCAGAAAAAGTTGTAAGTTAGGGGTAATTCACCAAGGAGCGGTACGTCTCTCCGGCCTTCCAGTTGGCCGGGATGACGTTGTTGACGACGAGGACCCTGCCGGAGTCGGAGGTTAGCCGCAGCGAGAAAGGCGCGCGCAGCCGATTGCCGTTGTTGAGGCGCCACAATGCACCCCAATCCTGCACCATGGGCGTCCAGGTGCCGCGGCCGGCCTGCTTGAGGGCGACGGCTTTGAGGTCGCCGTCGTCGTCCTCGAACTCGATCAGGGTCTTGAAGTAGAACGGGTTCGAGCCCTGGTCCACACTGAAGACAATGTTCACGCCGTACTTGCATGGCGTCCTAAGATTAACAGAAACACCAAGGTCAATACAGATTCCATTAATTTGTGCAACTTGTGGCAAGGTTAATACTGCAGGAGGTCGTATATGCATACCTCTTGTACTGGATCCTGAGGACACCGCTGGCACGGAGTTTGTCGGCCATGCCAGGCTTCGCCATGGCGCCCAAGGAGGTGCCGCTCATGTCGAAGTGGGCCGGCTCGCCGGGGTAGAGCCCGCCGGGGCTCAAGTCGGTGATGACGACGGTCACAGGCTTGCCGGAGCACGCCGAGTTGGTCGTGCATTTAACCTGCGTACGCGCGCGCCCCACATGAACGCATTTAGTCAGGACCAGCCGACCACTTTGCACCTTTAATGGAGCTAGCTACACGAAGCCGGTGTGCTTGTTCACGAGTTATGCTGACCTCATAGCACGCGCCGCAGCCCTTGCCTCCCATGAACAGCGGTTTGCTCCCGGCGGCGATCATCGACGAGAACGGCGGATGCCCGACAGCGGTTTGGTAGCCACACGCGCCACCTGCATGTTTTATCCGTTTCATTGTCCATTTCAGCTCGATGAATGCGGTGCAATGTAGGTTCCATACGATCGACAGTGAAGTAAGCAAGCACTAACCGTCGCTTCCGTCGCCGTTGGGTGTGCCGTAATACGTCGCGCCGGCGGGTAACCAGCCTCTGGAGTCGTAGGCCGCAGACGCCGAAGGGCTAGTAGTGGTGTGGTTTTTGTTGGCCTTGACTGCAGGCTTGTGGCTGACCGGCTTGACGAGCTTGCGGGAACAAGCAATGGGGCTCACAAGAAGCAAGAGCACGACCAGTCCGCTAAGTAGTGCTAAGGTGTAAGTTTTCGCCATTGCGGCTGCTTCAAGCTAGCTAGCACAAGTAGCTCGAAATTTAGAGGCTATAAGCTAGATAAGCTTAGCTCAAATGTTTCTTGGGTGAGTTGCAGGAGTGGCCATGAGACGACTATTTATAGTGAACTTTTGGGGGGACGCGGACGTACGTGGCGAATTATTGAGGAGAACGTGACAAGTTTTGGTGATGGAGGAAAAAAAAGGTGGGTGTTGGAGGGAAATGCTAACGGAACTTATTAATCTGCAGTACCTACAAAATGACGAGCTAAAGTCGTGCAAAATATAGATTGTGAAGTACAATAGGAAAACACACATGTTGACGAATTTAATACAAGCGTACTTTTCTAGGTCAAACTTACTGTTCTAGAAGTAGCTAATGCCCAACATTGCATTACTAGACTAGAACTGTTGTTTGCTAGAGGACAACCAGATGCTGTAGTTGGAATGGAGCACCACGAGTCTCATGATCAGGCCGGTCTAATTTATTGTTCACATTTTCTATATTTTACTATACTTGTCCTCAACACACCATGCACATATGCAAGAAAATACTAAATCAAACAAAGAGTTAATAAAAATAACAGGGTGGCTCACAAATTTATGCAGCTAGATTTACAAAATATTATTCGCCTTGTTTTCTCTGTGAATATTTATCTCGCTCATTTGACTATAAAAAATTATAGCCAAAAGTATGTTTTGAGAGTACATTATTGAAACATGATATAAATATTTTCATTAAGTGTGTTATGATGTTAACCTACATTACTATTGTAATAGCAAAACCTATTTATTCGCGTGCGTTTCTCTTCCATGGTTTAATATTGATAGATAATTAGGTATCAAGACGACGACTTTTATGTGACACTAAAAATTGACGGTATTGAGGTCCATATTCTACCATGCAAAATCTTAGACATTCATACTAATCTTTAGCTTTCTCTTTTCCACTCTTCCTCAACCCTCAGGGTTAATCTTTCACAATAATTTTTTGAGAAATTTTTCACCAAGAATTAAATCAAACATTGATGGTTTACCTAAACTTGCATTCCTCTTCCTTCAACTACCTCATCGCTACCTGTATGCAATTGCATTATTGGATTAATGCAATACTATGCCTCCAAATGCTTCAACGCATGCTCCTCTTACTCTCCTTGCCTCTGTCGCTTGCCCATCTCGTTGTTGGACATGGAGAAGTGGATGTCCTCATCAGGCTCAAGCTCACTCTTGACTAAACCTATCATGTCATGATATCTAGCACTGCGCCCAGCCTTTTCTCTTAGATCCACATGTATTAGAGTGACCCAGTGGCCGTGCCACTATGCTTCATAGAGAGAACCTAAATCCTAGTGGTTTTTTTTACCACCTCATGATCAAACTGAAATCTCTCTCTCAAAACGGCCACCCTCATCTTACCACATGACCTCGATGACAATGTGTTCAACATGTACTCATCAAAGTATGCGGAAACACATGTACTCTCATCATGGCCACCTTTCTCATCGTGCATATATTGTTTTGTATGAATTTACATGTTTTTTAGCATAATTGAAATGATTTATTACATATTTGATGTGATTTATTGCTTCTGACCTTTATTTTTATAGTGACACCCCATTTCACTTTGTTTGTAGAATACGCTCACTTGCACACATAGCATATTGACATATACGGTGGCTGCCATGCTTTTCTTGTCTAGCGCCCTCTTGTCTCCATTCAACTAGCATATACTGGCAACCTCGTCATACGAAACAACTTGGAGAGGGAGAGAGAGAAGCGAACTATTTGAAACTGCAAATCAGCAACCAACCGAGTAACCGGCGATCGATGTGGCTGCCATAGAAGACAAAAACACCGTAGGTTGCATCCCGTAAGGAAAATCATCATCCAAAACAGCTTGTAGGTTGTATTATTTTAACAGCTAAAGGTGAACGAGTATGCTTTTTAATAAAGAAAAACTAGAAATCCAAATTTAAGTGTTAGAATAGAATCCACTGCCCCACCCAGTGATCAAGACTCACATATCTTTTAGAACCAAATGAACTGCCTTTAGTTGTAGTTTGCCCCTGATTTTGCTAATACACAATCACCAAAAATTTTAATTAGTTCCAATCAATTTTAAGTCCATCCGATGTACTTTGTGATATGTGTTATCCTGAATAATTAAGATCCGAGGGAGGGAAAATTGACTGAAACTTCACAAGTTTTCAATCACCTGTTGCTATAGACATTTCCATAAATATTTGAGTTATCATACGGTTAAGTTGACTTTTAATGATATGGATTCAGAAGGCAAAAAAGACTCATTCCAACTTTAAAAAGCAAAACAAAAGAAAAGAAAAATATAATAGCAGTAGGTCACACGCGATTTGAGGGATGATTAATTGGGGAGGATGATTGCACGATTGCAGGCCAGATGGAGGTGATCACATTCTCGATCGAACGCCACGATTCTGATAAAATAAATAAAATCTCACGAGGTAGCTGTCATCGTTGGTTAGGATAACACAGGGATTAGGAATAGTTCATGACCATCTAGCCATCTTTGATCTACTCCTTTCTCAAATGAACAAACATGGATGGTTGGCTCATCCATCATTATGACCATCTGTGGCTCTCTCTAATGCTGATCATACAAGCGTTTACCACCACACTTCACCTGTCATGCACGAGCGGTACGACCCAGACGTATTCGATCATTCGTTCTTGTGCCAGCCAGGAGAATGTCTTAGCCTTGCTGTATCTGCGACTTTTTCTTTTTGCAAGAAGCTACCGATTTATAATCGGGGCTGAATAATTTGACCCTGTACCATGTGACCGACCAATATGACGCACCCCTTCTTTATTGCAAAGGGAAATGCAAAAAGAATAATCATATCGTGCTTTATAATTGAGCGCAGCTTTCGCAGGTGTATCGTGCATGTATGTCTAATGCGCAGCGCAGTACAGTTCAGAAAACAAGATATGCAGAGAAACTGATTCTTCGGAGTCCTACATATGCACATCAAATTTCTCCTTTTCATTTGTGGATGCGAGTGCTGAGCAACTACCGATATGCCATTAAGAAACGATACTTTTATCGTCCGTGAGATGTCATCATCCATACATTTCGAAATTCGAATTCTTAGTAGTTGAGGGCGACCCCACAGCCACATGCATGTATACGAGAGGTTTTTTCTTAAATATTATTTTTTTTCATAAATTACAGCAATAGAGCACGGAATAATTTTTTTTCAAAAATACGGTATGATCGGCTGCCCAGGTGCCGAAAAGCACAAATCGGCACTCCAAAGGCCGAGCAAGAGACAATCGGCCGACAGCCGGCCGAAAAGAGGAAGTCGACAGCCCATTGGCCGATTAAACGAACCGATGTTGGTGACAAGAGCAAGTCGGCCAGCTAGTTGCCGACTTGATAGTAATCGGCTGGTTGCTGGCCGACTTGCCCCCCCCCCTCCTCAGAACTCGGCCAATGGACAGCCGATATGGGTCCTAGCTGCCCTGTTTATTCACCCCCAGACTTCTCTCTTCCTCCCACCCAGCGACGAACATAATAGATCAAGTAAGTGGAAAGAGAGGAGAGGGGTTCTGGAGGCGAGGCGGAAGAGGGATCTCTCGGCAGCGGGGCTCGTGTGAGGTAAATATTAGCGTAATTTTTTTTTAGTTTCTAGGACGTACTAACAATACCCATATTGCAAAATGGTAGGAATGGCTTCATCTGGTTCAGACGACATGCCGAAAGAAAAGTTGACTGCCAATATGCCGAACGGAGTCGAGGTTTCCTTCTGCTGGTGCCAAGATCTGTGCAAACTAATGGTGTAAAAAGAGATGTCGTACACCTTCGGAAGAAGGTTCTTCATATGTGCTAACAACGATGAAGAGCCAGCGAAGGTTGCCGTGCGGACACAACGTTGAAGGGTAAAACTCGCACACACCCGCATTCGTAACACGATGCAATAAAATGCTAATACTCATTTGCTTGCAGTCTCCACCCACTATATGCGACTACATACAGTTGCTGGATAGTACCTAATCGAAAGAGGATGAAGAACAACTCATGCGTGAGTTTTATTTTAGGCGAGATTACATTCTGTAACGCATGCACGAGGCAGAAGAGGTGGAGAAGCGAAAGCATTGGCAGGAGGAGCAACGCAAGGAAAAGGAGGCGGAATGTTGAGCTGTGGAGGCACGTGAGGCTAAAAGGGCAAGGAAGCGCGAGACCACGCGTCACGCGAAGGAAGAAGGAGAGGAAGCTCATGCTCGTCGTATGAGGAAGGGAAAATATCCGAAAGGCCCTGAGTAATTATTACTAGGTTCTATTATCTTAGTTCTTCTATTATTAGGTTGTTCGGTTTTATGGTTGTATCATGCGAATGTTATCATACCGTGTACCTCATGTGTACTGATAATAATGTATCGTACTCGTACTCTAGATTAGATGAAATAAACTAAGTGTTCTATGAAAAAGTAGTATAACTAAGATAGATAAAATCCAAAAAAAGGGGTCATAACGATTCGAAATAACTATTCGTGCTAGTCTCCCTGGCCAGGTCCTCCTGGGACTCCCTGTCCACGTCCTCGACGTGGCACCCTCCGTGGCCTCTTGCGGAAATTCGAGTACGTTAACTGTCCCAGCGGAACAATCGTACGGCGGCCTCTACCGTGAAAGGGTTCATCTGGCTGAGGGGCTGTAGGCTGGGTGTCCTGTGTGGGTGGCAGCGGTGAAGATGGGGTAAGACAACCTCCTCCCAATGCAGAACTGTCAGCGTGGTTGAACTGAGTCTTCAGGAAGTATCGGAACGGGCTGTCCGAATCTCCTCCTCCCTGTGACATAGGAACAAAATCTGTACGAGACAATAGCTCATGATTGTGGGCAAAAATGTAGAATCTATTACGAAAGCAGCAAAAGATTACGTACCAGGTGTGGGAATCATGGACGGAATCTGTGTAGGTGTGCTCTAAGAGCACGACGACATGTCCCAGGAAACATCTGCCTGACCTCCTACTGTGGCGCCTGCCAGGACGACCCACTAGCCTGTGAAGGACCTGGGGACTAGGCTGCATCGTGGACAGCCTTCGAGGGAGGTGTGCTCCACGTCTTCTCTGTGGGTCGACCACATCTGACGCCCGTGTGCACGAAAGAGCGTCGAGCAAACTACGGCACAACTCCTCTGCACGAGACCATGTAGTAAAGTCCTCTCTTGTCCTAAGTGAAGAGCTCGAGTGCGGTCGTGATGTGGTCGTGAAGGGTACGTGCCACCTCAGTCCGCACGTACATAAGAATTTGTCAGAAATGAAAAAATTGTATAATATCTATTTTCAAACACGTTGTAGAACGTACCGCATTGGCCCTCAAACGTGCACTGTCTAGTGGATACAAATCTGTAGTCCATGCTGGCTGGATCTATTGACGCTCCATGTGTGGTAGAAGGAAAATACGAGTACGACCAACGTGCCACTGGAGGTAAGCCCGATGGGCCTGAAGGTCGAAGGCCCTAAACTCCTCCCAACAATCCGCCGTAGCCTCCCCCAAGCTTGAATGTAAGGGTGCAGGAGCTGTGTCCACTCCTATGCCCTAACACACCCCCCCTATGAGACCAGCTGCAAAAATCCAAATTTCGAATGTTTTAGATATCTAAGTAATTTTGTTGATTCCATAATAGCAAGGTAAATATGAAGTACCTATGCGTGGCACGATCTAGAGAAACTCCTGATGTAGGCCAAACTGTCGCATCAGACGATGCACAACATAGTCTTCAACAAAGATGTCGAAGACAATCTTCTTCCTTGTCATCCAGTATGCCTCATCCCTAGTGCATAATGGAGAAAGGCCGTGGGGAGCACGATGGAGCCTAGCCTCCTCAGTGTAAGGCTCCCACGTGACCTTCTCGTGAGCCAAGAAGTCGAACACCTCCGTGAACACAAGGTAGCAGTTTTTCAGCTGTGCAGACGTGAACTATGGCTGTAGCATGAGAGTACAATAAGGTAAGTGGCAACAATCAAATGGCTATAGCAAAAGTATGTACAGTAGTATGCACGAACTTACCCGACGCTGTGTCCACAATGAACCAAAAGTGGGTCCTCCAAGTGGGTTGTTGTGGTACAGGTCAACTCCATAAGGCTCATCGGCGTTCACGAATAGTTTCCCTATAGGGAAATGCTCGTACGACCAAACCTGCATAATATTTAATGACACTAACATATTGTGAAATATATGTAATAGACAACTACAAACAACTAACCTGAAGCAGAAGGGGGCAGCCCAGCAAGGACGGCTTCGTTGTAGTCCTCATGCAGGCGTCACATAACGCGCGCGTAGTTGCAGAAAGAACGGCCGATCCCCCACTCCTGGGCATGACATCGTTGGGGTCCTGGGCGTCCACTATCTGTCTCGCAATCTCGATGTGACAGGCATCGACAGTGTTGCCGTGAGAGTTAGTGAACATCACGTAGCCGAACAGCCACATGATGTACACCTTCAACGAACGAGTGACCTGGTGGTTCGTCAACTGCTCACCAAGCCAACCAAGCTCCCCTAGCTGCACGAAATGCTCATTTGGTTACAAATGTAATAAATAACAGCGCGACCGAGGTAAGTCGTTCGAGCTTACCTCAAACCGTCGGTACCACGCCCACTTTGGGCCGTGCTTCTGGTGCTCGTCAATAGGCTGTAGGGGATCTTCGTGGGGACGAACACATGCGAAGCGCTGCATGAGATCTACCCGCCAAGTGAGTGAAGCCTCCAAAGGCCCAACTGCTGCCCCTGCTATTGGGAGACCAAGCAGGTAAGACACGTCTTGTAGCGTCAGGGCCATCTCACCCCAAGGAAAGTGGAAGGTATGGGTCTCCGGCCTCCATCGATCAACGAGGCATGTCAGCAAAGCCCTGTCGAAAGGAAAACGTCTAGACCTGACCTCCATGTCATGAGGTTCCTCATCGTCACCGAGGAGCTGGTAGTCCTCGCCAGTGCCCTCCACCATCCGTGCCAAAGAGAGTAGACCTGCCCACTCCAACCTGTAAAATTGAACACATATTACATATCACAATGATTAGCTTACATGGGTCTCGTGTAGATGTACCTATTGATCCACGCTGGGTGAATCCTCAACGCCACACGGGGGGTCCGGGTCCTGAAGACCGGGCTGAACTCACCGTCGGCAATCTTCTTCGCTCGGTGCTTACCATCCACCCGCGCATCGAGCAACTTGAAGTCCGTCATACCTGCAAGAATGTTGCAGGATCATAACATGTCGCACATGTCAAGCAATACTGCATATCATGATAGACTTCAATGCATCAACACGATACAACAATAAAGTTCAATTACATAATAGACCAGACCAAGCAGGCACATATTAGAAGTTCACTAGAATTATTACAAATAAATTCAAACACAGTACGAAAGTTCAAACATAACATGAATAGTACAAACCATTATTTAAGATTTATCATTACGAAGCCTAGTTCTCATTCCGCGAAGCCATGATGTCCATGCCCTCGTCCGCCCCCAGTAGAAGGGTTTGCCGATGTACTTGCGGTGGGATCATCTCCCGCTTGGTCCTTTAACTTGGGACAATGTTTCTTTCGATGGTCATAAACAGCACATTGCAAGCATTGCCTTGTAGGCCCCCAACCTCTGACTCATCTATGTCATTGTGAATTCGATGAACTCTAGGACGCCCCTTATTGTCACGAAGTAGGCTCCGGTGCGGTATGAATTCCCTTTGAACCTCTTCTACGTTGGTGAAGTTGTCGACAACACGGAATACAGTTATTTCACCGCTCCATGTTGCAAGGACGGCCTCCTTTAAATAATACGGTGACATGAAGGAGGTAGAGTCCATACCAATTAGGTCGCACGCGGCTTAGCACATATGAGCATGGTTTGTGTAGAAAAAAAGGTTTGTTGCATATGCACCTACAAGTTGGAATGTCTTCACACCCGAAAGCAACCTCGAACGTTCGAACCTCATTTGCGGTTCCAAAACCTATCTTATCCCATAGTCAAACCTCGTACTTATGTTACAGGTTGCCAATTCTTATGACGGTGTGCATCTTCCCCATTACTATCTTATGCTCCACGTATTGCATGACCGTCGTGCTGAAAGGAGTTTCAGTGTAGGTGCTCATGTGCAATGCAGTTATCTGATACCTCTCTTGGAAGTACCGAATTGTTCTATGAAGTATGCCCTCCACGATAGCAACTAAGGGTAAGCCGAGTTGTCCGCCATGAGTGTCAAAGAGCAAGGACCATCTCTCCTTCGGCTCATTCTCGATCCACTCAGAAAAGGTCTTGATCCGTCCACCCTTCTTCCTCTTAACACCAGGCGGGTCAATTCCCGGTAGAGCGCACAGTTCTTTCGGCTCCTCGTCCGCTGCTACTGGCATTGCCACGGCTTTCTTTCTCTGCTGAGTTAACTCTATTTTCGTGAATTCATCAAGCTTAGCCCACAGTTTATCGAACTTCTTTTGCTGATTTTGTTTGGATAGCCTCTTGAAGAGATTCATAAGATGCTTGTTTCTGAACTGCCGGTAGAAATTAACCCCCAGATGGCGAGTGCACCAGCGGCTTTGCATATCAGGCCAGGGTTCAAGCTCATCCGCTTCGGGGTTTACTAGAGTCTTCATGGCCTTCCATATACCGGGATGCTAGTCATGGAGTATGCACACGTTGGGTCGATTTTTTACTACACCTCGCTTCAGTCTTCTGAAGAACCACAGTTAGCTCACGTAGTTCTCGCCTTCAATAAATGTGAAAGCTACTGGAAGAATTTGGTTGTTACCGTCCGCTCCAATAGCAGTAAGGATTTGCCCCTTATATTTGCCTATCAAGAATGTACCATCAACACAAAGCACAGGTCGACAGTGGTTGAATGCTTCAATGCAAGCTCCGAAGGAGAAAAAAGCCCGGTTCATCTCTTTAAATCCTGGTGATTCAGATGACAAAGTGTACTTGATGTCAACATATGTCACCGGGTTCCTAGCTTGTAGTGTCCACAGCAGGTAAGGAAGGTTGTGATATAAATCTTTGAAATTCTCAAATCGCATCTCCATAGCTTTCTGTTTAGCCCGTCATGCCTTTTTGTAGCTGATTGAGAAGTGATACTTGTTCTTTATTGCTACTTAAATATGTTTCGCTTCCATATCCTTCTTCTCCACTATCTCGGCGAACATCAGTCTTGCAATTAGACTTGAAGTCATGTTACGATGCTCTGCGAGGACGTTGGATCGAACACAGTTATGAGGCACTACTCTACTAACAATCGAATTCACTTCATACTTCGGGACGTGAGCATGCACAGAGCAAGAACAACCATTACTGCTGCACTTTACGGTGTACTAGGTCGGGGTTGACACTTGAACAAAAAATATTCTTTGCGTGGACATACCCTAAAGAGCAACTGCATCTTTTAATTTGAGCTTGTTGCGATACATAGTGCCATGTTTTATCTTATTCCTTCTGAACTCCCACGATGACTCATGTACATCTGTCACCCGCATTCCACCCAATAGTTTTTGGTTCCACCCGCTCGGAATTTGATGATCAGAAGTCTCCTCGTCCTCACCACTGTCTTCATCATCAGCCTCCTCGTCGCCATCTTGCGCAATGCCCGCTAGATCTTCCTGCTCCATAGTCTCGACCAACTCTTCGAATTCCTCAGCTTCATCTGCCTGTCCAGTAGGACCATGGTTAGATCTCATTCCTCCCGGAAACTGCTTCACAATGATCATCCGCTTCGTATTGTGTTACCCCTTGTGCTAATGCACTTATGTGACATTTTTCATACTCTATACAAAGATACCCCGTTGGATCTTTCGCAACAGCCTGCACCAAAGCAACAGGCTCATCCTTACGACCGCTACAGACTCTAAGCCAAGAACTCCACTCCTTCGTTCTTTCAACAAACATAAATCCCAGCGCAGGGAACTTAAGGACATTGTAAACACTGCTTGAATGCTGACGCTATACTTGTCTGTATCAAGACCAAAGCTACGGGTGAACCAGTCTTTAGCTTCTCTAATGTTCAGCGACTCTGGATTTTGCAGAGGCAGTACAGTGTAACTGAATGCACTAAGATCAACTCCATACGAGTTTGTCCTCACTTCTCCAGGACCATAGAAAATCTTGAATCTCACTATATCAGACATTCCTGTCATCTGTAACATCATTTCGTAAAATTTACAATTAGGCGCTACACCTATGTTCAAGATGTACGAGATTCCTACATTTATTATTCAAGCAGTCCACTTCTCCTACAACTATTTTTTAACTACGTAGTCCACTTCTATTATTCCTGTAAGATGTTTTCTAACAACAGTATCAGCCTCTGTAGTTTTATATGACTATTTCCAAAATCGTCAACTGTATGATCAAATCGTGAACTATGTGATTATAGATGGAGTTCAGCTTCTAGGACGCCGCCGGTAAATTATTCTAACAGCTTATATACCTAACATACTAATAAATTTTTCTAACACTAACTAATAGTTTATATACCTAACATACTAATAAAATTTTCTAACATTAAGCTACCATGTTAATGTTAAGCTACACATGATAAATTTTCTGAAATCATTGTGTTCCAACTAACTACTAAGCTAAATGGACAAATTTTTTAAAATTAGGGCTTACCTAAATGACGAAAAAACCACAACGCCGCTTCTCTTCGTCCTCTTTCTCTTCTCTTTCTCTCCTCTTCTTCCTCCTTCTCTTCTCTTCCTCTCTCCTTCCTCCTTCTCTTCCTCCCCTCTCTCTCCTCAGCCCACGCCACCACTCGCCGCCCCCCTGCCGGAGGTCTCGTCGCGCCACCGCCCCACGGCCGCACCGCGCCGCCGCTGCCGGTGGCCTCGCCTAGCCGCCGGCCGGCCCCCGGCCTCACCTTGCCTAGCCGCGCCGCCGCCGCTTGCCTTGCCGCGTTCGCCGAGCCTCGCCTAGCCGCGTCACCGCTCTTGTGTGTGTGTGCCAACGCATGTGTGGCCCGAGTCGGGCTTTAAAATGCCGACCAGGCCAAGTCAGCCACCAAATTGCCAACTAGAGGGGCAAGTCGGCCACCGCGGGGCCGACTAGGGTCAAGTCAGCCACCCAATTGGCGACTAGGTTATGTGACAGGCCGACCCATGCTACAATCGGCATTTGAATTGCCGATATGGCTTATTCGGCAACTGGGCGGCCGACCAGTACACATTTTTAAAAAAAATTCATTCTGTGCTCTACTGCTTGGATTTACCGGGAAAAAATAATATTTTAAAAAAAATTCTGTATACGATCTGTATCTGTCGTTGGATCAGATTCAGTAGCCGGAATGTGACTGTGTGAATTTCAAGCTAGCAAACGCCGATACGCTAACACAGAAGAAGCATACACGAAAACTTGTCGCGAGGTTGATATGTCTGACATGCAGTTATTTATTTTGTTTTGTTAAAACGTGTTACACCCTAAATTTGTTACACCAGGAGCAGATGCCATATCGGAATAACTTCAATCCATTCATGTCTGGAATCGATTCCTAGATACCTCAAGTCCTTCCGTACTTTCCACCTCAATTCCAATCTCCAATCTCCATGATTAGCCTACAACAACCGAAGCACCAGCCACGAATCAGAATGCGAAAGTCAATCAACTCGCAAGGTCAATACCCAATAATCCCCCCAAAATAATTCCACGAAACAAAACCGCATGCATAACATGCATATGTACTACTCGCAGTACATATGCATATTATGCACTTCGTTCGGGCTTCGGATCACCCGCTCTTTATTGAGGAAACAGGCATCTCGCGCGCGTGGGCGGCAGCACCCACCAGCAGGAACCAGGAAGTCAGCAGGGCGCTAGGTTCTTTGTCCCCGGCGAAGAACGCTCCCTCCGATTTCGCGACGACGCGAGAAAAGAAAAAGAATAAGCACACCTGCTCGGTGGTACGGCGGCAAGGCGTGAAACCACGAGCAGTAGAGAACTTTCGTCCCGGATTTCGGCAGCTGGGCGACGACGAGCGGGCGAGTTTAAGTTGGCCCTGATGCTGTCGGTGTGGGCTAAACTTGATTGGTGTCCCGGCGAGAGTGCCAAGGAGAGCCCTGATTTCTCGATTCACGGAGAAGACATGGAGCGATCGGAGAGTGGATCGTTCGCACCAGTTCTTACCACATGTGTTCCACGAACTGGTGCGTAGTAAGGAAACAGTGACTATGCTGACAACTTCCCTAATTTGACCATCGGACTGAAACTTGTTACTTCTATCGTCCATAAATATAAAATGTGTATAAAATTTAAGATTTAATTTTAACCAATAATTAAATTAATAATATTTAATTATATGATATAAAAATAGTACTATTAAATTTAATATTTAAATATATTTTTAAATAGTATCACTTTGTATTATATAATTTAATATTATTAATTTAATTATTGTTTAAAGTTAAATCTTAAACTTCGTGCACACCTTATATTTATGAACGGAGGGAGTAGCTACGTGGACCAACGCGCGCGGACGTTTGGTTCAATGCATGTGCTTAGGATCAAATATATTGTTCGAGGAATAATTAACTATTAGGACGTGACTATTGAGCAAACAAGCGCTAATTAGGGTGCGTTTGGTTGAGCTACCCAGGCCGGATGGGATATGGCGATCCAGTTTTAGGTGGTGGGGTGATCCAGTTTTTTGTTTGGTTCAGTGGTGGGGTGAATCAGTTTTTTGTTTGGTTAGAAGGGTGAGAGTGGATGGGGTGATCCAGTTTCTTGTTTGGTTGGAAGGATAGAGATGACTAAAATCAGATTGTGACAACCTTGTCAAGATGTGGAGATTACCACCATATATGTATGCAAACATCAACAAAAAGATGCAAGATAACTTACAATCAACTCAAAAATTGTATGCAATTAGGAAGGTTTATCTCACTGTCCTGGACTACATTAAATTGGGACACAGAAAAATTTCCACATAAACCTCTTAAACCAAAGCACAGCCTAAAAACATTCCAAATAAATTTTGCCAATGGACAAGGAATAAATGCCCAGTTGTTTCATTAGCCCCACAATACTGTTCCTTAGCACCAGCCAAAGAAGCACTTCAAATTTTGAAGGTACTTCAATCTTGCACATAAATCTGAACAGATACCAAGCAGCTTGGGTTTTAAGAGCTAGATACAAAGAATGCACAGTACATTATCTTGCTGAAGCTGGTGCCACATACTGAACCTTATACACCTCCAACCTTCATTAAAAACACATGTGCCAAAGTCACGTTCTTGTTAAAATTGTAGGAAATCTCAAAGCCAAAAATTGCTCTCCCTTCCAAATATCCTCTCAGAAACAAGTGGATTTACCATTTACCAACCCCAACCTTCTTCTGACAGAATGCAAAAACAGTGGCTTAATCTGCATTAAACCCAGCCAAAAAATGGAGTAGCAGATCACACGTACACACCATATTTACAAAGAATTGCAGTACTAGATCACACATACACCATAGAAAATAAGTAACAGATTTCAGATTCTAAACTTAATAATAATTTAGAACATATTCTTAACGAAAGATGATCCATACACATATAGAAAATATAATAGCTTACATCATACTACCTGATCAAAGCACACATTTCAAATCTTGGATCATACAAATATAACTAATATTTACCTTAATATATCCCATGTAATGCTCATGCTCCAGCCTGATAATACAGTTGATATCATCCCAAAGAGCCCCACTGAGTGTGTTCTTAATGTGGAGTATCTTTGCATACTTCCTCTTCCAGGTTCTGTGATAGTTATTGATCTGTGCTCCATTCAACCTAAGGCGAAAATGGTCATTCAAAGCCCTCGCACAAGAGTTGTAGTGCACACTCTTAAAGCCTGTGGAAGTTCTAGTGCCGTTTGCAACAATATCTGCCAAGTTGTGGAGCATGAACGTGGACATGGCGGATGTCCATGTAACCTGAACTCTACCCTCAGCTTGGACTGCCATGTTCTTCTCTCTTGCCTCCATTTCAACAATTTTCACTATAAAAGAGGATTTCAAGACAACATTGCATAAAAGAGAATTGAAATACAGCATTGCATAAAAGAGAATTGAAAGACAATATTACATTAAAGATAATTGTTTTAGTACCACAATTGTTAGATGACAACAAATAATGATTTCAGTAGCACAATTGGTCACAACAACACAATATTACAGTACCAAACATGATTTAGTTTACATGATTTGCAAAGTAATGTTGACGGTCTAACCACATCTGATCTGCAATTTGCTGCCTAAAATTAACTGTCTCAACATGTTCTCTTGCTTGGCCACTTGACGATGTAGCATGAGTATGATAAGTTCGATTATTAGCCTCTTGTATGAACAATTCATCAACTCCATCATCCAAAACCCAATTCTGAATAATGCAGCAAGCTTGAGCAATATCTACTTGAGTAGGGAAGGGGAACAAAGGTGTGGCATCATCAAGGATCTTGAACCTTCTTTTGACTGACCCAAATGCACACTCTACGGACATGCGAAAAGAAGAATGCCTAAGATTGAATAATTCCTTCGCATTTGCCACATGATTGTTCCCCCACTCGTTCAAATGGTAACTTGTACCACGAAAGGGAGGCAGGAAACCTGGTTTGGCCCCAT
The DNA here is from genome assembly GCA_019208055.1 of Stipa capillata. Lineage (NCBI taxonomy): Eukaryota > Viridiplantae > Streptophyta > Magnoliopsida > Poales > Poaceae > Stipa > Stipa capillata. The sequence goes on along the minus strand of JAGXJF010004535.1, from coordinate 399,528 downwards.
AGCCGGCATCAACTAGATAGTATTTACCTAGCATTTGATGGACATGTGGGTGGTTCAGGCCAAAAGGAAGCAATTCATAGGAATTAGGCAGCCTTGTTTGTGTGACCCAAAGATCCACTATAGGAAAAAGATATATATCCCATAGGATTGAAATCCTATAAATATCACGTGAAAATGAACCAATCTTGAAAAATCCATAGTTTTTCCTTTGAGAAAAATTCACTTTTGATCTCTAAACTATTGGTCGAATCTAGTCTAATACTAAGCTCCCAAAGCAAACAATCATGACCCTTTACTTTTACAACTAAACAGATTTGGTCTCTCCTCCATTCAAGACAGTTTGATCGATGATATTGTGATGATTTCACATACGTGACAACCTTGTTAGCATAGAAATATCAAAAATAATAACACAACTAAAAAATGAACAAAGTTGGAAAAAATTTAAAGAAAATGGAAAACACTAGAAAATTCTTTGAAATCTGAATATTTACTTAAATATCAGGAAAAAAGTTTCGAAAACTAGATACATATGAACTCAAATTTTAAAAAACAAAACAAAAACAGCACCTGGAAGCGTTGAAAACTTAGTAAAAAGATCATGTACCGGTAATTTTTTATTAATAAATATGATAATTTACCATCCGTGCAAAAACAAGCAGACACACTATATAATACTAGTGAACGGTACCGCTTAAAAAAACAGCACACACTTGCTTTTTGCACATCCCTCAAATGATTATATTTGTTAACCAAAATTTATAGATGTCTACATCATCTTATATCTACATATTTGCATTTTCTTAGATTTTCTCAGAACCTTTAGGAATGTTTTTTGTTTTATTTTTCAATGAAGGATTCATAGGGATCCATGCATGTTCAGATCCCCGCCGTTGCTATATAACTAGGAAATAATATTTTTCTCCAAAAGAAAATATGAGAATGTAATTTTTCAGTTGTTAGAAATTTTCATAACTTTCAGTTACTTTGTTACCTTTGGATCAATACCCAATCATCTTTATCTTCACCTTATTCTAATTTAACCTACGGACTAAAATGTACACTAGCATTTTACAGTTGTCAAAAAATTTCTTAACTTTGAGTCACTTTGTTACTTGTAGATCAACATTCAACCATCGTTATCTCCACCTCATTCTAATATGACCTACGGACTAAAAGTTACACTAATATTTTACTAAAATTACAAAAAAATTAAAACTACAATTAAAACAAAATAATTTACAATTTTAGATGACCAAGGTTTAAAAAAATTTAAGCAATTAAAATCTTTATCTTTATTCTTATAAAGATGTCAATTGGTGGTGGCAGTCTGTCTATTTTCATGCGGACCACCATTTGAACCCAATAGAAACAATTGAGACGAGAGCGGGTATGAATGGTCTAATCTAACATAAAGAATAGTATAATTATCTTAAATATATAATATTTTTTTTAATTTGTAGCAACGCACGGACATCTATTACTATATTAATTACAGACTCTCTGGAAATTCCCACGTTAATCGAAAGAAAGAAAAACATCTAGCCATCCATCTATGGGGGTCCGAGTTATAACGATCTAGATTAAATGAGACTCCATGTGATTGTAATTTCTTTAATATTTTCTAGGAATAGTAATAAGCAAAGACTTTTATTTTAATCAATCTGAACCGTTAATAGTAATAAGCAAAGACTTTATTTGAACCGTGAATAGTAATAAGTAAAGACTCTTATTTTAGGTAATCTGAACTGTTATAACACGGTCCCACCAAATAGATGGTCATATATTTTTCATAGATATGTATGTGTCGTATTAGATAGAAACTCTATCACTAGCATAAAGCAAACGAATAACACTTACGCAGAAAGTCCTCGAGGGCCTGGTTTCAAGGCCTATGATATCTCCCCTTGATCTTATTTTCTACACTTATGTCATTGCGGATGAGATGAGCAGTTTACGTTTGAATCGAATCGAATCATATATTGTGTATGTTTACTGCCGCATGTCAGTTACAGATCCTCTTTTGTGAATATCTAGAGTTTATGCAATTAAGAATTTATGCGATTTTCCTCTGCTGTATACTTATTAGGAATTTATCCTCTGCCGTATACTTATTAGGAATTTATGCAGTTTTCCAATTACATATGTAAGCATGTTTACTATATTTGCCATGTTTTACATCCAATATATATTTGTAATTGAGTTCCTATAATTTTTTATCTTTTAATTTCTATATTCCAACAAAGTTTAAAGAAGACAATAGTAATATTTAATAAGTAATAAAACCACGTAACAGCTCGTGCGAATACACGGGTTAGCGACTAGTTGTGCTAATTTTAAATAAAACTGACGAAATATTTGGTCCTAAGCATACGGACCGAACCAGACAAGATGGCTAGTCCACGCAGCTAACAATTGTTTCGGTCACGCGGCCAAATTAGGAAAGTGGTCAGCACTGGTTCCGACGGACCGCTTCGCGGAACACGTGTGGTAAGAACCGGTGCATGCGAACGATGCACTCACCGGCCTCTCCATGTCTTCGCCGTGAATCGAGGAATCAGGGCTGCGCTTATCTTGGCACTGTCGCCGGGACACCAAGCACGTGTAGCTCCCACCGACAGCATGACTCATGAGGCGGCCAACTTAAACTCGCCCGCTCGTCGTCGCGCGGCTGCCGAAATCCGGGACGAAAGTTCTCCTCTACTCGTGGTTGCACGCCTTGCCGCCGTACCACCGAGCAGGCGAGCTTATTCTTTCATTTTCCTCGCGGCGTCGCCAAATCGGACAAAAAACCTCAGATCCTGCTGACCTCTTGCCGATGGGTGCTGGCGCCCACGCGGATGCCTGATTGCTCAGAAGTCACGGTGTCCAACGTAATTATACGATAAATACTTTTAATCATCTTTAATTTTTGAACTTGTACGTGATATCAGATCTGTACATGGAGTTAAAAAATTTATATCACCGATCATAGATATTTGATCCGTATGAAGATTAAGATAGTCTTTGTATGAAGTGTAAAATTATGAATATCGATATGTTGTGGGCTATTAATAAGATACGCTAAATTAATGTTGAATAATATTTAGATATAGTTGTGATAATCTATTGGTACTAGATGACATTTAGGTGAAATTATAAAATTGATCAGTCGTGATCTATTTAGGTACAGCTATGAAGATATATCGACCGTGATATGTTTAGGTAAAGCTACGGAGATCTACCGACTGTGATATGTTTAGGTACAGTTCTGATTATCTATCGGTTGTGGTCTGTTTCGGTATATTGTGATAATTTATCAGTTGTGGTCTGTATAGATACAATTACGAAGAATCTATAGTTGTGATCTGTTTAGGTGTAATTATGAAAATCAGATTAATAGCTATATTTTTTGTGAGAATTTCTAGCCTATCTCTCTTTTATATATTCTATTATACTTTTAGTATATAATTAGCAGGGTGTCCTGCAAAATTGCATAAGAAATGTCTTTAATCAAATTTAGTTTTTGAATTCACATAGGTATATATTATAATGCTATTTGCAAAAGTACCAAATTACTACTGGTTGTGCCGATTGTTCGCGATATTAGATCAATATGCATAATTAAAGTTTGAATCGCGTGCTAGGCAGTTGGCAGTTTGTAAGTGTGTTGGCATATTATTTGTATGTGATATCAGTCTGCGGAACTAAAAGGTTCAGATAGACAACCGATTGGCCGTTTCTACGTGATAATAGATCAGTATGCAGAACTAAGAGGTTCAGATAGACAACCGATTGGTCGTTTCTACGTGATAATAGATTAGTATGCGGAATTAATCGAGCTCATTGTTTCTAGAAGTAAGGAAATATATTGAGACAAATGCTCCTTGTTTGTAGTGAGCCGATAGATTGTTTGCATATAATTAAATCACTTAGAATTAATGTTTGGATCATGATTACCCTATTGTTTGTATGTTATATTATATCCATATGTGCGGTTAAATTTCAAATCACCAGTAATGGACAATATTATATTAATATCAAACTTAAAACACATGTAACTTTTTATGAGGTATAAAATCATGACTATGTAGGGTCATTGATAATTAAGATATAAAAAATTAATCATGGATAATGTTTAGGTATAGTTATGAAGATCTATCGATTGTGGCCTATTAATAAGAAAGGTCTACCAAATCAATGGGGGATGATATTTAGGTATAATTATAAAAATTTATCGGCTGCAATCTGTTTATATACAATTATGAATGTGCATCGGCTGTATTCTGTTTAGGTACAGTTATGATGATCTATCGGTTTGTTTCGGTAAGTTATGATGATCTATGGATCATGGTACACTAACAAAAGAGGGTCCACCAAATTAGTGATCGGATATTTTACTTTTTGCAAGAATTTCTAGGTTGTTTATCTTTTTCAGTTTAACCCATCATATATTTTTATACTAAGCTAATAGATTATTTGTACATAACATTAGATCACTTGGAATTAAAGTTTGGATCTTGATTAGCCAATTTTTTATATTAGATCAATATGTAGAATTAAGATTTAAATCGTCGGTAATTGATAATATTATATCGATACGTAGACTTAAAACATAGGTAACTTTTTATGAGGTATAAAATCATAAATATCTAGAATCATTGATAATTAAGGTACATTAGATGATAATGTTTAGGTATAGTAATGGTGATGTTTTGGTTATGGTTCATTAATAAGAAAGGTCCACCAAATTAATAGTTAGATGATGTTTAGATATAGTTATAAAAGTTTATTAGCTGTAATTTTCGAGTTCGATTAGCAACGCCAGCAGAGTTTCATGTGACCAACAACGAAACTTCATTTCTTTAAACATAACCCTGTGCCATCGACAAACCTTTGACTTTGACTATGTTCTTTTCTTTCTGGCTCGGAGGTGAATTAGAGCAAACCGAGCACTCGTGATGTGGGAAAGAGGGTGGGTGGAGGGAGGAGGAGGCCAGCAGTACAGTTCTATGGATTCAGACAGATAAAACTAGTGGAAGGGGTCTTCTATTCTTTCATCAAATACCTATGAATTTTTTTAATGAATGGTGGGTGCGTGAAGAATGCTATGGATTCGATCTCTACTTTCATCTCGGTACTTTAACTTTTTTCTTATCTCTCATTCATGTTTCCTTTGATCTGTCGACTACATTGATTGGATACCATTTGGCCCGCTACGCACTATGTATACTGATTATCCATTGACTCTAGAATCTTTCTGGAGACGATCACTGAACCAGAAAATGGCTTATGGCCAGTACCTTATGCCATGACCTTACAAGTTAGTACCCCATGATATCCAATGACACTCCTAGACATTTGATCATCCATACCTCACAGTAGGCTTCCTTTCTTCTTCTTTACTCAAAATTCCAAGCGAAGGAAGGTCCGTGAAAGATTGACTGGGATTTTGACAGCAAGAAATTGGAACAGACTTTGCGGAAAACTAGCTATATCCGAGGCTATAAACCTTCTAGGCAGTTCACTATATAGTAGTCTGTATTTCTCGTAGAAGGATAATTGAATAGGTAGGTGCAGGTGGTCAATCCATATCTTGAAGCCGAGTCTCTCTATCTTCTTATTTTGTATTTTATATAACGATATAGAGAATAACTTACCTCGTTACATAACTCACCAATCTGAATTTTCTCGATGTTGTTTTGATTCTCACTAAAAAAAAGCTCTTAGTTCCACCCTACTGGGCCAGGGGCGGAGACAGGCTCTAGGCTACCCGGGCTTTAACACGAGGTTTATGCCAAAAATGCTATGGAAGCTCTTTTGCAAAAATTTAAAAACTAGTCACCAACCTGTATGTCAGTATGGACTAGTCTATGGATTGTTAAATAGTTTTTTATTTGTAGTATAAATAATTTCTAAAATTTTATTTATTAGTATGTTTGGACTGCTTGAATTTTATGTCTGATCTACACAACTACAAAACATGGAAGATTCACAATGCAAAGTTAAGATAACGTAATTAAAATAAATATTTCACACTATTATAATTTTAACAGAGAATTACTTATACTTTCATTATTCAATACAAAAAACTTGCAATATTTAATTCCGAATTTGTATCCATTTGGAAATCACTGTATTCAGCCTTAAGTATTGTGCGAATTTTTTTGCTCTATGATTTTTTTACTGTTTATCATTGGATGTTCTTAAAATTTAAAAAATTTATGTATCTATTAGGAAATAACATAGTCAGAGCTGGAATATGGCAATCACCAAAATCAATTCTTCTTACCAGAAAAAAATGTTTTAATTATGCACGCAATACAACCTACAGGCATGTGTGCACATAAATCTTACATTCAAACATGAGTCACTACATGAGATCCCACTCATGTTGGTAGAAGATTGACGAAGTCGTAGAGTCTTCTTGCTTATCACTAAAGAAGATCCAGGTCCTTGCCATGTAGGAGTAAATTACTATGTTCAGTAAATTACTATGTTCCGGTCTATTACATCATTTGTTGCACGGTAAAGCTGATTCGGTGAAAATAAAGTTAGTACTCTATGTAATGCTAATGTAATTAAATGAGATGATTTTGTAGCACTCGCTAATTATTGTTGCATCGCAACAGCAATGTAGCGTACACAATTTTCTCTATCTAGCATTTCATTTTTTTTTCTTTTCAAATGGGTATTATGTGCTATTTCTTATTTGTAGTAAAAAAATAGTGTTCTTATCCTTTCCCCATAATTTCCATCAGTTATCCTTCTGCACTGATCTTTCTCTTCTAGCATTCATGAGGTCTTCTCTTCATTTCTTCTATACGACGTATTGATATACTACTCATCATCAAGCCCACCATCAATACGTGAAATGAGGCCTCGACGATTCTAAGGAAAATCCACCTAATCTAGGAAGAACCTTCCGAATACACAACGTCCGAGTAGTTAGCACAAAAAGGCTCTCCGAGTAGGCTGCGCCTCTACCAGGGACTATGTCACGACTTGAAGAATCTTCTCGGGATATTTAGGTCCTTCGAGTAGAAGCTCCAGGTTGTGTCCCACGGTTTCATCTGGTCCACAGATCACGGACACACGTCTTGCCAACGAATTTTTCGAAACCCGAACCATCGCAGAAAAAATTATGAGTGATGATGAAGAATCTCCTTTTTCTCTGCAACTGTGCTGCTGACGTGGGCAAAACATAGCGCCTTGTCGGGGTCGTGCGTTTGTCAGATCCCTAGCTTCCCACGCACGTCGCCTCGCATGCGGGGAAAGTAACTATTCGCATTAAATGTGATGGAACCTAACACGCGAGAAAGGCGCCAGCACGAGTAAAACTCAAAGCCATGAGAAGCCCGTTCTACTCTGAGTTTTGCACGTCTGCCTTTACCTTCGGCCTTCTGCGCACTTCTCTCCTGAGCTCTTCGCTTTTTGCTCTCCAAAAACCCTTCGTCTTCCTCTCCTTCCACTGATCATGGCGAGAGCTTCTTCCTCGGCTGACGATGGTTCCTAGGCGAGGTCGGAGCTGACCGCTGATCAGCTCGCGACGTCGGAGGAGCTCACCCTCATCCACTCGCTACAAAGGGTCGAGTTTCGTCCCGTTGGGAATGAGAGATCGCCCACGCCCGAGCCGGGATGGCTGGTGGACTTCCCGAATTTCTTCCTCTACGGCTACTTCATCCCTCCATCATCGTTCCTGCTCACCATGCTTTAGTTCTACCGGGTTGAGATTATCAATCTCAATATGAACTCGATCGTGATGCTGAGCGTCTTCGCACATCTGTGCGAAGTGTTCTTGGGAATCCGACCCCCCTCGACCTCTTGAGGTACTACTACAACCTAAGGAGGATCGGGAACAAGGTAGTCAGTGATGTCGGCTTCCGACTCCGGGAAGGCAACATCGAGGACTACATCGACTTTGTCGGTAAGAGCTCCTGGTCGGGGTGGCACAAGAAATGGTGCTACTGCCGACCACTTGCCACCGGGGGCATTAACTTCTGAGGCACTGCTCCTCTCCAATCCTCGTCATAGTCGGACGAGACGAAGATGAACCCTCGCCTGCGTCGACTAGTCGACGAGATCAAGGACCTCAAGCTTCGGGGTCTGACAGCATGGGATGTCACTGCGAACTTTATTAGGCGCGGTTGGTGTCCCCTTCGGGCTAGGGACACAGGAGCCTGGGAGATCACGTGTGATTTCTTCCATGCTCGGAATAAGTCAAGTACCCTCCTCTTCCCATAGCTCTTTGGCACTCGAGGTGAATGCGCTCTTATATAGTTATTTCCTTATTCGGAAGCCCTGGCTGAGCCCAAGGTGGTCGCGAGGACAAAAGTCCTCTTCGAGAAGTCGCCTCTGTCCAGACGCCTCGGCGTCCCCACGTCGCTTCCCTTACAGCTCCGCCAAGAGAGGGAAGAGGTTCTTGCGGTAATGCCTACTTAGTCAGATTTCCCTTTTCTTCTCCGAGAAGTGCTAATCATTGTGATGCCCGGGTAATTTTTTCCAGCACAAAGGGCGTGGGATTGCTGACCCTGATGTCAGGACTTCCGAGGTCCGATCGGCCCCGCCTACACCCGAGGATCCCCGTAGTCCGAGCCCGAAGCCACCGCAATCGGTGATGGGGCCGTTCCGAGTCCGAACTCAAGGCCTACAGCGCCGCCTGACCCCTCTTCAGAGTCGCCTTCTCGGGTTCCTCCCTGGTAAGCCGATTAACCCTTTTGCTTTAATAGTTGTGATTTGTCTAACTTTGAGCAAGTATCCATCTAGGAGGATCCCGCAAGGGCCATCATCCCGGCGGAGGAAGCTCCGATCGGGGCAAAAACTGATGTTACTAGGGCCGTCCCTTCTGGAAAGAGGGTGACGAGTCCTATTAGGATGAGGCTGCCCCGCCGTCTGAAGAGGATGATGTAAACTTTCCTTTCACCTTTGCTCATTCTTCTCGAGTGTTAGAGATATTTTTCTGAGCTTACTTCAGCAGGGACCCAAGCCCTCCGGCGGTGGTTGATCCGTCGCTGGAGGATGACCTGACATCCCCGAGGTCTAGCCTAACTATCACCCCGACACAGAGGCGATCGTTGGCTAGGTTGGCGGTCCAGTCCGCGGCTCCTCTGGCAGCGAAGGTGGCATGGACTTCTCCCTGGGGGTGTTTTCGCGGGCCCTCCACCCGTTGGTCGAGGGAATCCTTGCTGGCGGGGTCGACCCGATGACGCTTCCCAGGCCCCTTGTGGAGGTAAGTACTCTGAGCACATGTTCTCTTTTCGAGTCGGTGCCCTTTCTTTCTTTACTTTACCTTGGCCATTTTTTCTTTCTCAGCGGGCCACGGCTAGGTGGAGTTCTGCTGGAGCTGGGGTCCGGTAGCTAAGAGAGCTGCTGGACCAGTCAGAGGTGCGGGCATCGAAGATAGAGTCCGAGAAGTCGGTGCTCCAGTCGGAGGTGACCCGCCTCTCCGACCGGCTGAAGGAGTCGAAGGGGAGACTCTCCCGAGAAAGGGCACGAGCTTCCTTCCTCGAGGGGAACCTTTCTTCCACCGTGAATCTTATGGACTCCGTCCTACGGGAAGTCAGTGTGCCAGTCCATGCCATGGAGAGTTTTGCCGACCAGCTGGAGGAGCAGGGTCGGGCCGCCGATGCCGTCAAGGTCACCGTCGATGCCCTTCTTATCAGGGAGCTCTGCCATGCGGTGGAGGATGATGTGGCCATTGTCCTGGCGCTCATTAAGGCGCGGGACCTGGCCTTCGACGTCGGAGTCCTCAGCGACGACCTCCCTGGGCGGGACACAACAAAGTCCGACCAGCTTGTGTCGGTGATGGCAAGAGCCACCCGAGTTTTGTCAAACGCTTGTACATGCCGGGTGAAGATGAGCTTGCCTCTTGAACAATCCTGTGCTTTTACACTGAACATACAAACTAAGTCTTTTGTTAAAGTATTTGCATGATTGTGTGGTGAACCTTATCGGACTCTTGGGTTCTCATAGGTATAGACAACTCTTGTGCTTCGTACTGCATCTTCCTTGCTCTAGGTTATGAATCGTTGCTACGAGTGGGGAAGTTTGGTTGGCTAGTCCTTAGGTTTTGTGTCAGATGGAGGTCTCAGAGCCTCCCCGACATCTGTAAACGTGAGAAGGGGCTTTCCTTAAGTCCTTCGAGACCGTAGAGTGGGACTCCTCCTTCCTTTCCTAAGGAAGTGCGAGTACTTGTGCGATGAGTCATGCGAACCTTCTTTACCCTTGTTCCGATAACGTTTCACTAGCTACCTGGGACATCTTCTGCTCAAACCAGCTAGGGATTTTGCTAAGCATGAGCTATCGGGAGGCCCCACTAATGTGTAATGCTTGTACCTTCTCTTCTTCCTCACTCCGAGGCGAGGAACGTTGCTATGAGCCGGGAATTTCAGTCGGTCAGGCCTTAGGTCTAGTCAGGTGGAGGGCTCCGAATGTGATAAGGGGCTTTCTTTAAGTTCCGTGAAGCCACAGCGCGGGACCCCATCTCTCTTTGCGAAGGTCGAGTTGTTGGTATGCACATCTCTGCATCATTATTAGCCTTCTGATGCTGGGCAAGGGTGCCCGAAGCATCTTATCACCGTCTGACCCGACGGACGGCCGCCTAGCCTGATAACCAGATGACCAAAGGAGGGATTGGGGCATATACCTTAGTGACTTTGAGGCATGGTGGGTGATATGTGTGCAAACTTACTCCTAGTAATTGCACATAAAATTTCCGAAGTTGGGCAATGTTCCAGGTATAGGTAAGGACTCGTCCATCTTCCATTGCCAATTTAAACGCACCAGGTCGGGAGGCGTCGGCCGCTCTGTAGGGGTCTTCCCATTTGGGGGATAGCTTGTTGTTGTTATTGTGGTTCTAAATATCGTAGAATCAAGTCTCCCACCTGTAGGGTTCTTCCCCGTACGTGTCATTCTTAATAGCGTCAAAGATCTTGCTGGTACTTCGCTGATCGCATCAGCGTTTGAGTCCATTTCTCCTCTATGGTGTTGAGGTCGTCCTCTCATCGACGGATTTTGTCCTTGTCGGCATATAGCTCGACTCAGGGTGTTTTGACCCATAGACCAAGAAGAACAGTGTTTCGCCTGTTGCGCGACTGGCGGTGGTCCGAAGTGCCCACAAAATTGATGGTAACTCATGGACCCATTCCTTTACGTGAGCTGATAAGCGATCGAAGACGCGGGTCTTCATGCCCTAGAGGATGGGGCTATTGGCACGCTCGACTTGCCCGTTGCTCTGAGGATGGGCTATGGAGGCGTAACAAATCTTGGTGCCAAGTTCCTCACGATACTCGATGAAGTCCGCGCTGGAAAATTGAGTGCCATTGTCGGTGATGATCCTGCTTGGAATGCCGAACCGTGTGACAATGTTCTTCATGATGAATCTTTTGGTGGCTTCCAGCGTGATCTTCGTGACTGGCTCAGCTTTGATCCACTTAGTAAAGGTATCAATTACGACGAAGAGGAACTTATAGCCCCCGGGCGAGACCGCGAAGGGCCCAGAATATCCAGGCCCCACGTCGTGAAGGGCCACGACAAGGGAATCGTTTACAAAGCTTGGGTGAGTTGGTGAATGCGTCTACTGTAAAATTGGCACTGACGGCATTGCTTGACCAATTCACTCGTGTCACGGAGAGCCAATAGAACCCTTGTCTAAAGGCCTTTCCGACCAGGGTTCGGAAAGATGCATGTGCCTCGCACACCCCTCCATGGATCTCTTCGAGTAGTTCTTTACCCTGCATCCGAGTAATGCACTGTATGAGCACTGTATGAGCTCCTCGGTGATAGAGGGTTTCGTCTACCAGGGAGTACATCCTGGCACATTGAGAAATCTGCTCGGATAGTGTCTCGTCCTCGGGCATGGTCCGATTGTGAAGGTACATGCGGATGGGTTCCATCCACGATTCTTCATAATCGAGGGGAGTGACGAGTCGACCCGCGAAACCCCTTGGAGTATCAATACCTGGTGATGTCCTTGACTGGCAAATGGGATCGTCGTCCGCCATCCCTTCGGTCGTTGCCTCGTTAGACTCGCAGCCTGCGGAAGCTATGGACGGTTTCGAGATCCTTTCTACAAAGGTTCCGGGTGGGCATGGAGATCATGAGGACGCCAGGTGGGCATGGAGATCGTGAGTACACCAGGCGAGCAAGACTATTGGCTTAGCAATTATCCTTCCGAGCGATATACCATATTTCGAGTCCGACAAACTTCTTCTCTAGCTTCTGCACCTCCGCTAGGTAAGCTGCCATGGTTTGGTTCGAGGTCGGATACTCCTTGCACACTTGCTTCACCACCAGCTATGAATCCCCACTCACGAGAAGGCGGCGCATGCCAAGTGCAGAAGCGACTTGGAGACCGGCTAGCAAAACCTCACACTTGGCTATGTTATTCATAGCCGAAAAATCAATCTGCAACACGTATTGCAAGCATTCTCCTGTTGGTGATGTCAAAATTATCTCAGCCCTCGCGCCTTTGAGGGTTAGAGAACTGTCAAAGTGTAAAGTACATATCTCAATGTTCTCGGCGGGAGAAGTGCTAGGGTTGTCAGGCTTAGACCATTTGACGATGAAATCGGCAAGTACCTGTGATTTGATTGTCGTGCGAGGGACGAAGTAGATCTCGATCTCCCCTAGTTCAATGGCCCACTTGGCAATTCATCCTATGGCTTGTGGGAGACCGTTAATACTGCGTAGAGCAGTTTCTGTACTTGTGGGTAGAGATCTTTGGGTCCATGAAGGACATCACTGATGTAATATACTGGTTTTGGTATCTTCTCACGTTATCCTAGAGCATCACGTTCCACCACTAAGACACTACTTAATGCGTGTGGTCCGGCTGCTATGTAGAGCATTCGTTCTTCCTTTGGGTCGGGAGCGACTAGCAAGGGGGTTTGTAAAGTACTTTTTGAGACTCTAAAACGCATTTTCTGATTCCTCCGTCCACTTAAAGCCATCGTGCTGTCATAGGTGTTTGAAGAAATGATGTCCTTGACCCCTAAGTCGAGATATGAATCGGCTCATTGCTACCATGCAACCTGTGAGTCTTTCAACATCTCGAATAGATGTCGGGGACTTCATCTTGCTAATAGCTCGTATCTTGTTGGGGTTTGTTTTGATTCCTCAGTTGGAGACCAGGAAGCCGAGAAGTTTTCTTGCATCAGCCCCGAAGGCACACTTCTCGGGGTTTAGCATGATTCAATTCCTTCGTAGGTTTGTGAAATTTTCAAGAAGATCTGCGAGTAGGTCATCTTTCTTCTTTGTTTTTACGACGAGGTCATCAATGTATGCTTCGATGTTGCGACCGATTTGGCTGTGGAGGGCAAGTTGCATACCTCGTTGGTTGTTGCGCCAACGTTTTTTTAATCTAAAAGGGATTTCCAGTAGCAAAATACACCGAAAGGAGTTACAAAGAAAGTTTTTTTCTCATCTTCTCGACTCATGCTTATCTGGTGGTAGCCAGAATAGGCGTCAAGAAGGCTTAGATAGTCACATCCAGATGTGGAGTCTACTATCTGATCTATTCTAGGTAAAGAAAAATATTTTTAGGGCAAGCCTTATTGAGATCTGTGAAGTCTACACACATTCGCAATTTGCTGTTAGCTTTTCGTACCATCACTGGATTAGCTAACCACTCTGGATGCTTGACTTCTTGGATGCACCTGGTCTTCAAGAGCTTCTTGATTTCCACTTTGATGGCTTCTTTCCGATCGCGAGCGAACCGCCGGAGCTTCTGCTTAATAGGCTTGGTGTCGGGGCAGACTGCCAGCCTGTGCTCGATCACTTCCCTAGGGATTCCAGGCATGTCGGATAGTTACTGTGCGAAGACGTCCGAGTTGGTCTGGAGGAAGATGATGAGCTCGAGTTCCTATTTTCGGCTCAGGTTGGAGCCGATCCGTACCATCTTGGATGGCTCCGCTGGATCTAATGGAACAGCTTTGACCTCGCCGTGGGTCTAAACAATTGGCCTTGGGTTTGGAGTGTGTAATCTCCTCCCCTCCTTGGTGATGCTCGGCCAGGTCTAAGCTACGTTTCTCATAGAAGAGCCTGTTCTGAGTACATCCCTTGACCGTGATGACACCGTTTGGTCCTGACATCTTCACACATTGGTAAGCATAATGTGTGGCTGCCATGAATTTAGTGAGGGTTGGTCGTCCTGAGATGGCGTTGTAAGCTGTCTCAAAGTTGACCACATCGAACATGATTCTTTCTATTCAGAAGTTTCTGGTTTCCTGAAGTTCACAGCGAGTATGATTTGACCGATCAGAGAGGCTAAGGACCCTGGTATGATGCCGTGGAAGGTGTGAGTTATTGACTTGATAGCTGAGTGCGGGATTTGCATTGCATCGAGGGCACTCGTGAAAAGGATATTAAGAGAGCTTTATCCATCCACGAGTACTCGAGATACTTTACAGTTGCTGATTGTAGGCTCCACGACAATCGGGAAGCGCCTTGGTCGGACATGGTTCTCGGGGCAGTCTTTCTAGTCCAAGGAAATCTTGACTTCCAACCACTTGACTGCGTGGAGACTCAGAGGGATGGTCGCCAGGACTTCTCGGGCTATCGTCTTGAATTGCCTCTTTGACTCGTAGGTGGCTGAGCACTCGAACATATGCTCAATCACTCGCTCTTCTCCCTGGAATGGCTTGTGGCCTGAGTTGTTGTCAGAATTGGAATTACGCATATGACTCGCTACCTACCGAGTTTGCCTGCGGTGTTTCTCGGTCTCCACCCTGACGTATTTTTTGAATAGTCGACATTGGCAGAGATCGTGTGAATCGGTTTGGTGAAAGTCATACCAAGCCTTTCCCTTTCGCTCAGCAGAGGCCGGCTGCTTGTCTTTGGCACGAGGCTGCCAGGTGCGCTTCTCGGGCAGATTGACCAATACTTCGTTGGTTTTTGGCCTCTTCTCTTCACTTCCCCTACAAGCCTTCTTCTTGCGTTTGCTTGACGATGAGCCACCCTCTGTTTTGGAGGGCGAGCGAGGTGCTCCACGCTCTTGTTCCTTGATGTACAGCAAGGCTTCCTCAGCATTTGCGGCCTTCTCGGCGATGTCCATCAGCTCAACGACTGTTTTTGGAGCCTGCATGATGAGGTCTTCCGTGCACCCCCTGTTCCTGCCACCACGAATGAAAGCACGAATCACGTCAGAATCGGTTACCTCTGGTATGGTGTTGCGGATGGTGTTGAAGCACTTGGTGAATTCGTGTAGGGTTCGCCTTTCTATTGGGTGACTTGAAAGAGGTCGTCAATCTTGCCCGGATGGGCCTATGTGCCCTGTAAGTTTCCTTGGAACATACTACAAAGCTGATCCCATGAGCGGATCGTTCCAGGTGGGAGGTTCATTAACCAAGTCCTAGCTACTCCTTTCAGAGCAGTCTGGAGGTAGTTAGCCATGACCTTCTCGTTGCCGCTTATGGCCTCGACGGTCGTCGTGTAGATCTGTAGGAATTCTACAGAGTTCATGGTCCCATCGTATGTTTTCATTGCTCTGGGTTTGAATTGGGACGGCCAACGTACTCTTCAAAGTTCTGGTGCAAAAGCCTAGCACCCGTTTATGGTTCTTCGAGAAGATTTGTATTCTCTAGTGACCGGGATAGGAGACCGTCCTCGACTTCGGCTGCGACGAGCAGGGATGTTCCGGACTAGGGAACGCTCCTTTGATACCTCGAGTTCTTACGCCTGCCGAGTTCGTCACGTAGGTCTCGGACCAGACGGTCATGTGTGGATGAAGACTTGTTTCTTCGTTTGAGTTGATCAGGCCTTCCAGAAGATTTGTTTCTGGTATTACGCCCTTCTTGGTTTGACTCCTCTCTTGTCGGGTGAGAGGGGATCCTCCGATTAGAGCTGCTAGTTACAGACATTAATCTGGAAGATTTGGCTTGCGCCAAGGCTTGCTAAAGTTCCGCTCCAATGTGTCGTAGCCATTGTATGCCATCAGGAGTGGTGAGATCGGTTGTCGGAGGCTGCAAATGCATATTCCAGACCTCAGAGAGCTTTTGGGCTGTCTGGGACGCATACGCCTCGCCTCCTGGGCGAGAAGCACTAGGATCTACCGGCTTGATGATATTATCTCGAGGCGTGGCTGATGAACGTTCTGGGGAAAGGACCCTGTTTTCCTTACGTGAATCGATTTCATTGTCGTTCCATGCTTGGTCATCAAGATCGACAAGGTTGTCCTCGATAGCAAGAACTACCCGAGAGTCGACCCCGACTAGATGTGTACTCCAGGTCCATCATATCTCTGTTAGGAGAGGTCTTGGGAGTTTGGTCCGAATCAGGAAACTGATCAGAGACAGCAGGTGACAATCCAGACATGGGGCTCACAGCACTTATTTGGGTGTTATTCTAGGATTCTAACCCGACATCGAATGCCTTGGCACATTCGGTTTCAAGCGATTGACTTCGCTATCGGAATCATCATCAGGGGAAGTATCATCAAGCTGCACGCAGTCAATCGTCGGTTCCTAGTCAGATGGGCAAGCGAAGTCGTCGTAGAACCCTTCGTCCAAGTAGCCGGTTCTTTCCGTGAAGCTTTTTGGATCTTGAGTTGACTCCAGCACTATGTCAACAGAATCGACCAAGGAGATCCCCACGGCCGGCGCCATCTGTCAATGATTGGTAAACCGCTGATCTTACGGTAGTCGTGATCAGAGAGATTTGTAGTTGGGTAGGGACCCCCCGGGCCGTCGTTTAGCAGTACTGGGACACAGAAAACAACAATTTTATACAGGTTCGGGCCTCCCTCAGGATAATAACCCTACGTCCTGTTGGTATATATTGAATATCGAGTAGAATACAAGGATGTGTTCGTGTCTAGCCTAGATGGGATCTAAACCTAATCGGGAATCTTCGATCTGCTGGAACTTGACCTCCTCGAGACAATGGGTCTTCTCTGGGACATCGGAGAATGGATTGAGACTCTAGAGAAGCTAGGGCTCAATCAGCTAAAGGCTCTTGCTTGGCTTGCTAGATCTTCTTGTCTTGTCCTTCCCTACGGGAACTTCGAGTCCTTATATAGGGAATACTCGGAGCCGTGGAGGATACAGACTTATCTCCGAACAGGACTCTGTCATCCTTAAACGTAGGGATAGACTTCCTAGTTTAAGGGATGCCCCTACCTCTTACGGGCGGTTTCCTCATCTCCCGGAATCCTTTGGGGATACGTCAGCTGCTCTGGATATCCAAGATATCGTATATGGATACCTCCTCGTGTATAGTATTGATATACTACTCATCATCAGTAGGGATTGATAGTAGGGATTGACTTCCTTATTCAAGGGATATCTGACTTCCTGCGGATGGTTTCCTTATCTCTTGGAGCCCTTCCCGAATACGTTAGCTACTCCGGGTATCCAGGGTATGGTATACAGATACCGTCTATGTATACGGTAAACTTAAACTACTCATATTCAAGGGCGTATTTTGAGTACTTAATTTCATGCTTTGACTATAAAAATTTTATACAATATTTTGTTAATAGTTATAAAATTATAACCATAAGAAAGTACTTTTGAATACAAATCCAATTATATCAATTTTATGTACCATAACCCACATATTATTAGATTATTTATTGGTCAAAACATGAAATTGGACAATCAAAATACACCATATAATTTGAAATGGAGGGATTAGATAATAAATTAATCTAAACACTTGTAAAATTGGAGCTCGCATAAGTAAACGAAACTTATATGTATCTTTAATGATGGCTACATCATCTCTCTTTTTAAGCACTTATATAAACATCTGACATCATATATGTTCTTAGCCTCGAGATTCACTGTTTCAAAATATTTGTCTATTTAGAGAATCAGGAGGGTTATTAATGCGATGTTTCTACTCTTTACCCTGACTTTAATGCTTGAAAAATGTTAAATAGTTGTAGCATGTCATTTAATATGGATATGCATTGTTATTTCACATTAAATTCCTTTTTAGATTTATTATTTTCTTGTCTATATGCATAATATACGAGGAGAAATATAGTAAAAGAGATGAGCATGAATTAGAACTTGAAGACTGGCCTTAGTCTGGAGAGACTTGAGGAGCTCTCATTGTAACTAGGCAAGTACAGCATCTGGTCGTTCTATACTGGCTAGTGGCTACTTTTTTTTTCTTTGAAGGAAGAAGTGGCTACTAAACAATAGTTCTAGATTTCTAGTACTCCAATATTGGGCATTAGCTAGTTCTAGTACAGTAAGTTTGATCCAAGAATAAAACGCGCTTCTAACAGGTACGCTCTTCCAGATTAAATTTCTCAACATGTGTGTTTTCCTATTGTACTTCACAATCTATTTTTTACATGACTTTAGCTCGTATTATTTGTAGATGCTGCAGATTAATAATAGTTCGGTTAGCTTTTTCCTCCAACACCAACTTGTCACGTTCTCAATAATTCGCCACGAACGTCTGCATATCCCCCCAAAAGAGCACTATAAATACCCGTCTCGTGGCCACTCCTACAACTCACCAACATTTGAGCTAAGCTTATCTAGCTCATAGTACTAGCTAGCTTGAAGAAGTAACAAACAGCAGCAATGGCGAAAATTTACACCTTAGCACTGCTTGGCGCACTGGTGGCGCTCTCACTTCTTGTGAGCCCCATTGCTTGCTCCCGCAAGCTCACCAAGGCAGTCAGCTGCCACAAGCCTGCAGTCAAGGGCCACAAAAACCACACCACTACTAATCCCTCGGCTTCTGCCGCCTACGGCTCCGGAGGCTGGTTAGCCGCCGGCGCGACGTATTACGGCACCCCCAACGGCGACGGAAGCGACGGTTAGTGCTTGCTTACTTCACTGTCGATCGTATGGAACCTATACCACACCGCATTCATCGAGCTGAAACTGATAATGAAACGGGTGAAACATGCAGGTGGCGCGTGTGGCTATCAAAGCGCTGTCGGGCACCGGCCGTTCTCATCGATGATCGCTGCCGGGAGCGCACCGCTGTTCATGGGAGGCAAGGGCTGCGGAGCGTGCTATGAGGTCAGCTAGCATAACTCACTGTACCCTTCCATTAATGGTGCAAAGTGGTCGGCTGGTCCTGAGTCCTGACTAAATGTGCTCATGTTGCGCGCGTACGCAGGTTAAATGCTCGAGCAACTCAGCGTGCTCCGGCAAGCCTATCAACGTCGTCATCACCGACTTGAGCCCCGGCGGTCTCTACCCCGGTGAGCCGGCCCATTTCGACATGAGCGGCACCTCCTTGGGCGCCATGGCGAAGCCTGGCATGGCTGACAAACTCCGTGCCGGCGGTGTCCTCAGGATCCAGTACAAGAGGTATGTTTATATTATACGACCCCCTGCAGTACAGAATTCTGCTCGCGAGTTGCACAAATTAATGGAATCTGTATTGACCTTGGTGTTTCTGTTAATCTTAGGACGCCATGCAAGTACCCAGGCGTGAACATTGGCTTCCGTGTGGACCAGGGCTCGAACCCGTTCTACTTCAAGACCCTGATCGAGTTCGAGGACGACGACGGCGACCTCAAAGCCGTCGCCCTCAAGGAGGCCGGCAGCGGCACCTGGACGCCCATGGCCCAGGACTGGGGTGCATTGTGGCGCCTCAACAACGGCAAGCGGCTCCGCGCGCCCTTCTCTCTCCGGTTAACCTCCGACTCCGGCCGGGTCCTCGTCGTCAACAACGTCATCCCCGCCAACTGGAAGGCCGGAGCGACGTACCGCTCCTTGGTGAACTATCCCTAATTAAATTACAGCTTTATCTGGTTTTCACTGCACCGTGCTTGGCTAGTAATCAACTGCATGGCCAAGCAGTGCAGGGTCTGGTAATTGAGAACCGCGAGTGGATATATACCGCGGAAAAATGTGCGTCCGGGTGTTGTCAGAGGTGTTGTCAGAAGAGGAGGTTTCCAAAATCGAGCTCTTCCCTCCATGACCTCTGCATTCCCCTAGTGATGTGTGTCGTCGATGTGTCTCTATTTTTTTTCTTCCTCTGTTTTCTTGTTGAGGAGAAGCTTGGACTGCAACTAAAGTTGCATGCCGATGTATCAAGTTGTGTGTTCTTTTTACCACGCAATCCTTGAGAGAATTGAATTGTAACTGTCAGTTGGTTTTCTGTACTGAAGTGTCTGCAATGTTAAATTCAGTACTCAGTTATTCACTGTCTGAACTCTGAAGTATATGCATAACTTGCAAATTGCAACTGAATAAGCCAACACGTACACAGCAATCCTTTGGACAATCTGATTTACTAGGAGCAATGATGTCTCCCACGCAGACTAACAGTTATTAAGGAAATTACTGTAAGATGCATGCTGGTGCAAATTATCTGCTCTCTGGTTTTCCTATTTGAAAGGTACTGTAGAAATCACCGATACTCTGTGATTATCTAAAAAAAAGAAATCACCGATACTCTGTGATTTTCTAAAAGAAGAAATCACCGATACTCTGTAATACCATTATCCACCCGGACAATGGGAAGTACTACTAGGTGTGTATTAATTTTGCTCCCCTGTTATGCTGGCATCCTGCCGACGGTGACACATGCAGTTTTCCAAAAAAGCAGACAAAGGAGCAGAGGCTTGAATGTTACAAAAACTGATTGTACTACTCAATTATTAATACAAACTGGTTTCGAAAGGCATTATCGATGTAGGAGCTTCGGTTGAACTACTACTCTACAAGTCTACGTACTAGAGGTTCGGTTGTACCCGGTATTATGAACTGTATAGTGTTTAAATGCGATCTGTTTGGCATGTCGGTCTGACAAATTACAACTATCCACATGCGACGAGGATATGCCAATGGATTTCAATTTAGAAACTAAAATCCACACCCATTTCTACACGAGTATGTATAATTATGAGTTTATATGCAAGTTGGTGTACAGCAATTTATCTGAGTTCCTACCTTAATGATTTTTACACGAATGCAAAAGGTAGATGCTCTGTGAATCCAACTTATTAACACCTCCACAGTCAAACGCATAAAGTTTGTTCTTACTTGAATTGAAAAAATAACATACAGAAAATACACTAAAATTTCCAATTAATGAAACTGAACGCTAAAACATAAAAGTTGTATGTTTCTTTTTTTTTCTTTGTAAAAAAAGAAGGCGGCATACTTTCTCTCGTTCTTCTTCCTGCTACAACTTCTGAAAATATAATCCATGTATGTGTAATTTCATCTCTTATATGCTTGCACCCCAAATTACTTTAGGCAACCCTCGCGTCCCACGTATCAATTTGCGACTCTAACTCATACAAAAAAAAATTAACCATGGTATCAGAGCTACTAAACGAGCGGTGAAATGAAAGAGATAATCTTTCTTTCTCAGACTGCTGGTGCTGCTGCGCAGGTCGTGTGATGTCGAAGGACGCTACCTAGTCACTGTCGTGATGGCGATCCTCCATGTGGCACGCAGACGAGTACGAGCTAATCATTCTAGAGTGGCAGTAAAAAATTGAGGCCCCGCCCAGCCCTGATCATCGCGCATGTTCTTCGCCCCTCTTTGTCTCCCTTTCGAGAAGAGGAAACTTTCGAAAGCCACCCTAGTCACTGATCCTGAGAAAAACATGTTGGCCGATTTGTGCATGCACGACTACGAGCTTTAAGCCAGCAATGTTCAGTTGGTCTGTACATATCACGGAAGAGCATCGGCACGGCCACCAACCGAGCAGCCGGCGTGAGCATGGCGCGCTCCCTGTGTCAGCCGTCCGTTCTCGCGGCCCGCGCATGTGGAGAGATTCTCGCACATGCAAAGCTGAAAGCAACCTGCACATGGTGCTCATTCATGCATGCGCCTCGCCCTTGTTGGTTCCTTAACATGCTACTAATTGGCAGCATCCAATCTATCCATCTACCTCCTTTGTTTCCATGCAGCTCAAAATATTGACTTGTGCGTATATTTTCTTTTCTTGGTAGAGTGCTATAGAGTACACTATTACCGGTGTCGTGATCTGACAGGACAATCGTGTTCTTGACAATCGGCGGCATGTCTTGTCGGGGTGATTTGCGTCTCCTAATCCAAAGAAAATGACAAAACATGGCGGTGTAGATAGATGGTACTGGTGGATCCCCAAGTTTCCAAGCTTCACATGGTCCGGGTCACAGTGCTTGTCGTCTTAGCTTGTGACAGTGTCGGTGTGTTTGTACATACACACGTCGTGCACGGCCGCATGCATAACCGAATTAATTAATTTACTCATGCCACGGCGTGCGTGTCCAGTATCGGTGATTCAGTAGGCCATCGGCGACGGTTGCAACTGTGCGGAGGGAGTGGTGAGTCAGCTTCGAGATGGGACCCGTCCATATAACTGTCGCTGCCTTTCGGTTTTGGCTCCTGGCCCTGCCATTGCGGATTTGCGGTGCCCCATGTGAAGCGAGTAAACAGCGGACAGGTGGAAAGATTTGGTTGCAGCGACGATGTACCACCTGCATTTGGTCAACCGGAAGGGGTGCAACCCTCTCGCGACCTCCGAGCAGACGCCACGAAGGCGGTGTGCGACAGTTCTACTGGCACAGTAGTACTGACGTGTCCAACTAACAATTCATGGCTAAATATTTTTACAAGACGACAAACTCACGAATTACATGTTTAAGTAACTAATTCGCAAAACGACAACTATTTGTGTCACATAGGTACATGTTGTAGCCTGGACCGTGACTCATAACCATTTTGCCTCCATTTTCTATTTCCTCGCTATCAGTCCAGACTTATTCAGCTGATCCTCTCTCATCTTCAGCAGCGCATGGTGGTGCTCCAACCGTGCGTTCTTCTCTATCTCCATGTTGTTTTTTGGTGCGAGAACCTTAAACATGTCATGCTCAGTGCCGGTGATCGTAATGTCCGACATCCCGACTATTGTGTTTTTACCTTACAAATTAAACCTATTGTAGACCAACCCTGTAGCTCGGTGGAACAAATGTGACTGCATGAGAGGTTGCCTGTGAACCACCGATGTGACGAAGATTAATTGGGAGTTGGCCTCCACTCTAAAAGTGTAGCCCTGATACAAAATAGTACTTAATTAAATCGGTAATCCTACAAAGCAGTAACTTAAAACTATGGTTCCTATGATGTCATATGATCTGGGTGGCTAGGGTAAGTGCTGTGGGATCACAATCCGATGGGTAAAATCGGCTGGAATTTTGTGACAAACACTAATGATGTATGGATGATCCTTTTTTCACGTGGAAACACCATGGCCCATCAATAAATCAGTGTTACATGGTCCACAACTCCACATGGCTCTCTACGCTTGTACAGTACGGGCTGAATAGTACAGCTATTCGGTTTGTGACTTGTCTAGCCATGTGGTCAAACAGGTAGAGAGACACGGAGACCAGTTCCTATAGCCAGCCTGCACGGAGCTCGCCGTCTGCTCGCAAAATTGCAAGCAGAAGCTCTGAACAATGCGGCCCAATTACTTACTGAATCGGCCCGTTGTCCGAGCTATGCAGGCTAGCTACCAGGCCGATATCAGCAGATTAGAACAAGAAAACATCTAGTTCGGTCGCAGCAGGCGAGGCCTTGAATATGGCGCGTGCGTCGCCAAGGCCATCTCCCTCGCACTAGGAATTAGTTGGCCGTTGGCTTTTAATTAGTAAAGAGCTCGTGTTCTGTGATAGCATACGTAGCGCTAGGTGCCAACGCTTACCAAATCACCGGAAAACGGACAGGCACCTGCATTGCTCGCATCATCTTCGGTGACCCTCGCATGCGGCGCTGGATACGTGCGTGAGCAAAGCTGGACGTAGAGCGAGAGCCGGTTTGTCCCGCGTGCGTCCGGTGGTTCACCATGCACGCACGCGGGTGTGCGTACGTGCCGACGAACGGATCATACCGCTTTTGCTGCGGCGTCGTCACGACTTGCAGTAGGCTCGCCCGGTGCTTTAAGCGAGGCTCCGCGGAAGGAGCGTGCCGCACGTGGAGATTGGCATGGGGACTGGCAGTTGCCGCGGCGCCACGTACCGTCTCCAAGTTTTTGTTCCGAATTAGGCTCATCGATACTTTTGTCGCAGCTTCTTCTACTCCAACTCTCCAAGTACTCCTATTAGTCCATCTCAGTCCGTTTCGAAAAAAGAAATTTAGTCCGTCTGAAAAAACCCAAATTCTAAAAGTTGTATATACACTTTTTGGTTGAAACGGCCGTCCGATCGCGTCCGGTGCGCGACGATGCGGGAAGGCATGGGCGTGGTGGACGGTTTGGCCACGTTGGGTGGGTGATATGGGTGCAGGAACGGTTCCGGAATTGAAGACAAGTTGTGGTGTTCAAATATCGGGAGCCCGCGTCAACCACCTCCCTTTCTATTCATTTCTATCTCGCAATCCTCCTTTCTCCGCCGTGGTTTTTATCGTAGAAAATATTCATACGTTACCTTAACAATTTAGTAACCCAAAACTCCACAACTTCGTCGATATATCTCACTTACTCTTATCCTGGAAGAATTTCAGGGTAACCCAGAGACACAGAACCTTCGCCTCGGCTCTATATCGGCTTTATACAAGCTTCAAGCTACAAGCTTCGATCCAGAATCCGTCTACTCTCCGTTATCTGTCTGGGCTCCATCTACTCCCTGTCATAAGTTCGGGCTCCATCTTCGTCTACGCTCCGTCATTCGTCTACGCTCCGTCTTCCGTCTACGCTCCGTCATCCATCTATGCTCTGTACTATGGTGCCTTCTCGGGCGCGACCACTAAAGATACTCCTAAGATACTTGAGAATATTTCTCTAGGAGTAGGGGAGAAATGACCAAAATACCCTCCGTGGAGTTATAAATTGAGCGGTATAGCCATAAACCGAATACGAGCAATATTGTAATTGCATACTACCCTTCCCCTTTCTCTATAACTAGGGGAGCCCTCTCTCATTTGGGAGGCAGGATTCTGTCTCAATGAAACTCATAATTTATGCATTTATTTGGAAAATACTGAGAGAAACGAGACAGACCTCTTATCGGGTCCATACGGAGCACGACACCAACACGAGCTCCATACGGATGACACACACACCTCCCTTCGTGTCCCAAGAGTGGTCCAGTCGTGCGCCATGCACTGACCCTCCGTAGGTCGTTTGGTCCGTCTTAGCACCTCGGTTGGTCCTTATATCCAAACAAGATGCCTCAAATAGACTACCTAGGATTGTGCCTACGACAGTTGGTGCCGACCGTGAGGATTGATACAACAAGCTACGTGAAGACAAGATGAGAATGCCATGGCTACGACTACGTGATCTACGGCAACAACCATCTGTACCGCTCATGTGCAAGACTCCAACAAGTGAACCATTCATCAAGAGCGACCACAGAGGAACGCCGCAAGGTCACTCGCTACGGAGGCTATTGATGAAGGCGGCAAAGCAGCAGCTATGCTAATCGCATTTGACCCAATCGATCCTGGTGCTGTAGTCATCGCAAGTGATGTTGTCTCGGCCGGAGAATCAACCCAGGGGAGACCCTGTCATTGCGACTGGTGGCGTCACATCCGACACAACCACCATGCCGGGCAACATCAACGATACTGCTCTGACAGCTCAAGCAAGTGAAGCCAATGTTGGGAATCCCAACCAGGGGGCTGATGGAGGCCCGACAAGAGCTCAGCCCTCCACTGCATGCAGGACGTGTCATAGACCCTGGGAATTAAGCTTGTATTAGAGGAGATCGATCTTTTCAGAGTCGATTATATCATAGATCCTGATCAGCACCCACTGTTACGAGAAACGGTCAAGCAGAATAGATCAATGAACGATAACCTAGGCTGCCACGAGATTCCTGCTCCACAACACCTGGTGTTATGAGAAATGATAGGGTGGAGCTTAAGCAAGAAGAGTCCCTCCATCACAGTCAGTGTTACAAGAAATGTTCGAGTGGATGAGGCCTCAAACTCTAAAATTAATAAATCTTCACAGATACAAGAATGATTCTAAGTATTCCATACACATTCACCTCCTCCGGGATCACAAACACATAAATACACATAGGAGGGAACGTGCATGAGTTACATCAAGGTATCGTAATAAAACTCTAAAAGGGAGAGTTATAGATACATAATCCACATCTCATACATAGGAGCAGTAAATAGATTACAAGCAAAGCAACTGGAAGGTCATGAGAGATCCAAAGATACAACAATTCAGCAGTGCAAATAGACCTAAAACACCTGAGATGGAAATATACAATGGTTCAATAACGAAAATAAACATAAAACATCTAAGATGGCAGTCACCACCATCTCACAAAGCCACATAACCCACAAAATTACCAACCAAGCAAACTACGCATCACTCTTGGCATGCTCAAGATCATAGTATTCACCTACACTAGGATCACTTGCAAATTTTAAGGAATGTAATTCGCAATGAGTACCTTCATACTCTCAAGATATAACCGTGCTCATTCCAATTAACATAAGCATGACATAGGATGAAAATTAAATTACTACAGAAGACATTTATTTCAAAGTTAACATAACAAGCATGGACATCAAATTAAGGCATGTAACCAACTAAACCAAGTTAACTACTTGATTAGTAATTAATTATCCAAGATTCCATATCTGAATACGAGTAAGAATCATCACCAAAACAACCAATTTAGCATGGTCAAGTCCTCCCCGACTCGTCATGCACTCGAAATAGGGCTAACCACCCCAACTCCCAAGCTAAAGTGAAACTTGGATAGGGCTAACCACCCCAATTCTCAAACGGTAAGTGTCCCGTGGGTTGTTAGTTCATGACTGGGTGACCATGACTATCCAATCTCATTGTTAACACTCCCGCCATGGGTGAAGGTAAATATCCAACGACACCGTATCGACTAGGCTAACCACCTAGCGATCCATCTGTTGAATATCAGTTCTCGCCTCTCATATCTCAATTATTAAGTGTTTCATTATTAGTTAGTTGATTTAAATAGCGTACCCACTGGATAAACATCTACTACTTGGGTAAAACCTTTTATTTTGCATGTATAAATTTGTCAATTAATGCATCGCACAACACAAGTTGCCTTGAATTCATGCAACAGATTTGTCTTTTTATTTATGCATCTTGTCACAAGCCCTAAAACAAGGTTATGCCAGCAAATTGGAGTAGAAGAATTGCTTTTCATGTTACATATTGCTTACTTGCATATGAATTTGTGTTGTTTTTGTGAGATGTGCAACAATTTTCATGATTTGTTACAGAACACAATTTGGCTTAAATTCATGCGGCAGATTTTACCTTTTTTGTTTAGCATCTTGGGACAGCACCTAAAATAAGGTTGTGCCAGCAAATTGGAGTAGAAGAATTGCTTTTTCATGCTACAAATTGCTTACTTGCATAAGGATTTTGTGTTGTTTTTGTGAGATGTGCGGCAATTTTCATGATCTGCTACATAATACAATTGTGGCAAATGGGAATAGTCGCTGCTACAAAACATTGATATAGCAGAAATGAACATACCTGTGCAAGTTTTTTTTGAAAGTAGGCAACTCTCATAGGGATGTGTTGTTGCCGAAATGTTACTTTCTTTCATGTCAAGGCTACCATGGGATTTTTTTTTGTTATCGTGCTCTGTGGAACCCTAGATTTGATTGGTTTTGGGGAAGAAGCATGTCCTGCAGGAGATTGGGGAAGAAGCAAGAAAGCAAGGGGGAGCACACATGGGAGTGTGTTTCTGGTTGGGCGCGAGAGAACGTGTTTGGTTGGCACACGGGGCACATAGGGGCGGGGATGACCAGGGGGTTTCCTTATTCGGTAAGCGTGGGAATGAGTGTTTGACAACTTCCAAAAATAGGGTGTGCACCCGGTTGGTCATTATAGCCAAAATTTGCCAGTGAAATTTCAATCTATAGCTAAAGAGGGGTTAGTAAATTAACGGTAACACGACACCAACTGGCTCTTTCTTTCTAAGTTATCTATTGATGCTATATTGCTAAGGTATGCAAAAAATGTGCATTAACTAGCATTTTCTCCTGCTTACAGGATATACTATCGATGTAGAGGGGAGAGAAAGAGTCATGGCCGGGGCTTACATATGTTATGCCTAGATATTGGATGACCTGGGGGAAGCATTCTGATATTCTTCTATTCCATAGTGTAGTTCAGTTTCCTCTATGTAGTTCATGCTTTGGTCAAGTTAGAGTTCCAAAAGTATATAATCTGTTTACATCATGCATATCCCTATTAAATAACATAAGGCAACCATCTAATCATTCTTCAAATATTTTAGAGTGGAAACAACACTATAACTATACTCTCAATATCCTTAGTAGACAAATATTTTGAAACGGAGTATTCCAAGATTGAGGATATATACAATGAAACAGAAATAGTATACACCATAACCCACATAAACTATAAGCGAATGTGTTCTCTGAGCACACATCCAGAATTAACAATGGCCGAAACTAAATTCATGATCTCACAAAGATCTCACTCTGGCGCACTCACGTATGCGTGATTGCGAGAGCGCTATTTTATTGTCTTCTTTTTACTTGTCTTTTAAGATATCAACATGACATCTAAACTACATAGTGTAGTAATATATGACTGAAAAATACCAAGAATGTGTTAACATGTAGCTACTTTGATGATAGATCTAGTGACACAGCATTCATGTGATAAATCCAATACTTTTGTGTATATTAGTTAGAAATATAAAGAATAAAGAATCCATATGAGATTCTAAAATGGTGGTTGGTTTGACTTAAATGCCGAACTATAAGATGGTCCATGTTAGGCTCTGAGTTTCTGTGGCGTACCCGGTTTTTTAGGCCGGATAATCCCTTGTGTTTACTGTACCAGTCACATGATCAGTAGCCGGTACACACAAGTTAACATGTATATCATTGTCATACACACATATATCGGAAAGTAACGCGCAGTTTGACCATTCAGGTCGAAGTCTGATACCTGTAGCCCAACGGCTATAAATTTGCAGCAGAAATCAAGCGGTGATGTGGCCCATCAGTATGCTATACCTAACAGGCAACTGACTGGTGTTACGCCCTAACTTTCACGAACTCAATCGTTTCCTCGGAGTTGATGTCTCTTTCGTCTGGCCAGATCAACAAGCCAGGTGAGTACATAGAATGTACTCGCAAGCATCCCACAGGGGGAATAACAGATGTATTTCATGCAAGACTTGTTCAAGGAGTGGCTCTACACTAAGTTGAATGTTGTGCGGAAAAGTAAGTTCTTAAACGAAATACGGAATAGTAGATTCAAGAGCATTTTCGAAATCAAGTTCGTCCCTGTCGAGACAGTATTCAATGCTGGACGATCCAGCGGAACAGTCGTCAACTAGAGGCCGGTAGCTCCTTCTACCGCCTCGAACAATCCTCACAATCTACCTGTGCTACCGCCACACGGCCCGGGCTAGGTTTTTCTCTTCTGCATTTCCTCACTACTAGACTGTAGCTTAAACTGCTCACTGTGGACACGTCATGCCCACGTCCTTAATCCCATTCCTAGATTTCACAACCAAAACTTAGTCTAACCAGTGTGTGGCATTTCCAAATTGTGTCCATAACTGATGACGCGGCTATTCGAATAGATTTTAACACTCTGCAGAGGTTGTACGGCTTTACCCACAAGATGCAAGTCTCCCTTGTTGCCAGGTACCAATGGGCACACTTCGCGAGGTATGCTAGCAGGGTTATTGCAACGAGACTTGTCACCCATTTTTGTACCGGAGCTGGACCCGCTAGATAAGATCTACCCAGTCCTCGCTTGTGCTTGGTGATGCCCAACCCCACAACCCGAGATGGACTTATCTTTATGTCGAACCTCTACCCACGGATTTACGTGGAGGTCAAGCCTCTACCTACGTATTCACGTGGAGGTCATGCCTCTACCCACGTAATCACGTGGAGGTCCTCTAGGGATACCAATCTACCTAGCACCCTCTCCCTACTGCTCACGGGTCCAGGCACTAGTACTCGACGGGGTATTTAGTCAAGTCCTTCCCATAAAGGACATGTGGACGTATGGGATTGTCACACCCCGGTTTTCCAAAACCCAAAAATTAGGACTTTCAAAAACTTTTTGCTAATAACATCAGTTAAAATACACAAAACTAAAACTCTGGTTCAACTCACGATGTAACTACGTATCAAACACGAACACACCCTCGGCACTCTTTCTCCTTTTCCTAGTCGGTGTAATCTAGACCACCATCTGCAGCTACGTACCCACACGGTACCTTTGTGAAATTGAAGCACACATATATATGTCATGAATCTCTTTCGAATAACGTGATCTTCTGCCGTCTACCTCGCCATGTCCTATCATGAGTATGTGCACATATATACTGTTTTTATATATACGCATATACGGAAAACCTTAATCCCTTCTTCCCGAACTACGGGTCAAAACCCTAGCTCATCGCTCAACTCTGCTACAATCCCACGCCTATATATATGAGCATGCCGGCAACACTCCCCAAAACTCTAGCTCCTTGTCCTCCTTCGGCCTTCCTGTTTTTGTTGTGACTATTTAGCTATGCAAACCTCCTTCGAAAACAAAATGTTCCGAAAGACATAACTAATATGTTTGAAATAAGAACTCTCACCTATCTTTGACCATTCAAGACTTCTCAAAATAGCAGGTATTCCATTTTGGCTTTGAACCTAGAAATTACGTTCCTTCTCACATAAAGAAAACATCAAGGTTCCATAAGTATATGCTCAGTTAGCTTTAATCTCTCCCATCTACCACACCTTTCCATGTTTTCAACCTACTGGTGAACATAAACCGCGCATGCATATACTGTAGGTGTAGGTACAAATCCTAGTTTCCTTCCATCCAACCAAAGTGGAAACTTGTAAATGATTTCTGCACTCAAAGCCCTTCTCCCATTTATCTGCTAGTGCTACAAAATGTCAAAGAAATTTACAACTCTTTGCACGGTGAAGCACCCTCCCTTTTTCCTGTTGAAGGTCTTCTCAAATGCTATATTCTCCCCCATGCTGTACCAACCGACTACTTCTTCACCCCCTGCCATGTGGTCCCGGACCCACCAGTCAGCACCATCTCCTTCCTTCCAATCTTCCTCCTCCACTGAAACAACTGCACCTCCTTAATCTGCCAAGCTCCAGTGTAACGCAGTGCTGCATCAATTCTGTCATAGGATTCGGTGCCTAACCCCTACAGTGAGCGGCGCCTACCTCCCTCCACGCCATCACTGCACGGGAGCAGCCAAGCCCCATTACTCCCAGAGCATCTCCCTACAGTTCAAACCGAGCTCTCCACTTCTTTTCTTCTGCTTCACTGCCATCTGAGCTCTCCCCTGCCCTATTTATCTCCCTCCTCACTACGCCATTTCTTTCCAACCCTTTTACCCGAGCTGTGCCCCTCCTCGTCTGGAGCTTCTTCTTTTCTCCATTTGCTTCTCAAGCCGAGCCCTTGAATCAGTCCCGAGCTCTACCTCCCTCGTCATTCTCCCTCCCTAACTCCATTCCCTCCTCTAGTCTACAAACAAGCTCCCACCGCTGTTCTTCTAGCTCCTTTCCCGAGCACCAATAGCGTGCTCCCCGCATCCATGCTGAGACCCTCAAGCTTTTGGGCTATTCCAAAACCATTTCGAGCTCCTTTTGCTCCGCTTACTTCCTCTCAAGACGAACTGCTGAACTCTGAGCTCCCAAGCCACCGAGCTTCCACCTAGTTTACATCGGCTGCTCTCCCCACCTCCTTATCATTCACAAATCTCCCCATGCTGAGCTATTCTCCTCAAATCTTCAAACTCAAGCCGCACTATCTCCCGCTTGAGCGCCTCCCCGTATCCCGCTGCCACCAGCCGAGCAACCATCCCCATCCGCCGTTTCACTCGGCAAGCTGCAGCCGGCATCGTTCTCTTTGCTGGCGCTGCCACCAAGCTCTGGTTCGCTACCGCCGGGCTCACTGAAGTAGCCCAAATCGCTAGGTCCGCCGCCCCGGCCTCGCCCACGAGCTTTCTGAGCGCCGCAGCTGAAGAGGTCCACGACACCATCGCCGCAAAGCTCAAGCGCCGCCGCTAGCAGCACTACCCAATGAAACTCACCTCCACTAGCTAGAGCAACTGCCCCATCTCTCTCTCCTCAACTGCCGCCAACCGCCTACTACTTCACCTCGTCGCCACTGTCGGACACACCACCCTTGACAACCAGTGAGCACCTCCGAACTCCGGCATTTACCAAACCTCCATCGCCCTGCTTGGCAAGCTAGCCGATGCCCTGGACCCCCACCGGAGACGACCACCACCACGGCTACCCCAGCTCCTCTCTCCTCGGCTAAGCCCAGTCCTAATTCCTCTAAACGCGCGCACGTAACTGCAAGACAAAGCTGCTTAACAGCCTAACCGCCGTCTCAAGCCAGACACCGACATCCCGTCCTAATTGTCTTCCCCACGGTTATTAACTTAACCCTTGCTTAGCGCCCACGGCTCACGCGAGAAAAAGGGGAGATAACCGAAGTAACCACCGGCCACCAGCCCAATTAAGTGGAAACGGACATTTCGTTTCCATTTTCTCTTCGGACCTGGTGCATTCTTCTCTCTTCTCTACAGGAACCGCCTTTCTCATACCGGAGGCGTTTTTCCCTGCAATGCATTTTCCCTGACATGAAGACGTACTCCCCTCACCACTTTCCAATACACGTTTTCGGTATTGGGAAAAACATATGATTCCAGATGCGTTCTCCTAGACCGCCCTCCTATAGCCGAGAGCATATTCCCCAATGTTACGCTTCCGACGTCACCACCCCCTTCAACTAATCTTTCCCCTCTTCCATTTTTCCCTCCGACAAATATTCAGAAGCCCATAACTTCCCCACCTCAACTCCGATCCATCCGATTTTTCTTTCTAAATTCATCTAAATTCAATATATCTAATGATACTAGTTTCATAAACTTTGAAACTCATTTGAAATCCAATTTGAATTCAAACCAATATGACTTTTATATATATATACATGTATATCTTTTGTAAATATTTCCCATAAAAAGATTCTTTTTCGAAATATCATCTAAAACAGTATGCAAAACTTTGTGTCCAGCATGTTGATCCAATTAACATATTGTTCTCTATATTAATTCCACAAGACCCTATCCCATATCAACAACCTTTTATTAGAACCCTACTCCAATATACCTCAAATGTTTCGAACAAGATTCTTCTAAAAACACCTTTAAAAAATAACATACTCTCTCAACCCAACTAAGATATCAAAACCAAGGTCATATTAGGCACAAAGATTATACTAATCCAACGAACTAGGGTTTTCCAATCCTTGCAACAAACCCTTATTTCTTGTAAAGTGACTTCCTCCTTGCCTCTGTGGAGACCCTAATAAACCTCTAGGTCCAGAGTGCATAAATTTTCAAACTCATGAATGTACCTGTGGATCTCATTTGGTTCTTCTTAGCATCGTTGTTTATTCGATGTTTTCCAGCGTGTAGATACAGTATTACGAGGTATCGTGCGAAGGATTCGGGCGCTTGCCACATCAAGACCAAGCTCGAGACCGGGCCAATATTGCCAGGCAAGCATTTCCACCTTGATCATGTTGAATCCCATATGTGTGAAATTTAATTATTTTGTTTACGAAACTTGCATGCTATGTGGATATCAATGATATTTTATGCTAGATCTAGCTATACCCCAGTAGATGCATACGACCTAAGTCTGTAAATCCGACCCTTGTAACCCTAGACGGAATTTAGTCAGTTGTCATGCAACCGATAAAATAATAAGGGTATAGGCATTAGCCGTGCTTAGACCTGCTGTAGTTTAAAAAAACAAAAAAACAAAGTTTTGATTGGTTATACAAACCCCCTCTGATGGTGACATGGCACCCGGGTACTACCAAGGAGGACGAATCCGGCCTTCCGGCCACGGGGTGGGCCGGGCCGACCACTCGGAGTCCGACTACAACACGGGGGCGCCTCACTGACGTGGAGTACAAGACAAGGACTAATACCTGTCCGGCTTACCCGGAATTGGTTGTAACCGAATAGGAAACATATCTGTTAACCCGATCCGGACTCTGTAACCCTACCCCGGCCGACTATATAAGGCCCGGTAGGGGACCTCCGATCGGCAGAGACCACCTCATCTGGCTTAATCTCCATTGTTTCATAGCTTAGGCCCCTTCGAGATCGATTCTCAAGGGCTTGCGGCACTCGGGATACAGCAATAACCAGCCACCAAACACAGGACGTAGGGTATTACCTCTCCGAGAGGGCCTGAACCTGTCTAAATCTTGTCTCCCATGTGCACCCATCCGGATTTGCTGTGCTCACGCCGCCCCATAAGTAGTATTGCCGAAATAATACTCCGACAGTTGGTGCGCCAGGTAGGGGCGTGCGCATAGATCCATCTGCACGAATCCGGATGGGCTTCGTCAACGTCAACAACGTCCTCGCCCCGGGAAGCATCATGAGATTCGTTCTCGTAAACGCTGTCCCGGATCCCGGCCAGCTTTTTCGATTTGGAAGGCTGAACTTCATTGCCGACAAGGTCGGCCAGCTTCACCTCTGCTACTCGGCAACACCCAGACCAGTAGAGGTCCCTTCAGCTCTTCAGCATGGGCTCTCCCCCGAGCCCACGCACTCGGCCCCTCTCCTCAGGGAAGAGGCTTCACCGAAACCGGATCCGTTTGTCGCGCATGAGTTCGCACTCGGGTCCCGACTGGTGGGAGCAATTGACTCTCTCCTTCCTGTCCTCGAGTACTACTCGGACGAGGATGAGAGTTCTGGCAGTCACCCACCCGTCCCGGGAAGTCTTCATGGCCAACGTCGACTCGGCAAATGGCGATGATGGCCAAGAGGTCCCCATTGTGGAACAAACACCGGCTGAGCTCGAAGCCACCCGACTCCGACTCCTTGCTAAGAAGGAAGAGTTGATCGAGCAACAAACCCGGCTCGCCCGCTAGCGTGACGACCAACGCCGCAACGACGACATGAGGGCTCGGGGACGTCAGGTCCATAACGAAACTTCGTATGCGTGAAAGGGAAGGAGTCCCAATATTTCCTCTCCCGAGCCATAACATCGTCGCGGCTACGATGACGGCGCGCGCCATCGACATCCCCGAGGGCAACCCGGGACATGATGAACTTCGCCGACTTCGGGTGCTGTTAGAGGAGACCGCCCTCCAGCACGCCGAAGCTTCAGAAGGTCATCCCGGCTCCTCGGCAGGTGCGAGGAGTCGGCGCTCTTCGCTGCCGAAAAGCCCGTCTAACGCGGTGTGGACGACGAGCGACCCCCGACCGACGTCAACCGGCCAGAGATATTCACGAGCGACTCGGTCCAGACCGAGATGCCCGCGGCACCATAGCCGCCAGAACCCGCGCCCGACAGGACGCGGACAAAAAACGTCCGTCAAGCTGCACCGGTCCCTGAACGACTCGGACCAAGGGACCCTGCGGGCGCTGAAGGCAGCACCCATCTGGGGTCCAGGAGAGACAATCATGGCGACCACCGCGGCGACAGCGGTGCCACCAGCCGAGGACGTTCTCCCACTTCCTCCGGCATGGGATTCTCGGGCCCAAAAGCTTTCGGCCCCCGTATCCGCAGTGTCATTTTCCCGCCCCGGTTCCGAGTCACAGGAATCGACAAGTACACCGAAGAGACTCGGCCGGACATCTGGCTGGCCGACTACCACACAGCGTGCAGGACCAATGGTGGAAACGACTACGTCGCGATCCACTACTTGCCACTGTTCCTGGCTGACTCGGCTCGAGCCTGGCTCACCAGCCTGCCTCCGGGTTGCATCCATACATGGAGCGACCTCGAGACTCTTTTTGTGAACAACTTCCAGGGCACGTACAATCGGCCTGGGAACGCGTGGGACCTCCACAGTTGTATGCAAAAATCAGATGAGACTCTCCGTAAGTACATCCAACGCTTCTCCAAGAAGAAGAACTCCTTGCCCGAGGTCTGAGAGGGAGACGTCATCACCGCCTTCTCCAAGGGAGTTCGAAGCACCGACCTCATTCACAAGATAGCGCGCAAGAATCCTCAGACCACGCGCGAGCTCTTTGATATAGCCAATAACTTCGCCACCGGTGAAGAGGCTGTCCGCAGTGCTACTCGGGAGGATAAGGGAAAAAAACAAGGGCAAAGGGTCCGACTCGTCCAGTCGGGACGCTCAACCCGAGTCATCCAGAAGAAGCACCGGAAGCGAAAAGGCGGAGATCTCGTTGCCGCAGCTGAGCGCGCCCCGCCGCGCCGACCTCAGCACACCAACGCGACCTTCGAGGAGATGATGAGTCAGCCGTGTCATTTTCATGGGCCCAAGTCCAATCATCTGACGCGCGACTACAATCTCTTGAAGAACTTAACAAGCCTTACAACAACAATAAGGGAAAGAAGGAGCCTCCTCAGGACGAGGGCGACGAATTTCCCAAAGAGACCGCTTGCTTGATGATCTTCGGCGGCCCGAACGGCTACGACTCTAAGCGTCGCCAGAAGATTATTGATCGAGAGGTCAACGCAGCGGAACCGGCCGTGCCCAAGTACCTGCGATGGTCCGAGTCCGTAATTTCATTCGGACGCGCGGACCACCCCGACTACATCCCCCAGCCGGGACGATTCCCCTTGGTGGTAGACCCGATCGTTTGCGGCGTCCGCCTCACCAAGGTCCTCATGGACGGCGGGAGTGGTCTCAACATCCTCTACGTCAAGACCCTTGACGACATGAAGATTCCTCGTTCCGAGATCAAGCCGACTGGTGCCCCCTTCCACGGGGTGGTACCCGGCAAGATGGCGAGTCCACTCGGGCAGGTCAGCCTGCCCGTCACCTTTGGCACTCCCAACAACTTTCGGACCGAAACCCTCACCTTCGAGGTTGTCGACTTTCCGGGATCATACCATGCCATCTTGGGACGTCCTGCTACGCCAAGTTCATGGCTGTACCCAGCTATGTCTACCTAAAGCTCAAGATGTCAGGCCCCCATGGGGTAATCACGGTGCAAAGCAGCTTCCAGCACGCTTACACGTGTGACCTGGAAAACTGCAACCTTGCCGCGGCCCAGATCGCCGAGGCCACGCTTGCTGACCTCAAGTCGGCCGTGGTGGAGGAAACACCTCCGGCTAAAAAGGCTTCGACGTCGACATCCTTCTAGCCAGCACGGGACACCAAGGCCATCCAGCTCGACCCCGAAGACCCCTCGAAGACGACGCAGATCGGGACTGTGCTCAGCGACAAATAGGAAAGCGCGCTCGTCAGCTTCCTCCGGGACAACCGGGATATCTTCGCATGGACCTCTTCCGAGATGCCCGGAGTCCCACGGGAGGCTGCCGAGCACTCTCTGAATGTTCAGCCGGATGCTAAGCCGGTCAAACAGCGCTTGCGCCGATTCGCTGAGGATAGACGTCAGGCTATAGGAGAAGAAATAGAAATAGCCAAGCTTTTAGCAGCCGGCTTCATTAAAGAAGTGTATCATCCCGACTGATTAGCGAACCCAGTTCTTGTTCGCAAAAAGAATGGAAAATGGAGGATGTGTGTTGATTATACCAGTCTTAACAAGGTATGTCCCAAAGATCCCTTCACCCTGCCTCGCATCGACCAAGTGGTCGATTCCACGGCCGGGTGCGAGATTTTATGCTTTCTTGACGCCTACTCGGGCTATCACCAGATCAAGATGAAGGAGGATGACGAGATCAAGACATCTTTCATCACTCCGTTTGGCGCCTTTTGCTACGTCTCCATGCCTTTCGGCCTCAAGAATGCAGGCGCTACGTACCAACGTTGCATACAGCGCTGCCTTCAGTCGCAGATCGGTCGAAACGTACAAGCCTACGTCGACGATGTGGTGAACAAGTCCCAAAAGAGAGAAGACCTCCTGAGTGACTTGGGAGAGACCTTCTCCAACCTTCGAAGATTCAGCATGAAGCTCAACCCCGAGAAGTGTGTCTTCGGGGTCCCTTCGGGCAAGCTACTCGGCTTCATTGTTTCCGAACGAGGAATCGAGGTCAACCCGGAGAAGATCGATGCCATCATCAAGATGGGTCCACCAAAGAAACTCAAAGACGTCTAGCGGCTAACCGGGTGCATGGCAGCTCTCAGCCGTTTCATCTCCCGACTCGGCGAGAAGGCCATGTCCCTCTACAAGCTTATGAAGAAGTCGGAGACCTTCACCTGGACCCCCGAGGCCCAAGACGTCCTTGACGGCTTGAAGAAGTTCTTGACTACCCCCCCGGTGCTCGCGTCTCCCATGCCCAATGAACCACTGCTTCTCTATGTTGCAGCAACTACTCAGGTAGTCAGTACGGTCCTGGTGGTGGAACGCTCCGAGCCCTGTCACATTCAGAAAGTCCAGCGCCCGGTCTACTTCATCAGTGAAGTCCTCTCCGAGTCCAAGGCGCGATATCCTCAGATACAGAAGATCGCCTACGCGGTGTTCATAACGTCACGGAAGCTAGTCCACTACTTCCAGGGACACCCCATCACGGTGGTCAGCTCCTTCCCGATCGCAGATGTCATCAACAATCGCGACGCCACGGGTCGAATCGCCAAGTGGGCAATGGAACTAATGGC
Source organism: Stipa capillata (assembly GCA_019208055.1). Taxonomy (NCBI): domain Eukaryota; kingdom Viridiplantae; phylum Streptophyta; class Magnoliopsida; order Poales; family Poaceae; genus Stipa; species Stipa capillata. The sequence goes on along the minus strand of JAGXJF010004535.1, from coordinate 361,091 downwards.
TTTCAGCATAGTCTACGCCCCTCGCACGGCCATCAAGTCCCAGGCTCTCGCCGACTTCATGCCCGAGTGGACAGAAGTCCAGTCCCCGCCCTCCGTCATCGACCTCGAGCACTGGACACTCTACTTCGACGGCTCTCTGATGCTTCAGGGCGCGGGGGCTGGCGTTGTGCTCATCTCCCCCAAAGGCGAGCGCTTCAAGTATGTGTTGTAGCTCCACTTCCCGGCATCCAACAATGTTGCCGAGTATGAAGCTCTGCTCCACGGTCTTCGTCTTGCGGCTTCACTCGGGATCCGCCGCCTCCTCGCGCGCGGCGACTCGGAACTTGTCGTCCGGCAAGTCATGAAGGACTGGTCGTGCCGAGATCCCTCCATGGAAGCCTATTGCCAAGAAGTCCGCAAGCTCGAAGCCAAGTTCGACGGTCTCGAGATCACCCATGTCTTGCGCCGAGACAACGAAGTCGCGGATGCACTCGCCAAACTGGGGTCCAGTCGGGACGTAGTTCCAACTGGAGTTTTCCTCCAGGAGTTGCATGCCCCTTCTATCAAAGCGGACACAGCACCCGAGCCCGAAGAACAGCAAGTCCCGGAGAGTGACGCCGCTCAGCAGCCTTCAGCCGTAGTCTTCACCGTCACTCCCGACTGGGTCATGCCCTTCCTCGACTACCTCCTGCGGGACACCCTCCCGTCGGACCGCAACGAGGCACGCCGCATCGTGCGACGGGCCAAGGCCTTCGTCGTCGTCGACGGCGAGCTCTACAAGAGAAGCACCTCCGGGATCCTCCAACGATGCATACCCCAAGAACAGGGGAAGCAGCTCCTACATGATATCCACTCGGGAGTCTGTGGCCACCACGCAGCGCCCGGGGCACTAGTCGGGAAGGCCTTCCGACAAGGTTTCTACTGGCCGACTGCTGTGTCCGACGCAGAGCACATTGTCCGCACTTGTGAGGGATGCCAACACTTCGCCCGGCAGACACACTTGCCGGCTCAGGCTCTCCAGACCATCCCGATCACCTGGCCCTTCGCGGTCTGGGGTTTGGACATGGTCGGCCCTCTCAAGAAAGCTCCCGGGGGCTACACGCACCTTTTCGTCGCAGTCAACAAGTTCACCAAGTGGATCGAAGCCAAACCAGTTGCCACGATAACTGCCGAAGAGGCCGTCGAATTCGTCCGGGACATCGTCTTCCGTTTCGGCGTGCCCAATGGCATTATCACAGACAACGGCACCCAGTTCACCGGCCGAGCCTTCCTCGAGTTCTGCGACGACTACAATATCAGCCTCGATTTCGCCACTGTGGCGCATCCACGCACCAACGGGCAAGTCGAGCGGTCCAACGGCTTGATACTGCAGGGCCTCAAGCCCCGAATCTTCCAGCGACTGAACAAGTTCGCAGGCAAATGGGCGGCCGAGTTGCCATCAGTACTTTGGAGCCTTCGGACCACGCCCAACCGGTCCACCGGTTACACACCCTTCTTCATGGTCTTCGGTGCCGAAGCAATCCTCCCGACCGACCTGGAGTATGGGTCCCCCCGCGTCCGTGCATTCAGCGAGGCCGAGTCGGAGGAGGCCCGACAGGACGCTCTCGACCAGCTTGAGGAAGCCCGCGAGGTGGCGCTCCTTCGCTCTGCCAAGTATCAGCAAAGCCTACGGCGGTACCACAGCAGACATGTACACGGTCGCTCCTTCAATGTCGGCGATCTGGTTCTACGCCGAGTCCAATCAAGCAAGGATCAGCACAAGCTCTCGCCGCCATGGGAGGGTCCGTACATAGTCGCCGAGTTGCTACGCCCGGGGGCTTACCGACTGAAGGACGGCGACGGCAACATCCTCACCAACGCATGGAACATTGAACAGCTACGTCGCTTCTATGCCTAAGTGTTTTCTGAACTTGAATACATGAATAAAGAGTCCCTTTTCTTCATCAAAAGCCAGACCGCTTCAAAAGGGTGTCGGCGGTAGACTCGACGGACTGCACGAGCCCCGGAATGTCTTCATCCGGCAGATCCGTGGCATACCCTTCCCCGATCGCCTCCATATCCAGCGACGGGTGGTGGGACCGCGTCACTGCCAAGATTAGGCTGGCCCCCGTTCGCGCGCCCTCCGCCTCGATGGACGCCACCCGGTCGGGGACCTGGCGCAGCCGCTCGGCCACCGACGCGACGGAGTTAGGCGCCGTGTCGTCCGGCCAGGCGGCGCCACACGCCACCTGCCCGGCCTTCATCAGCGACTCGATCATCCCCCGGGACTTCTCGAGACTCGCCTTCGACTCTGCAGCAAAAGGCAACGCCTAAGCAACGACGACTAGCAGGACAGAAAACACCAAAGTCCGCAGGGGCACTTACCGGACTCCGCCGCTGCGGCGGCCTTCTTCGCGGCTTCGGCGGCCGCTTCCTCTTCCGTGGCCCTCTGGGACGCCGACTCGGCATCACGCCCGAGCTGCACCTCCATCCTCTCCGCCAAGTCCGCTCGGGCCTTCTCCGCCGTGAGCGCCTCTTCGAGCTTGCGGATCCGCGCCTCGGCGTCATCAAGGTCCCGGGCACGGGCCTGCGCCAGCTCGGCTTCGCGTCCGAGTTGCTCCGCCCGGGCCTTTTCCGCTGCGAGCGCATCTTCGAGCCCCCGGGCTTGCTCCCTGGCGGCGTCGAGGTCCCGGGCGTGGGCCGCCATCGTGTCAAGCTCCGCCCCCAGCCGGGCAACCTCCTCTTCGGCGGCTGCAAGTGCCAGCGTGTCAGCGACGACAACAACATAAAAGCGGCAGGAGAAATGCAACGGGCGAATCAGCTTACTCACCCCGGGACTTGGCCATCTCCTGCGACAGCGCTGTCTGCAGGCCGTTGATTTCCACCCCGCGCCTGTGGGCCGCGTCCTCTGCCGACTGCCGGTCTGCGGTGAGCTTGTCCCACTCGGACTTTCGCAGCTCCAGCCGCTCGATCACCGGCAGCCGGTCTTGGAGGAAGGCGGTCTTGTCTTGCGACCGCTTGTTCAGATCCTGCAAAAGGGAACGAGCACACGTTAAAGTCACCTGGGACGATCGTGATAAACCTCCACTCGGTCCTAAGGACCCAGCGGAGGCTCGGGGGCTACACCCTCTGGGTGCACTGTTCGTGCACCCAGAGTCAGACTGAAAGCAAAAAGAACAACTACACCCTCCGCCCGACTACTCCTAGTCGACCGCAGGCTCGGGGGCTACACCCTCTGGGTGCACTGTTCGTGCACCCAGAGTGAAGACTACAAAGAAAAAGCAAAGGGCCCTCCGCCCGACTGACCTAGTCGGGCAGAGGCCCGGGGGCTACTCCCTACGGAGGTACTCCTACAAGGGGAGAAAGTCGGCTTACCTCCATTAAAGGATGCAGCCTGCCGTTCAGCAGGTTGGCGCCCTCCTTCGCGGCCTTCAGCAGGGCCGGGAGGATCTCTCCGATCTCAGCCGCGGCCTCCGCGGCCGCCTGCCACACCTTCTCCTCCTCGACGTCGTCGACCTTGACAGTCGGCGACTCCGAGCTCCCCTCCCCGATCCGGAGTGGCCGGCGCACCAGCTCCGAGCACGGCTTCGTGGGCAGAGCCGCGCTGAATTGCAGCATCGGCGAGGGCACGCCGGGCTCGCCCTCCGCCATCTCCGTGTCCCGGCTGACGCCCGCAGACCCCACCAGCACCAAAGCGCCCGGGGAGGCTTCCTCCTGGGGGGCGACCGGCGAAGTGGGCCGCGCGCCGGGCTGCCCGGAGGAAGGTGGAGGAGTGCTTGTAGGCGGAGGCGACGGCGACCGGCGGGTTGGAGAAGTCGCAGCAGCCGGAGGAGACGGGGCCCGGGCGTCCGACGCCGGGAGATCCGCGCTCTGGCTCGACGCCGGGCCACTCAGGGGCGCTTTGGAGAGGTCCCCCACCTTCCGAGTCCTACAGAAGCGCATCCAACCATGTCAGCATGCACAGAATTAAAAGACCAGGAGACTACCGCCAAGGCTACTTACTTGGAAGATCGGAGAACTTGGAGTCGCCTCTTGGCCCCCGCGCCTTGCCCCCCGGGTGCAGCGGCAGCCGGGGCCGCCGAGGCCCCCGGTCCACCTTGCGGCCCGAAAGCGGTGTCGGCGTCTCTCTTCTCCCCCCGACTGGGGGGAGCGCTGTCTTCGGCCGTCCGAGGAACTTCGCTCGGGGCGGCAGCCGGCGCTGTCGGATCAGTGCCGGTGGCGGAGCCCTCCTGCTCCGTCGCCACAGCTCCTGCGCCGGCCGGCGCTACGGGATCCTCAACAGCGGCGGAGCCCTCCTGCTCCGTCGAAGCAGACTCCGTGGCGGCCGGGGCTTCGGGGTCGGCGCCGGCGGCGGAGCCCTCCTGCTTCGCCGAGGCATACTCCGTGGTGGCCGGAGCTGTGGGAGCAGTGCCGGTAGCAGGGTCCTCCTCCCCTGCTTGCGTGATCCCCACGGCGGCCGGTGCCACCGGGTCGGCGCCCGCAGCGGAGTCCTTGTGCACCGCCGCGGGAGGCTCGGTGACGACCGGGGCCACCGGATTGGCGTTAGCGGCGGCCTCCTCCTGCCTTGTTGGCGTGCTCCCCGATGGAGCTGTCGGGCTGGCAGGGGCGGCAGAACCATCTCGATCCGACGAAGCGGTGCCCCTTACGACGATGGTCGGCCCCCTTTGGGTGGCACTCGCCGGCTGCCTGCGGCTGCGCCTCCTCACCAGGTAGGCGCTGACGTCGTCCGAGTCTTCGTCCTCCTCCTCCTGGGCGGGCGTGCTCGGCGGAGGAGGCCGGGGTGGAGCGACTGGTGGGGTCCTCGAGGACCCGGTGCCCTTGGACGACCCGGCGCCCTTGGAAGAGCCGGCGACCTTCGAGGACCCAGCGCCCTTAGAGGACCCGGCGCCCTTCGCGCGGGTGGCGCCGAAAACGGAAGACCCGGCGCCCATTGAAGGACGGGCGCCGGGAGCGGAAGACCCGGCGTCGCCCGAGTGCCCGACGCCGGAAGAAGGAGCCCCGACTGCTCCTGACGGTGGCGCCCTGCCGCTCGGGACGTCGGCGTATCGCGGCTGGTTCCAAATCTCGTCCTCCGGGAGAGGAGCTTTGGAGTTGAAGCCGAACAGCACCTGCCGAATAACAAAGGCAAGCACAGGGTAAGATTCAGCGACAAAATAAGGGAAGAATCAAAAGGATGTGACTCGGCCACTTACGTCGCTCGGGGGGTTCGCTCGGCAGAAGGGGGCCGGCCGCCCGGAGAAATCCAGGCTCGTTCCTTGAGCCAGGATCTTCTCGAGCCGGCTCTGGACCTCGCCTTCCGTGAGCTCCTTCGCGGCCTCCCGGGTCGGGTCACCCGAGCCGGTGTACTCGATCATCGGGTGCACCCGCAGCTTGGCCGGCTGCACGCGCCACCGAACGAAGGTTGCGGCGACGACTGCCCCGGTGACCCCGGACTTCATCGCCTCGGCGAGCTGCTCCGTCACGACGGCGACGCTATCCTGCTCCCTCTCGAGTGGCGGGTCCGTCCAGCTCGGTCTGACCACCGGCGACTGCCCCGAGAAGGCTGGCAGCGATGGCTCCGGGTTGGCGCAGTAGAACCAAAAGGCATGCCAGCCCTTGTTCGACGTCGGCATCGGCGGGACCGGATAGTTCGCCGCCGTCCCTGACCTCAGCTGGAAGCCGGCGCCACCCACCACGGCCGGGTGGTCTCTGCTGGGCTGAGGCTTCACCATGAAGAAATGTTTCCACAATGCGAAGTGCGGCTGGATCCCCAGAAAGCATTCGCAGAGTGTGATGAAGCAGGACACATGGAGGATGCTGTTCGGGTTGAGATTGTGGAGCTCCAACCCGTAGTAGTGCAGCAATCCCCGCAAGAACGGATGCGCCGGCACGGAAAACCCCCGCTCGAAGAAGGGGCCATGGACCACCAACTCGCCGGTGTTCGGGGTTGGGATGGTCTCCCACTCGGCAGAGCGCCACTCGACCAACTCCTTTGGCGGCAGCACCCCGACTCGCACGTAGAGCGACAGCCGGATGTCCGTCGCCGACGACTTCACCCACGGACCCATCGGCTCGGCGGACGGTTCCTCTCCACTCAACAGCTTCCAGACCAGGGCGTCCTCTTCGGCTTCCGTCGGATCGGCTTCCCAAGGCAGGGATTGCATCCGAGGTGGCCGGGGAGGGAGTTAGGGTTTTTGGAAGGAGTGGTGCGCACGGGCGGATTCGGGAAGACGAAGGGTTTTGAGCGCCGGAGGATGAAAAAAGGCGAATGGAGCGTGGGCCAGACCCGCGGTCTCTTTTGGAATTTAAAGGGGCGGGCAGACGGTTCGGCTTCCCCACGTCGGCACGTGTCCGGATCTGCCGCACCCCACTCCGCGCCTCTCCGGATTCCCACGCGCATCCCACGGGCCACGTCGCGCTGATTCCACGCCCACGACCCAGCGGCGCCGCGATTCGTGCGGCTTATTAAAGGGGATCCGACGGTTGGCCTTTCAGGCTGAAAACCCAGCGGAATACGTCTCCGCTACACTGCAGTCAAAGCGTATTTCCCATAAATCGCTAGCCAGCCGCCGGAAAAAGTCGCCACCGGGCGCTTTGGCTGCGAAGGGTATCAGAGGCTGGCCTCCAGCGAGGAATGCAGTCGTCTGAGTACACCCGAGTGAGGGACAGTGATGGCGTGCCCTCCGTGGGCCACAAGTCGGATGCTGAGCAACTCGGAGCTACTGGATTCTTCACCCAGACCTGACGGGCACTTAAGTCTCGAAGGCCCTGGTAACTGGGATCCCCGGTTTCAGTGGAATGACCTGGTATAAGACTTCGGAACTCGGGAACCTATACGCCGTGGCTGGTTTTTTCTGGTTCAGACGAGGATTTCAGAGGCATTCCCTCAGGGGACCCCAGCCGGCCTTAACCCACTCGGGAAGGCCGGGTGCTACTCGGGAGTTCAGTCGGGATTTATGGCAAGCCCCATGCCGGGTTATCAGTCGGTCCCCGCCCCCGGGGGTGGACCGGATGCCACCAGAAGCTACCCGTTAGCAACTCAACTGCCTTAACATTCCTGCCTTACGGGTGAGTGTTATCTGGTTTCAATTGTCTTGTTTGCAGGAATTCCTTTAGCCCTTCACAATCTCCCAGTCAGCCGAAGTCAGTCGGGAAGATCACCCAGAGGCAAAGACCGGCAGCGGTGAGACCGTGAAGGACTCGGGGGCTACTGATGGTGACATGGCACCCGGGTACTACCAAGGAGGACGAATCTGGCCTTCCGGCCACGGGGTGGGCCGGGCCGACCACTCGGAGTCCGACTACAACACGGGGGCGCCTCACTGACGTGGAGTACAAGACAAGGACTAATACCTGTCCGGCTTACCCGGAATTGGTTGTAACCGAATAGGAAACATATCTGTTAACCCGATCCGGACTCTGTAACCCTACCCCGGCCGACTATATAAGGCCCGGTAGGGGACCTCCGATCGGCAGAGACCACCTCATCTGGCTTAATCTCCATTGTTTCATAGCTCAGGCCCCTTCGAGATCGATTCTCAAGGGCTTGCGGCACTCGGGATACAGCAATACCAGCCACCAAACACAGGACGTAGGGTATTACCTCTCCGAGAGGGCCTGAACCTGTCTAAATCTCGTCTCCCGTGTGCACCCATCCGGATTTGCTGTGCTCACGCCGCCCCATAAGTAGTATTGCCGGAATAATACTCCGACACCCTCGGACATGGGATTAAAACCCTCGGATTGCAAGTGCTTTCCGAGGAGACCATTTGAAATAAATGTTTGCCAAAACCCCAAATAAAATGAAGGATGATTTTGATTCGGGTGAGAATGCTAAGGGCAGCTTGGGGATGGTAGAGTAGCTGGTAGCGATGTGGTGGTCTGTGTGACTATGGAGTCTTGCTCGAATCAATCAAGGACCAAACCTAAAGTGTCGTCAGACCAGATTCCTTACCGTACGTCTACATGGACTTTATGGGAAGGACTTGGCCTATTATCCCGGCAAGTATTAGGGTCTGGACCCGTGGGCAGTAGGAAGAGTGTGCTAGGTAGATTGGCATCCCTAGAGGATCTCCACGGGATTATGTAGGTAGAGTTTCTTAGTGAGCTCCACGTAATACGTGGGTAGAGGTTCGACACAAAGATAAGTCCACTTCTTCGGGTTGTGGTGTCAGGCTACCCGGGCACAAGCGAAGAAATGGGTAGATCTTATCTAGCGGGTCCAGCTCTAGTGCGGAAGCGGGTAAAAAGCCTCGTTGCAATAACCTTGCCAGTACACCTCGCGAAGTGTGCCCATCGATACCTAGCAACAAGGGGAACTTGCATCTTGTGGGTAAAGCTGTACAACCTCTACAGAGTGTTAAAAACTATTCAAATAGCCGCGTCCGCGGTCATGGACAAGAACTGGTTAGGCCACACATTGATTAGACTGAGTTTTGTTTGCAAAAACTTGGGCAAAAGGGCTTAAGGACGTGGGCATGACGTGTCCACAAGAGAGCAATTTAGGCCATGCTGCGGGTGGCAAGGAATTGCAGAAGAAAGAGGCTAGCCGTACTACCGGGGTAATGCGGGCTGGAGCCATGAGTTAAGCAGTGATAGACGGAGCTATCACTCTGAGATGAGAAAAGGAGGTAGCGGAGTCTACCTTGAGTGAAGTTATGTTACTTTGAATTGTTCTAGTTTTCAAAACTGCTTTGGAATATACTATTCTCGTATTTAAATTGGAAACTTACAGTTTTGCACAACTGGCAACTTAGGATAGAGCTATTCCTTTGACTCGCACCCTGCATGCTATATTGCCATATATTTCTCCTGTGGGAATTGCTTGCGAGTACATTCAATATACTCACCTGGCTTGTTGATTTGGCCAGTCGAAGGAGACATCAATTCTGAAGATACGATTACGATCACGACAGCTAGGGCATTGCCCCAGTCAGTTGCCTGTCGGGTATGGCATATTGATGGGCCACATCACCGATTGATTTCCGCTGCAAGTTTATAGCCGTTGGGCTACAGGTATCAGACAATCGACCTTGACGGTCTATTTACCTAGTGTATACTGATATACGTATGTATGATAATGATATACAGGTTAACTTGTATGTATCGGCTACTGATCCAGAGATCGGTACAGTAATCACAAGGGAGTATGCGGCTTTAAAACCGGGTACGCCACAGGGATGAACTTGGTCGAGTGGCACTTAGGCTCGGTCCTTAATTGATTTGAGCAAGACTGCACATCATCACCTCATAGCCATGTCACTACATGCTACAACCATCTCTCTGATCTCCACTTACTGTTCTCACCTAAATCAAAATCATCCTCCATTTTATTTGGGGTTTTGGCAAACAATACTTCCAAACAGTCACCTCGGAAGGTACACGCCTTCCCAAGTGTTTTAATCCCATAATCAAAGAAGTGGTTCGCGTGAGCCGGTCAAAAACATGTTTTTCTCTATAGCAGGGCTAAGCATGGCTATTGCCTATATCCTTAATATTTTGTCAATCGTAAGACAACCGACTGATTATGTCTAGGGTTACGAGGGTCGGATTTTTACACCTAAGTCATATGCATCTACTGGGAATAGCTAGGTCTAGTATAAAATATCATTGATACTCACATAGCATGCAAGGTTTGCAACCAAAATAATTAAGTTTCACGCATATGGGATTCAACATGATCAAGGTGGGAATGCTTGCCTGGCAAGAGTAGCCTTATTCTTGAACTTGATCTTGAGTGGCGATGGTTGATGTCCTTCCCGCGTGACAATTTTAAGGAGTCATAGCTACACGTTGGGAAACACCGAATAACTAACCGCGCAAGATAAGAACCAATAATACCAATTGCAACAACGGAACGCCAAAACACACAATGTGAAGGGTTTGGTTTGGCTACTGGTGTTAGAAGGTTTCTGAAGGTTTAGCACGGTGTTCTGGAAGTATCCTATCGTTTGATGACACTTTTAGGGTTTCCTACCATGTGCGTGTTTCTTTGGCTTTTAGCTAGGGCGAAGTCCAACTATGGTTTTTCATTTATTTTGGTACCTGAGTTAGAAGGTCGTGTTTAAGTTTAGGAATACTGATTAGGAGCCTTGAGGTCCACCTATATATATTCTTAACCACTTCTTAAGTGTTCCAAGGTTTTTGGGGAGAATAACCTTCTAACGGTTTGTAGGTTTCTTTAATAACTTCACTGTACTTGGGTTGAGTCCAGAGAGTATTAGGCTGGTATAAAGGGGTTATAAATGTTCTAGACTTCAAAAAGGATCTTGATTTTAGGTTAACAAGGTGGAAGGTGCAACTTATGACTTAAGGTTCTTAAGATTATTGGAACTTTTAGGGTTTATGTGGTCTAGGAACTTGCTAGCACCTAGATGTCCTTTACATCTTTTAGTCTAGCCATGTTTAGAGAGTTTAACATCCAGTATAGGTTTGAGAAGCTATTCTTAAAGTTCTAGACTTTTTAATAACATGTAGGAAAACCTACATATTGCATTTTAGGACATATGGTTCAATAAAAGGGAATCCTTATTCTTTATGGTCTTGAACATCAAGAACTTGGTACATATTTGTTCACTGATCCAACATGTCATGTATATGCTCAGGGTCATTTGGTGGTTCTGGAAAAATAGTTTAAACTTCAAATTAGCTATTTGAATAAATACCTCTAAATAGCCCTAATCATGTTCTTTTCTGTTACTTCCATTTAAAATTCATATTTTTAAATGGTGTTTGAACCAAAAGGTAGATAATATGTTTATGAGTTCAGAACATTTGGAGTTGGCTCAAGAACCAGATTAAAAAGTGGTGAACCAGCCTCTGGAAGTTCGGATTTGGTTCTGGACAGGAAAACCAAAAAAACAACCGGTCTGAGCGGGTTGAGGGGGGTGACGTCGGAGGCGGGTTCCTGGGGGGCATTTCATAAACCTGACTGGTTGGGTCGGGGTATCGGTGACAACGGCAGTGAACCGGTATGCTGGCCACGTGGCGCTACTCTGTTGGTTTGAAGCCGGGTGGCTGACGCGGCGGGCGGTGGTTGGCTGGGCTCAAATGAGGTGGTGTCGGTGGTGCGTGCATGGAGAAACAAGGGAGAACTCCGGTAGTGGTGACGGCGATGCTCCGGCAAGAAATTGCCGCCGATTTAAGGGGTTCCAGGATATGTGGGTGGTACCTCTAGGTTCAGTGTGACGTCGCGGTGCCGTTTCCGTGCTCGGCGAAGGGTCGGTGATGCTCGGAGGTCGATCGGTGGTTTGATCCAGCAGATATCTTCAGTGGCAGAAGGGGAAGCTAGGCCGCGAGCTTGCTCCGGGTGGTCTTCTCTTCTTCACGGTGGTTGCTTTGGGCGCTTCTGCCACGTTGGGGAAGAAGAGGCAGAAAAGAGGAGCGGGGAGCCTGGGGAAGTGGAAAGGGTGGTGCGGAGATGCAGAGCGGGCTCGGGGCGGGTTTTATAGAGGGGGTGGTCTCGGGGCAGCCTGGCGTTCATGCGGGCGTGGCAGCGTGTGCGCGATCGGCAGGTGGGCAAGCTCGGGTAGGTCTAGGGGGAAACGAGTGGCGGCGTCGAAGCGTGGCTAGGCACTGGTGCTTAGCGACGGGCGGCGCGGTGACTACCAGCGGGCGGTGCACTGGTCTTGCTTGTGCACTGCGTCTTGACTACTCCGGGGCCGTCCAGTGCACTACAGGGGTGAGATGGGATCATGGGGAGTGGCGGACAGGAGGATGAGGCGGATCCCGACAGCAAGCAGCTCGGGAGCTCGGGATTAGAGGGAGAGAAGGCAGGTGGGGACGGCAGCTGCGTCTTGGCTTATGGGCAGCGAGCAGAGGCGCTCGGCCTTGGGGAAGAAAAGGAGAGATGGGCAGGTGGAGCTCGGCTGTGGAGGGAAGGTGCAGCCTGGGCTATAGCTTGGCTTGCGAAGAACTAGAGAAAGGGAGAGAGAGAGTAATGGGGAGGTGAAGTCCGAGCTCAGCTTGGGAGTAGCTCGGTGGAAGAGAACGGTGGCCCTCTGGTGGAGAAGAATGGGGAGGATGAATGGAGATGGAGCTGAGGAAAGAGTGGCTCCGGTGTGCTTGCCTCGGTGGCTGCATTGCGTGGAGGAGTGAGTAGCGTCCAAGGAGGAAGAAGAAGGAGCTTGGGCACTTGGTTGAGGAAAGTATAAAGGAATGGCTGCTTGAGGAGGAGAGTAAGTTTGGTGAAGAGATGATGGAGAGTAGGTGAGCTTGATGCTGATGGGAATGAAGGAAAGAGGGCGGGGAGTAAGGGAGTTCGGGTGGTGTTAATGGCAGTGAGGAAAAGAGCTCTGCCTGGTGCTGTATTGGTGTTGCGCTGGCCATAGACGCACAGGGAAAGTTGGCACCGATTTCTGCTGGTTGTGCTGCCGTGTCTAGCAGGAGCAGTGCTTGACGGGGGGGGTGGGGGTGAATGAAAGAAAGAAAGAAGGAGGAGTTAATGAGGCAAAAGACTTAGTTAGCTCATGCTGTAGATGAGCAATGGATGGTGGGTGCTGTTTTGTGCGTGGCAAGGAAACACTGTAGTGCTTGGTAGAACAGTAGCAAGCTTGTACTGCTAGAGTTAATACAACCTGAACTTGACTTTGTTTGTCTAGGTGATGGGACATGCTTGAGGAGAACTAGGACTTTCCTGCTATGCATCTGCACCTGTATGGGTAACATGCACACGTGCTTATATATCCTAGTGAGGTTTGAGAGGTAATCACCTATATATAATTAGCAGATGAAATGGGTTAACACTACACATATGCTCATGAATATATTTTGGTTGATTCTAATATATGGAGGGAGTTCGTTTCCAAAGCATGCCATTAGAACCAACGAGATGCAAGGGAAAGTCTAATCCAAAAACAAAGCCAAAATGGAACTCGTGCTATATATATATATATATATATATATTCTATTTCATTTTGAAGAGTTTTTTTTAGGTGCAAGCTCATGTCTCAGCATTATAGGAATATCTTTCCCAAGCACTTTGTTTTGTAAATGTACACATGTTTAAATACATCACGCGAAGGTGGAAGCGCTGAGCACTCAAAATTCGTGGGAAACAAGAATAAGGTGGAACTGGAACGCAGGTGTCCGAGTTCACCTGATCATATAGATAAAAGGAGAGGAGGTCACCGGGGCACTAGAGGGGCGTTCTAGTGGATATATATATATATATATATTCTAGGAGAGAGAAAAGGTGGTAGGTGACTACGAGAATATATAATTCCATATATGCATACTTAGGGTGATATACACATATACATAGAAGCGTCGGGTGATAGACGGGCATATACGCATACCTATGTAGATACGTGCATGTGGGAAATTACAGGTGTGCGTGTATGGACATGCAAGAAGTCCGGTAGGGAAAAGGTATGCGGGGATTGCCTTACGTTGAGGGACGCGAGGTTTTTAATTAGGTTTATTTAAGAGAATGTTATTATTAATGTAAAAAGTTTTTGTTAGCTCTAATTTTCATGTTTCGGAAAATCAGGGTGTGACAGTTTCCTATAGAACTATTTGTCCCCCCACATAAAAAAAATATAGGTCATGGATGTAGTCCGTGCTATAAAAATGAGAACTACAAAATTTAATCGAAAATATGACCATTTGTGTATTGTACATGAAAGTAAGAAGCTATTCATGTATATATCTCTTGTTTTTTGTACATTATACATATATTTTTCAATGATTTTTTGTAGGCTCACATGCTATATCATACCTGATGATAGATAGTATGGTATCTCGTATATGAGGAGGTATCTGTATACGATTCCCTGGATTATCGGAGTACTATACTTATCCGATAAGGATCTCAGGAGATAAGATAACCCCCCCCCGGTAAGGAGAGAAGACACCCCTTAAATTAGGAAGTCGATCCCGATGTTTAAGAAAGCCAGAGTTCTACTCGGGCATAAGTCCATGACCGGTACGACTCGGGGAGCCCCCTATAAAAGGATCAGCAATCCCATAGAGGGGAAGAGGAGGAAGTGAGATCCAAGAAGCCTGAAACCATCCAGAAGCCCCAACAATTTCCACGAGAAGACCCGCCGCCTCGAAGGAGTCGAGCCCAGCGGAACTAGTCGACATAGCCTCCGATTAGGTCTAGGATAGCCACTAACATACACATCCCTTGTAAAGATATTGTTTGATCAATATATACGAACAGGACGTAGGGTTATTATCTAGAGGGAAGCCAGAACCTGTATAAAAAGGGTGTTTCCTTGCTGTCAGATCTCTTGGCCTTGTGCCCTAGAGGTCCCTACCCCCTAAGTATCACAGTTCCACGACTACCGTAAGATCGGTAGTTTACCAATCGTCGACAGATGGCACCGACCGTGGGGACCTCTCCGGCTCAAGCCGTCAAGGAAGCATCAGAGTCGGCAAGATGTGCAACTAGTCACGATCAGCCCGCGTCGCTGACTGCAAGGCCCTCTCCGGTTCGACCCGAGGAGGAAGAAGCAGGCTCGGCAGACGATACGATCGCACTCACGCGACGCACCGGTGTGGCGTACCCGGTTTTGAGGCCGGACAAACCCTTGTGTTTACTGTACCAGTCCCATGATCAGTAGCCGGTACACACAAGTTAACCTGTATATTAAGGTCATGCACACACTTATTAGAATATGATATATAACCGATCTTCGAGATCGAATAATTATAACTTTAGCCCAATGGCTAAAATCTTGCAGCAGAAATCAAGCGATGGTGTGGCCCATCAATATGCCGATCCCGACAGGCAACTGACTGGGGGTTTCGCCCTAGTTTTCGTGGATACCGTCGTTACTTTCGAGCTGTCGACCCTTCTGTCTGGCCAAATCGACAAGCTAGGTGAGTACATTGAATGTACTCGCAAGCTCTCCGCTAGGGAGTTTATCACAGATATATGCATGCATGGGTATATCAAGAATCGGGCTCTACCCTATGTCTCATGTTGTGCAGAAAGTAAGTTTGCATATGAAATATTTAAATAGATAGTAAAAGCAGATGTTGAAAACTGTCTCGGCTTTACCGAGACGTGGCAGTTGATCACATCTTTCTTTATTCCTCCCGCTAGAACGGGGAATTGTACCTGCATTTTTCCGCTACAACGGAAAACTCTGCTATCACCCGCTCCAACGAGGAGTCTCTGCTCACCCGCTACGATGGGGATATTGGCGATTGCCCGCTACAACGGGAAATCCCTTCTTCTCTCCTCCCGCCTCGACGGGGAAACTTGCATGTCCCTTTGCGAACACGGCGGATCGCGTCCTTAAACCCATAACCACTTCGATTTTGGAATTCAATCTACTATAGTGTGGCCCAACCAAGTTCGTCCATGACCGTGGACACGACTATTCAAATAGTTTTAATACTCTGCAGAGGTTGTATGGCTTTACCCACAAGATGTAAGTCACCCTGGGTATACTTCACAACGCATACTGGCAGGGCTATTACAACAAGACTTTTCACCGGAGTAAACCTAGTAATGAATCCGCCGGAAGGAATCATCCGAACCTAGCTTGAATCAATATTATCGCTACAAGTAGATCGGCATTCCAACTTTGTGGCGAGTTAAACCTCACTACAACGGGCAACTCTCTACAGAGGTTGCCACCTCATCTGCACACTACCCACTACCTACGGGTTCATATACTAGTATCACACCGGTTACCGGGTCAAGTCCTTCCCACGAAGGACATGTGGACGTACGGTTTGACTTGGCCAAATGGCACTTAAGTTCGGTCCTTATGTGATCCGAGAGAGACTCCTCACCACATCCGCAAACGGACAACGAGAACCACACCAGGCATTACCTCGCATATAACATTCTTCCTGCTTTCTCCCTTCATTTCCGACCCGGATCAAAATCTTCTCCATTTTTATTTTTGCTTTAGTAAATCCTTTATCAGTAAAATATCCCAACCCATGGATATTTCTACCTTCGTACACCATCGTACACAACGGTCCCTTCAAACTTCCATCATAATAAAGTCTCCGAGTATCCTTCTTTTACGAAAACCTAATTTTTACTACTGCGGGTCTAAGCCAGATATATACATAACGCTACTCTAGGTTTCCCATAATACCACTCAGGACATATAGCTCTAGGGCGACAAGGGTGTCGGTAACGAACTAGGGTTTCTATTGCATGGGTTATAACTACAGCTACATAAAATACTAGCGCATAACACATAGCATGCATGTTTCGTAAACCACATAATATTTCGTAAACATGGGATTCAACATGATCAAGGGTAGAGAGCTTGCCTGGCAAATCTGGCCTTCGTCTGAAGCTTGGCCTTGATATGGCAGCGCTTATGGCCTTCCTCGTGAAATATCGCAAGGTCACAACTACACGCCGAAAAACGTCGAGTAAGCCATGATGCGAGGAAGAACCAACTAAGAACCAAACTACACTCATGGAATATTAAAAACTATCCATTGAACTTAGGAGGACATTAAGGCTTTCGAAATGATAAGATGGGATTAATACCACATGAGTTAATGGTTTTGCATATTGGGAACTAGGGTTACATGATTATAACATATTAGCATTTAAAAGATTTTGGTTCCCTTATCCTAGCTAGGGCTAGAGAGCATTGAGCATGTTAAAAGATTTTAGAAGCCTATATGATAAGATTTTAGGGCCAAATTGAAATGGTCTATGTGCATATACATACATACATGCACACAAGGGTTGCATAGATAATAATTTACTTTTAAATTCTCTACGGTTATTATTATAGGAAGATTTTGAAAATTTAAGTGTGTGCTGGACCATATGATTTACTTGACTTTATGCAAAATGATTTTATCCTTAATAACCCATGCTTAAGGAAAAACAACATGTTCATAATGAATTTGTTTCAAATTTGAAAATTCAAATAATTTCAAAAAAATTAGGAATCTACTGCTGTTGGATAGGATTTGATTTTAGAAGCATATAGGAAGCATAATGGGCGTAATCGGAGTTGAAGAGTAGGAGATATGGACTTTTGAAGTTTTGCCAGGAGGGGAAATGGAGAGGGAAATTATTCTGGATGGTGACGTCGGAGGCGTAAAGAAGGAAGGCGTCTTCGGCATCGGGATGTCGAAAAATGGAAGAACACGGAAGGGTCAGGAAAGCGTATTCTTAAATGGAAAGAACAGAGGAGTACGTCTCCTGAGGGAGAAAGCGTAGTCACGAAAAGGTGCCTTTCCTTAACCGAGAACGGGTCTGCTCCATCATCTAATAAACCCAGGGGAAATCAGATGTGGAAATGGGCGTCAGGTAGTGTGGGGTTTGGTCGGCTGTGGCAGCGGCTCTTGGGGCAGGCCGGCGGCAAGAAGAACGGGGAAGAAGGGGGTGAGACCGGGGGCTTGGTGGTTTCTCCCGTGGGTGGTGATGAGGACGGTGGGCCAACTTTGGGCTGCTGTGATGGAATTCGCCATTGGCGTCTGGTGGGGCGGCGGTCAATGGCAACAAGGTGGTTGGCCGGAGATGGTCCCGTGGCCAGGACGGCTGCAGAGGGGCACGGAAGTGGAGAAGTGAGGCCACGGTCACGTCCTGGCTCAAGGGCGGTGAGCAGGGGCTGCACAGCGATGGGGCGAACTCCAGGGCAGTTGGACCTCGTCGGCGGCGAATGGAGGTAAGGGGAGCGGCGGGGTGCACCCAGGCGATGTCGAAGGGACCGGCGGCGGTGCTGCTGTGGGCGGTGGTGTGGCAGGTCCCCGGCGGCGGTCGGAGGCGTGGCTTTGAGAAGGGCTGGCCGGCGGCGGTGCTGCTATGGGCGGATGCGGGCGCGGCTCTGCAGCCCAAGGCAGAGGGCGTTGCTAGTGTTGGGTTGGTGGAGCTCGAATGGGGAACATAGTAGAGGTGGGGGATTGCTTGGAGAGCTCGAGCTGCCATGGAGGCGAGGAAGTGGTGGTGGGGTACTTGCTGGGAGTCCATTAGAGAAGATTGGAGTGAGAAGTGGGGTGGACACCGGTGCTGTTTCACCTCGGAGGTGCACTCTTTGGTGGCAACCGAGTAGTGGCGACGAGGAGGCAACCATTGAGGTGGGTGGGGACAGCGGCAGACTCAAGCGGTGTGCACACGGGAAGCAACAACGGCAGCGCGCTTGGGGAGCAGAGTAGTGGCGCGCGGTAAGTGGGAGGCGAGCGGGGCAGGGGAGCTCGCCATGGGGAAGAGAGGTGGATAGGTAGTGGAGGAGAGTGGAGCTTGAGCTCGGGCTTGGCCGCAGCTTGGCAGAGGAGTATTGGGAATGAGTGAACTTGCGAAAGATGGAAATGGGGGAGGAATGAGGAGGGCTAGAGGCTAGGGCTGTCGGAGCTTAGCTAGAGAGATTGAGGGGAGCTGGTGCTAAAACTAGAAGAGGGGAGGAGTTGGACAGCTCGGGATGAAATGGTGGGGATTGAAGAAGCAGGGAGCAAGGAGGAGAAGCAGGTGAATGGTGCTAACTTGTGGCAGGCGACGTGACCTGGATGCTGGCTGTTGCTTGATGGGAGGTGGCATGGCAGGGGGATGGAGTGTTTTTGGAGAATAAGGAAGCTTAGACATAAGGGTTTGAGTACACGGGCAGTGCTATACTGTGGCAGGGAGAACAGGGGTGGAGCTATCTTGAGAGATGAAGCGGGTGAACTGGACATGCCCATGTTTTCATATATCTGGATCACTGATACGGAGATTGGTACTGTGAAATTTTCTGGGATTTTTATGGGCTTTATTCATATGAGTTGTAGTTCAAAGCTAGGTTTTGCTCCAAATTCAATTTTGAATGTAATCAAAAATATTTGAATTTGTCACGGACCCAGAATCCACATATGGTTAGGGAAACGCGAAGTCGCCAAGGACCGAAGGACTCGTCGACCCGGTGGCACGGTACCTGCGCCGTACGCACCGAGACCGGACGATCCGACACCCGCCACGTGCGAGCCGGCCGGAAGCGACCAATCTTCCCAGAACCACATACAGATTCTAGATTCCGGTGGAGATTTAAAGCCGTTCCCTGATCCTACCACGCAGAACAAGGTCGGAGGAGCCCGGCGATTCTACCCACACCCTAACCTAGCCCGATGGCTAGTGGGTCGCCCGAAGGCCCGGCAGAACCCACCCACACCCTGCCTGGCCGGCATAGCACCTCAGCCAGCGGGTCACTCAACCGATTCCTGCTCGACGTAGTAAAAGGAGGTACAGCAGAAACTCTCCACGGCATGCCCACACACTTCATAACATACACACATTGCATATGGGCAGCCTGAATAACAACTCGTATACCATAAACAAGCACTACAACACTATATTAAAACTAGTTGTCCACCGAGTGAACTTTACATACATATCAGTCGGCGATAACCGTAAGTTTAGGGGGAACTGAAACATGTACATTGCAGCGGAAAATCACAAAAAGCCCCGCAGTGGTGCATCAACCACTGCATAACATCAGAACCACGCCCACGAGTCGAACATGGACCAAGGAAACCATGGGGATTACGCTTCATCACAAAACTCCGCAACAGTTGGCTCACCTGCAAAAGTCTAGGAATATCCTAGGTGAGTACGAAGGTACTCGCAAGACTTATCCGTGCTTGATTAAATGTCCTACCCATACTAGTTTAGCAGCAATTAAACATGAATGCAATTCTACCGAAATAGTCCATAATCCAAGTAGTAATCCAGTTCATAACATAATCATAACTGATAGAATCAAAGCAACTTCAAGATTCAAACTGATACCAAGCAATCAAGACAATTGGGACATCGCATTGGGGTAGCCCACACCCCTTAAATCCAATCAACCTCTCGGACCGTTGCCGGCAATACGACTACCCTGGACATGATGAGCGCATTTCCCTTGGAGGTTGCAAGGCTCCAAGTGATATCGAGACTTACCTCAATCATTCCCGGTATCGATTCCGCTAACGTCTGCGAGGGCTATCAATCCATTTCACATTACATTCAATCAACTCTCGGATCATCACCGACAATCAATCACCCTGGACATGGCGAGCGCATTTCACCCCAAGTGATATCGAGACTTACCTCAACCATTCCCGGTATCAATTCTCGGTAATGTCCACGCGTGACAGGGAAGTAACACTCCGGCATGCGGTTGGTGTGTGACCGATTTCAATTTCAATCTCCAAACCCCTGGGTCACTTCAACACTTCAATTAACACCAACCGTATCCATTGCGTACGCCCTCAGCTCTCCCAACTCGCTTAAACAATTTTAGTTGAAAGGGCTTTAAGGACGTTCTCGACGCAACGATACACCCTACGCATGCTAGTAAACTCAACTTCAACATCCAATTCAAACAAGCATTCGCACACAATATATTGATTCGGAAAATAAGGATGCAACAAGCTCTGCTTGCCTTCGTCGTAGGATTCGGAGACTTGAGTGAGCTCAACGGTTTGCGGTTCTTCTTCTTCGGGTTCTGTCGCAAGTAATACGAAGCATTGGCAAGGAAACGACAAAAGGAATGAGATTTCAGCATGTATGCATGATGGAGATGCTAGACATGAGATGCTACAACATTTGGTGGATGCTAGGGTTTTGCATTAAGAGTCATGCCTCATATTGAATTTAAAGAACTAAGGTAGTTTAACTAATTAGTTATATGCATGACTTATTGATATTAAGTTGATATTAGGGTTTAAACAAATATTGGTTTGAGTATGAGTACAAATGAGAAACTATCTTTATGCAATAACAGTTACTCAATGGTACTAACTTATTGGAACATTGAGGTTGAATTAAGAAATAGAGCATGTTATAAGATTTGGAAAAATAAGAACTTGAGCCAAAATAAATCATATACCTCTTTAACTAAACACCCAAGGTTTTGAAAATGAAGCAACAGCCACTTGCTCTCAACCCTAGACACCAACTTCACTCACTTTCTTCCTCCAACAGCCCTTCTTCTTGCTAAGACTCAGCTCAAGCTAAGGAAAAAAAAGAAGAAAGAAATAAGGAAGGAAAAAGGGGCATGAGGAAGAAAAGGAGGAAGAGAGGAAGGGAGCTTGGGGAAGAAGGAGGGGAAGGGAGGGAGGAGGAAGAGGGTCACCGGAGTGGCGGCGCTGGCTCGCCGGAGCTGGCCACCGGAGTTGAGGAAGATGAGCACTTGTGGAGGAAGAGCTACTTGGGAGAGAGAGAAAAAGAGAAGAAAAACTAGGGATTTTTGATGGGGAGGAGAAAAAGAGGAAGGAGGGGGCCTGGGGAAGGCTGTTATAGGAGTTCCCAACGAGCCCTCCACGCAAACACCACCGCCCACCGCCCCCAAACGGCGGTGGCAACGTGGCAACTCCGAGCTGACAGCCGGATCGGAACTTCCGATGTTGAATGTCGGAGGTTCCAACCTAACCGGAACTTCCGATGTCACCCCTAGTTTGGAGGTTCGGGAAAAATCGGAACTTCCGGTTCCTGGATCGGAGGTTCCGACCTAACCGGAGGTTCCGGGGTCACCCCTGATTTAGAGGTTCGGGAAAAATCAGAACTTCCGATTCATGGATCGGAACTTCCGATGTGGATCGGAACTTCCGGAGTAAGAAAATCGGAACTTCCGTTTTTTTCAAAAACAGCAGACTGTCGCTCGATCAAACGTTCGTAGATTTCAATCTACCCAACGGAATTGGATGAAATTTTGCACAGAGATAGATAAAAGACTTACGGAGCTGTTCCAATTGGAAACACCTCAAAAACTCATTTACTGAGAGACAACCCCAAATCTAAACCCTTCTTTCCGACGCTTGCTTTCCGATTCAAAAGAGGCACTTGAATTTTTAGAAAGAGATATGCACGTATTCTATAAAACGTAACTAGAAACTATTCAAGTTTATATCAGGTTGTGCAAGGATGATGCCATGTATGCATGAGACAAAGCAACAATCTATTTATTTATTAAAATGGGCGTTACAGAATTGGACCCTCAGACATTATTTTATAAATATGTTAGGGAGGGTCTCAGGATGTTTCTGAAATTTTGTGAGGATTTATGGAGACACGGATAAGCATGAAAACTGGAAAATGGATAAATGGTCATTCGGTAGAAGGTAGATATTTTATGTCCTGGCATGGTAACATGGTAGAAGTGAACAAGATATTTGTATGGAATATGGTAAGGAGGGAGAGAAAAACCATGGCGGTTATGGTTTTACCGAGAAAAATAAATTAGGGTTTGGAGTGTATGCGTCCACATACATTTGAATATTTTAGCATATATGGGGTTTGTATGTGGATGGAATGGACATGCGAAGTTACGGTGAGTTGGAGTTTGAATGCTGCCACTGATACATGCATATATATATGCATGAGGTTTGATGACAGGAGGGGGAAACAGGGGGTTGCCGAGGGCTAGGGTTTCGACACACTAAGGTTTTGAAAGCAAAGGTGATGGAGAGAAGGGATGGGATGCAGGTTTTCCATCTCATAGGTTTCATGTGGAAGGAGGGTAGATTGTTCGATATTTTTGGGAGAAGAGGGGTCAGGGTTTCTCCCGAGAGGATAGAAACTAGGAGTTCCAACAGAAGATGAGTCGGGAGAAGATAAGAATAAAAGGTTCACCACACACTGATGGTGGGGATATCAAGATTGACGGAGCAGAGGTTTTGGATGCGTACCACTTTCATGATTTGAAATCAAAGTTTTAATTAGGTTCACTAAATATCACATTATTTGCAGGAAAAAGTTTTGTTAGCCTTAATTTCCAGGTCAATAGAATTCAGGATGTTACAATCGGGTATTCAGATCTGGACCTCTATGACAACTTCGGCCTGATAGGTCCATATCCGATAACCGACCGCCTAGATTTTGGAGAATATGCCATTGGCGAGAACTTGGATTGTGAAGTTGATCACTTCAGAACCGAGTGCACCAGGGCCTTCGAGGGGACGTTGGTGTTACCTGACGATTCCTAGGCAGGAGCGACCAGCCCGATGCCAGGACGGTCGCCTGAGACTTCTGATCGACCAATCGATCAAGATCCCAATCACAATATCCCTCCCTACGAGGAAGACACGATGGAGTGAGAATACATCCCATCTGATCCATACCCTCGGGTGGTTCTCGCGATCCAAGATGGTTGGGAAGATCTCGAGGACCAGGATCAGGATGGGCGCTCACAACATCAGAGCCCGATGGCTACTCCCCGTGGGAACGGGAACATGCCCACGGCAGAAGACAGAACCCCCCAAGGGACGGAGAATATGTGTCCGGAACTGCCCAGAGACTCACCGAGATGCGCAATCTGCTATCACGATCACCGGCGGCAGATCTGACGACACCCGATGGAATACAATGGCTGCAATGGCTGGGGGCTGAACTACAGTAGGCCCAAGCCCAAGCCGAGTCTTCTCGACTTCAGTCGGGAACGCACAGCTCCAATCGAGGGAAGACCCCTCACTGACCGGAAGAACCAGACGAAGAGGGACGTCATCCTAGGAACAGGTCTCGCTAGGAGGGACAGCGTGTCGACCTCCGCGACAAGCTCAACGAGCGCCGATTCCAAAGGCGTCCGCGAGAGCAATCTCCTCCCCGGGGAGACCACGAGCATTGTGCTAACAACCGGGGACGATCTCCAACCCTGAATAGTAGTGAGAACGCGCCTTATCGGAGAACCATCAACGGATGCCAAGCGCTGTCCCAGGAACTCCGACATGTGCGCTGGCCATCTCGCTTCAAGCCTGGGGCCCTAGAGTCGCACGATGGCACCACGAATCCTGCAGAGTTCCTGCAGATCTACACTACGACCATCGAGGCTACGAGCGGGAACGAGAAGGTCATGGCCAACTACCTCCCGACCGCTCTCAGAGGAGCAGCCAGGACCTGGTTGATGAACCTACCCCCAGGAACGATCCGCTCCTGGGGACAGCTTTGCGACGCGCTTCTCGGAAACTTCCAAGGTACCTTCACACGTCCTGGCCGGGTTGATGACTTATTCCTAGTCATCCAACGCTCAGACAAGACCCTCCGAGAGTTCACCAAGCGGTTTAGTGCTGTTCGCAACACTATTCCTGAAGTAACCGACTCGGATGTCATTCGCGCATTTGTTCGAGGCAGCAGAAACGAGATGTGCACGCATGACCTAATCATGCATCCACCCAAGACAATGGCACAGCTTATGGATCTAGCCGAAAAAGCAGCCTGTGCAGAAGAAACCCTACATTACATCAAGCAGCAACAGAACAGATTGCCCAGGTCTCCCCTCCGGACTAGAGACGACTCAACGAAGACGAAGCGGAAGAAGAAATCCTCCGGAGGGAACAGGGAGAAGAGAGCTAAAGCCAATGAGGTATTGGCCGACCTCCTCGAGAAGCGTACCTCGCGACCATGCACCAAGGACAAGCCGACGACTTCCTCCGACAAGACAGGAAAACCTTGGTGCGATTTCCACCAAACCGGTTCGCATGATCTCCGTCAGTGCCGCATCTTCAAGAAGTACCTCAAGGAAGAAAGAGAGAAGTTCCGCGAGGAAAACCCGCAGGTCGCAACCAACAGTCGGGACACGACTTTCGACGACGATGACTCCACCCTTGAGCCATTCTAGGGGCATGTCAGAGCAATCGAGCATATATTCGGGAGCTCGGCTTCCTATGAGTTGAAGAGACAATACAAGGTGATCGCCCTAGAAGTTCTCGCGAATATACCGCGAGTCCCTCGGGCAATCAAGTGGCCGGAGGTCACGATCACATTCGACCAAACCGATTGCCCCAAGAATTGTGTTCGACCAGGACAATACCCGATCGTTGTCGAACCAATGATCAACAATTGCCGAGTGGCCTGAGTGCTAATAGACGGAGGAAGCTCCCTCAACATCCTATTCGCTAACACCCTCGATGCTATGCAAGTGCCACGATCGTCAGTCCAGACGGTGATATAGACGTTCCACGGTATCGTCCCAGGCTCGTCGGCTACGTTGATCGGGCAAGTAACACTCCCAGGGCGCCCAACTTTGGCAAAGTTCATGGCAGCAACTCACTACGCCTACCAGTGCATGAAGATGCCCGGCCCAAAGGGCGTCCTCGCAATAAAGAGCTGCCCCCAAGAAGCACTACTCTGCGACAAGCGCAGCCTCGACCTCACAGAAAAGCTTCAACTCTCAAGTAGGGAAGCAGACTCCGACACCACTACGTGCACCCCCACATCAACAAGACCTCCACCGCAACTACGAGTGACAACATCGGATAACACCCCCTCCAAGTCGAAGAACAGGTCCTACGACTAGTTCGGGACCGGGGCAAAAAGGGCCTTCTCTTCAGCAGGACAACAGCTCCACAGGAGAAGTCGCCCGATCCAGGTCGCTCTAGTTACCAGTAGAGAGGTAGTTGAGTCCCCGCGGAGAGTTCCTAGTCTAAGCACCTTCGGTAAGATCACATAGTCATCACCCCTCCGATCGCCAGTCTGTCTCAGGTTGCGCCAGCTCCAGCCTCAAGTCGTCAAGCTACGAACAAGCCGACCGATAAGACGCTCCGGGTGCCGTCGCCCAGCACGCGCACTCGGCAAGCTCCTACAGCAGACCACGACAGGAGCACAGGAGTCTGGGGAGCAACCAACGACAACTCAAGAGGAGGGGATGACGTCTACTAAGTTTTTTTTCTAGCAGTCTTTTTCTTACAATAGCTTGTAAATGACACTCCAGTCAACTCATAGTTTTATAATACCAAGTTTTTCTAGTTCAATATTTATTTTTCCAGACTGCCTATCTGAGAAACTTCTCGAATAAGACAGTCGGGGGCTGGATAAGTATGTGGCACCAAAAAATGGCTTACGCATAAACGTAACCAACAACTTGACCAGCACAAGAGGAAAGGGTTCCGCACTGCAACCGTCAGGAATGCGAGGAAGACCCCTTAACGCGTCTGCAGGTGACAGGGGAAGCCACTGAGCCCCCCACCTGACCAGACCTAAGCCCTGGTCGACCAAACTCCCCAATTTCGTAGTAAAGTTCCCCGACCATGAGTAAAGGAAGAAGAGAAGGTGCGAATATGACTAAGCCAACAGAACCCACCTACTTATCCACATCCTTGACTACTTTGAACAGAAGGCATCTCGGGTAGAGTGCAATGTTGTCACCAACAGGGCAAACGCAGAACTTACTAACTTGCGGCCAATATCCTAGCGACAAGGGAACACGAGTTGTCGCTATGGCCACGATAGACTGTACGAAGACCCCTTATCACATTTACTGATGACGAGGAGCCACTGAGCCCTCCATCCGACTAAACCTAAGGCTTGGTCGATCACAGTCAGCGGCATACAGCACAACTCGTGAGCCTAAGCCAGGGGAAGGGGGATGCAAAGTTCGACTAAGTCTATGAGAGCCCTCTTGTGCGATAAAATTTCACAGAGCAGAAGAGTTCAGGTTCTCGGAAAACAAAAACACACTAGTTAACGCACAGTTACTAATCACGGTTTGATTACATAATTATTCAGGCAGACTGGGTGCCTGAACTCGGTCCGCAAAAGCATCCGCAGTACCCTGCACAGCACCAAGAAGTCTTTCTTCCTCATCCTCCGGCAGGTTAGTATTAAGGGCCTCCAAGGACAGCTCTGAATGCCGGCGTTTGAGGAGGGCCCGGGCGAATGCCAAGGTGTCTCGCATGCCTTGCTTGAGCTCGTCGTCAAGGAACTTCTCGACGACAGGCTTTAGGCGAGAGACGGACGCCACTAGCTCCACCAGCCGGATAGCCCACGGAGGGCTGGGAAAGATGGTGACCCCGACCTCTACGAGCGCCCTCTCGAGCGTGCCAATGGTGTGGTCGAGGTCCCCTCCAGCTTCCCCACGTAGGTTTGGCTCTGGCTCAGAGAAGACTCTACCTCTGAGAGGCAGGCCTTCACATCCCGGAGCTCGGCCTCGCTCTCCGCCCGCCGCCCCTCGAGGCGCTTCTCCAGCTCCTCGTGCTCCGCCCGCCATCTCCCGGACTCCTCGAGGCGTTTCTTCAGCTCCTCGTTCTCCGCCCGGTGCGCCTCCAGCTCGGCCTTCGACTTCTGGAGTGGAGCAATCCGAGGAAGGATGCGCTGTCAAAACAACAAGGTCAGTATCGAATACATTAACATTTGATTACTGACTCCTTGGATTACCTGTAGCAGGTAGTAAATATCATCCTCCTCGGGCGCCGACACCTCCGGCACGGGGAGATCAGTCTGTACGACCGAGGGCTGCGCCGGTCTCGCCGCCGGGGGCTGCGTCTTTGCAGCGGCTCGAGTCACAGCTCCGATCGAACGGATGCTCACCCTAGTCAGAGAAAGCAGTCCATCAGCCTTCATGGGATAAAGGAAGGAAAAATTGTAAGAAGGACAGAAAAGAAGACTTACCGTTGGCGCTTCGCCAAGGGTGAGGCTCCTTTCGCTGGCATCTCCGAGCCCCGCTTCTCGGTTGGCACCAGCGGCGACTTTCCCTTGTCTGCCGGAGGGCTCACGATCGGCGCGACCTTCTCCACGCGGATAGGCATGGCGGAAGACGCCGACTCCTCCGGGCGGGGATTGCTCGGATCCTGTAACCCGACAACTCACTCCCGTCATCCTAAAATCATCAAAGGGAGAAAGCTAGTCAAACACGAATTCATACATGAGGTCGGGAGCTTGGCGGAGGAGAAGGGGTCCGAGTAGGAGACTTCGCTTGGGCAGCCTCCACTGCCGCCTCGGCCTCAGACGGACCTTCAACCCTTAGGGTCGGAGGGGTCACACCGAGGACCTCGACCTCTTCGTCCTGAACGGGGGCGCCAGCCCACTCAGCCTCCAAGTCAGGAGCCCCTCAGCCTACTCGCTGCAAAAGAAGTAACCCGGATAGCGTTAGAAGCGCTACTCGAATGAACCGTGACTAGACAATACAGAAACCACTCACTCGTCGAAAAGATCTCCTTTTGGTTGTCGGGGCTTAGCTTCAGGATCGGCAAGGGCACGTCGATCCGCCCGCCCTGAGGAGATTGCTCGAATAGGTTGTTCAACCTATTCTGAAACTCCTCGGAGGAAAGATCTACACAACCAACAGAGATATAACAAGTGAGAAGATAGGAGTTTTCTGACTAAGAAACGACCCGGAGAGGTTCGGATACTCACCGGTGTTGAAGTCCCTTGTCTATTCTTTGCCCTCTGGCATCACCCCGGCAGGCGTGACCCTCGACTGGAGAGGGCTGATTCGGCGCGGAAGGAAGTCCTCGGCGACATCCCACACCGACAAGCCTCTGCCGGCAAGGTCGGCAATGTCGCCAACGAGGGCCTTGAGCCACTTGGTTTCCTTCGGAGCCTCCGACCAGCTCTTGTTCGGGAGAGGCGCCAGGCCACGGTAGTGGATCCCAGAGGAGAGTGGAGGCTGGCAATAGAACCATCTCGAGTGCCAGCCCGATCACGATGACTTCCAGGAGGAAGAGATGTAGGCGTCCTTCCTCTCCTCCCGAAGTTGGAATCCAGCACCGCCGATGACACCTCCACCGCTGACTTTCATCCGGCGGAGGTTGTAGTAGTACCTCCAGAGCTCCAGGCTCGGCCTGATGCCGAGGTATGCCTCACACAGGTGTGCGAAGATCATCAGAATCAAGACCGAGTTCGGGTTGAGGTGAATCAACTCGAGCCCGTAGAACTGGAGCACTAGGAGAAAGAAATGAGAAGGTGGAAATTGGAATCCATACGTAAAGAAATCTACGAAGACGACGGTCCAGGTCGTATCTGGACTCGGGACCGTCTCCTTCAAGGCCCCCCGGTGAGGTACGAATACCTCCGGGAGGATGACTTCCTCCGCTACGAGCTTCTTGAGGGCACATCACCGAGGTTTCAAACTCGGGGATGACTGAGATTGGTCCTCCCGAAGTATCCTCCGCCGACCTCTTTGTCTCGGGGGACTTTTTCGCTGCGCTCTTCTTGCCCATTGTCGTTGATGATGATCGACGACGGCGAGGCGCAGATATGAGAGCAGGGGCGCAAAGAAGAAGATGAGAATGCTGGGAGACAGAGAGCAATGTGGGTAAAATCTCAATTCTTGGTCTCTTAAAAGATTCAATTTTCGCCTGACCGGAGCACGGTTAACGGCACGATCTGTTCCATCGCATTAAATGCAGACAGTTGCTTTTCCCGCATGCGATATAGTGTGCGTGGGAAACGGGGGTCTGACAAACCCACAACCCCGACGAGCGCGTAATGTCTAGGCTAACGCTAGCCGAACAGTACCGTAGAAAAAGAAAAGATTCTTCATCACCATGCGAAATTTCTGCCACGAAGGTTCGGTTTCCCAGAAATCTACCAGGCGAACGCATGTCCGTGATCAACGGATCAGATTAAATCAAGAAATGATACTCGGGCAAGCTAGCCCAGAAAATGCCTTGGATTATTCGGAGGCTTACTCTGACCAGGATATCACGATTACCCGGTAGAGATAGTTCCTACTCGGGGATATTGTCAATAAAGTACTCAATTTCGCCTACTTAGAGTTATTTCCTGACAAGGGCAGATTTCTTACAGAACAGTCATGACCTCACTTCACGTACTGATGGGAGGCTTGACGATAGATAGTACGGTATCTCATATATGAGGAGGTATCCGTATACGATTCCCTAGATTATCAGAGTACAATACGTATCCAGTAAGGATCCCAGGTAACCCCCCCTAAGGAGGGAAGACACCCCTTAAACTAGGAAGTCGATCTCGATGTTTAAGGAAGCCAGAGTTCTACTCGGGCATAAGTCCATGACCGGTACGACTCGGGGAGCCCCCTATAAAAGGATCAGCAATCCCATAGAGGGGAAGAGGAGGAAGTGAGATCCAAGAAGCCTGAAGCCATCCAGAAGCCCCAGCGATTTCCACGAGAAGACCCGCCGCCTCGAAAGAGTCGAGCCCAGCGGAACTAGTTGACATAGCCTCCGATTAGGTCTAGGATAGCCACTAACATACACATCCCTTGTAAAGATACTGTTTGATCAATATATACGAACATGACGTAGGGTTATTATCCTGAGGGAGGCCCAAACCTGTATAAAAATGGTGTTTTCTTGCTGTCAGATCTCTTGGTCTTGTGCCCTAGAGGTCTCTACCCCCTAAGTATCACAGTTCCACGACTACCGTAAGATCGGCGGTTTACCAATCGTTGACAATACCTTATATCTATGAATTCTTTATATTTCTTTGGAAACTTCGGGTGCAAAACTACCCTTTAAAACCGTTAGGTCAAATGGTTTTAAACTTTACGGTCAATCAGTTTTAGAAATTAATTTTAGAGTAACACCTAGGTCAAATGGTTTTAAACTTTACGGTTCAAGTCAGAACAACCACAATAGCTTAGGGTCCAAATGGTTTTATCTTCTCAAATTTAAACGTTTTTATGTAATTGCGACAGAAATTTTGATCTTGCACATTCCTTTTTATTTTAACTGCAACAAGTTTGCGGTCAGCATTGCATCAAAGGGAGAATGAGTAACAATTACAACACACAGTTACCGTAAAAAAAAACAATTACAACACAATTGGCATTCTTGAAAGTTTAGCATCGTGGAGAAACTAGACAAAAAGGCCACTGAAAATGAAGGTGTCGTCATAATATCGAAGCAAACAACTGCAACAAGAAGTGTAAGGGGGGAGGAGAACTCGATGCATGCGCCTCCTCTACCTTGCGCCCCCGATATAATTATTTTCATATCGATGACACAAATTAAACACACTCACGCAACAATGGCGCGCACAAACACTTGTAACACACGTAATATTAATGGTGATTACACACATATCCACGTCCATATATATAGCTCCAAATAAATTAAGCTAGCGCCACGCCTCTGTATGCCGGCGAGCGCGGACGTGCTTGCGTGCAACTATACCTAGTTATTAATGAAGTGATCCATCACTCCATCTAGTAGTTCACGACGGACCGGTACGTGGTGCCCGGATTCCAGCCGGCGGGGATGACGTTGTTGGCGACGAGCATCTTGCCGGAGCCAGATGTGAGGCGGACGGAGAAGGGCGCCTGCAGGGTAGGGCCGGAGTTGTACCTCCACACCGCGCCCCACGACCGCTGCATCGGTGTCCACGTGGCGCCGCCGCCGCTCTGCATGAGATCGACCGAAGACAGGTCGCCGTCGCCGGACTCGTACTCGATGAGCATGGCGAAGTAGTTTGGGTTGGAGCCGGTGTCGACCTTGAAGGCTATGTCCATCCCCTGCCAGTGGCACGGGACCCTGCAGCAGTCACGGACGGAGCAAAAAGCCAAGGGGAAGAAGAGAAGACAGTTAGTCGATCAATCACGAAGGCGAGCGCAGGTGTGTACGCTGCGTGCATGCATGTGTCCAGTGCTTTACATGCGTGCAGAGACAAGTTAGCATACGAAATGTACTTGATCCGACTGCTCCTAGGATATAATTAACTTACCGAGTGTACTGGATTTGGAGGTGGCCTGCGGCGCGGAGCTGGTCGGCCTGGCCGGGCTTCGCCATGCCACCGAACGCCGTCCCGCTCAGGTCGAAGTGGACAGACTCGTTCAAGCACCACTGCCCGCCAGGGCACTCGTCGGTGAGGACGATGGTCACCGGGCTGGTGGAGCAAGAGCCATGACCGGTGCATTTCACCTGCAGAATTGACGCCAACACGTTGCATGAACAAGCCAGTGAAGCAACACGAGAGATGTATACTTAGTATATCAGGTATCGAGGTGAACCTGATAGCAAGAGCCGCAGCCCTTGCCTTTCTCAAAGATGGACGGGCTGCCCGCCGCTATCATGGAGGAGAACGGCGGCTGGTCCACGGCGCCCTGGTACCCGCACGCACCACCTACAAGCATGTACATGCATGCCTTACTGCTACTATTATTTTTTTATGCATATGTGCATGCTATCCTTGAGTCCTTGACTAGAAATGTATTGTGTCTTGTGCGTCATGCAGGTATTTACCGTCGCTTCCTGCGCCGTTGGAGGCACCGTACCACGTGGCGCCGCCATTGGACCAGCCGGAGAGCTTGCGGTGGAACTCGACAGATGCGCAGGATTGATGGAAGAGACAGGCTAGAGCCGTGAACACAACGAAGGACGACGTTGAGATCTTGGTCATTGAAGCCATGCTCTCTATCAGTGACGGTCACTCCACTACAAGGAACAAGAGACTGAAGTAAACAAAGTGTACTCTTGCCGTCTATTTATAGGCAGCAGATGGCAGGTGCACCGCAGAGAGATCGCGCAGTGATTAAATTCATGCTTATTTGTCTGGTTGCACGCGCGGATTTGCAGGGAATAAATAAATCCATTCGTTGGAGATCTCGAAAAAGAAATCACCACACTGGATTCTAGCTCGGGAAGGTTGGTTTCCCTACTTCCCTGTTGGATTGTGCCATGCACGCCACGCACATGGCAAGTACAACGAGGAACAAATCAGTAGGTCAAGCTACTAGCCTACTACTAGGACTAGGAGCAGTATGTATTGGGCCGGTCCGTTAATTGTGAGGTCATCAGTTGTTTGCGCCGTTATTAACTCAATCTGGACATTGCGGCTTGCCGGCTTCCATGGCGAATCGACTATCGGCTCGAGCCAGATTTTGAGAACGTGTAGTACTTCGAATGTGTTTGTTCGTATACATAATCAATCGGTGGCCGATCAGCGTACATCCGAGCTGATAAGGCGGCCATGGACATATATCTGACCAAGGTAGATAGCTAGTCACTTCACTACTTAGTCAAAAGAACGACAGTTGCCGTTATTTCGGTTAGACACGAGACGACCCCTACTAGGCTAGTTGTTGTCGATCCCAAGACGGTTCCACGCCCCGTCCTTTTTAGCCTCCCCGAATCCCGAGCAGTCAAGTGCTATCGCTCGGTCAGAATGCCATATCCTCTGACCATCCCTGCACCGTCGATCCCTCCCATCGGACGGCCACGGCGCAGTCATTTGGCCTTAGCCTCCACGTCAGGCAGCACCAACACGAGCCGTAATTTCATGCCGATTTGCCGGTTCCTCCCGTTGCATGCCCTGGCCGTAACTCCGTTGGTCAGCTTCCGCGCGGATTAAGCGCTCGCGCAACGTGCACTGGGCTTTCAGATCACATGCCGCCCCAGTGGCTTGCGTCACCTGCAGGTGCATATACACGGCGACTTGCACGAGCCATGGTAATCAAGACTCACTGCCCGTGGAGGAGGCATCGAGGGGCCGTGGCTCAGTCAACAAGATCGCTGCGTTGGAAAAACCTACCGCAACGCCAAACAGAGTTAATAGCTAATGGTTTTGTGTATTTGCTTGATTCTCTTGCTCTGCAGCTAACATGAACTAGTCTTTCAGAGTTCTACGGATATAATTCTGTAATACTGAAAAAACTGGTGAATTCAGTACTCTCTAGTACTGGTTTTTTAGGAAGATCAAATATTCTTCATCGAAAACATGTTACCGTTAAGTTTTTTCATGTTAGTCCACTCGGGACAGGGTAGGCAACCCACATACGTGATGAGAAAAAGGGGGAGAGAGAGGGGGGAGGGTGGTGGTGGTTCCTTGTTTGTCGATCAAAGGAGGTAACAAACAAGTGGCAGTAACCGATACTTTGTTCATTCGACTCCTTGATGCAGTCTATGCTTACTGTCATGCTAGCATGGCAAAAGCAGGGGTTTTGGTTGGTTTTACTAACTATTAGATGTGAACTAATGACTCTCGCTATAAGTTGTTGAACATGCTGGAATTCGTTGTCTTCCTCGTGGGGAGACTTCGGATCTTACAATGTTGTCATGATTGTCAACTATCATGACAATGTGAAGTAGAGTATCGATGATCTTCATTAATATTCAAGATGTTCAACTTGTGTTTAAATGGTTTAGGTCAAAAACCTGACCAAACCGTAAATTTTAGGTTTCTGGCAGTTTTGGTTAGGTGGTTTACATGGGTTCTACAGGATGGAGATCGGCAGGTTGAGCGCCGCCATTGGAGCAAGAGCACATCGCAGCAGGCCAAGTAGGAGTAGGAGCATTGCATCGCCGTCCCCGCCCGTCTCGGCGTTGGCATTCTGCAGCAAGGGCGAGCCCACCACCACAAAGAAGAGCAAGTTGTCCCCCCTCCAAAGCTGTTACCTCTGCTCGCAAGAGGTGGCGCGATGAAACGCTCCATGGATGGCGCGTGGGAGCACATCACATTCACGTTGCTCATGCTAGAGGTGTTCTTCTAGACCCTCATGCCCATGACTGCTCCCGCGGCCTTAGGTTCCATGTCTCCTGCGGCCTTGGTGGCGGCCTATGCATCAAGTACCACGAGGTCGCGCCACCGTTGGCTTCTATAGAGAGCACACCAAGCTCCGGGAGAAACATGGCGATGGAGCTGCTGCCGTTGCCATCAAAGACAAGGTGAGCCTACTTGCTCCCAAGCTTCTATGGATGCGCTCATGGGCTTGGTGATGTTTCTGGAGGAAGAAGAAGGGTGTGTAGTGGTGGATAAGGGATAGTTTTGGCTATTTGAACCCAACAAATCCAACCCAACCCAGCCATAGCCTATACGGGTTTAGTCAGGTTGGTTCGGCGGTTTGAGTGAGTTCAACCCGAACCATGAATAACCTTAATTAATATGTAGGACATGCGTTTTAGTAGCAGTTTGTTCTTACCACACTCATCATGTGTCGATCTACAATACCATCATTTAGTTGTCTAGCTGAATTAGTCCAATAAAATCCATCAAGTAAAAGGAATCCAGCCGGAATTGTCATGGAACAAAACTATAAAAGGAATCCAGCCGGAATTGTCATGGAACAAAACTATAACACTTTGCTCTGGGTATGAAACACAGAAAAACTAAAGAATTGTAATATCACTCTCAGGTAAATTAGCGGGTCTCCTACCCATTCAGCACTGACGAGAATGCCGACTAAGAGAGGAAAAGACCAACGATGAACGCCGGAGGTGCAGCCGGTGGCTCCTACTCACTAGTACTACTGGTACAACGAGGAAAAGCATGGCTCCACAAAATCAGTTGCGCTAGATTTCTTTTTCTTTTTTTGAGGAAGTTGCAATATTATATGGGCCTTTTTTGAGCTATCCTGGACTTGTACGAATGAAGGCCCCTTTTATGACAAATGGCCCATCATGCAATCCTTTTCTGTGGTGGGCCTATTTTCATAAAACAGTTCACCATGCAATCCTGCTAACTCGGACCACAGTTGGGTTGCAAGCGAAGTCGGCCCCAAAATGTTGATCCAATGTACTAGAGTTAACTCGGACCACAGTTGGGTTGCAAGCGAAGTCGGCCCCAAAATGTTGTCCCGGCCCAACCCTTGTTCGGCTGGTCTGGACCTTCTCTGCTATTCTTTTCCGTTTTGCTTCCGTACCCGAAATCGCAGCAGAAAACGCTGCTATGATTCTCTATGAAACATTGCAACTGTAAACTTTGCTTTCAGAGCAGTTTATTAGCCTTTAAGAAAATACAGAAACACTTTGTAGCTTAACAGGAGGAAAAGGAGCGTACGTAATGCAGCAGTACAACGAGTACATGTCCATCCATCATGACATGACTGTACCCCGTGACAAGTGAAAACAAATGGCCCTACCAAATTCATCTCTCTTTTCCTTTCACACAAGGACCAAATTAATTACCTCGATCAGCTCGAGAACGGAACAACAAACACAGAAGCAACACGACGCATTTCTCGAGAGATACTCCACTGCACAGCGCCACAAGGCAAGGAAACAAAAGCGAACCCAAACAAGAAGAGAAACACACAAGCTTGCACGGGGAGACAAGGAAAGGATTTCAAAACGTTTCCCCAGCACCACACGCTCCTGCGGTGCCAGGGACCAGAGAGCCTCCACAGTCTTCTTCCTTATCCCGCGCCGAGCCGACCCGCTCCTCAAGCGGCAACTCCAATTTCCAAATCCCAGGCAAAACCCCCGACCCCAATTTTTTTTGAAACCTCAGATCCCCACACGCCGCACACCAGAATCCCCGAATCAGAGCAACGCCGCTCTCGCCCCCGCGCACCTCCCGCCGCACTGCAGGTCCCGTCGCGACGCTGCCGGGTGGGGGGCCATGTGGGCTGTGGCGGCGCGGCGCGGCGCCATTCGCAGGAGATAGAGCGCTAAATGCGTGAGCCAGACAGCCACTGCCTCAGCGGCCGCGGCCTCGACCCCCACAACGGGCTCAAGGGCTGGCCCGACCTGTGGCTGCCCCCTTGGAAGCCGCCGCCGCACGCGCGCGCCGCAGCGATGGCGCCGCCGGACCCCGCCCCCGACCAAACCCTAGCGTTCTCGGACGAGCTCCTCCTCCGCGTCCTCGCCTGCCTCCCGGAGCCCCACCTCACGGGCTCCGCATCGCTCGTCTGCAAGAGGTGGATGCGGCTTTCCGGTCGCCTGCGCCGCCGCCTCGCGGTGCGGGAGTGGGCTTTTGTGACGCACCGCCTCCCGTGCCGCTTCCCCGACCTGGCGGACCTCGACTTGTTCCCGGCCTCTATCGCCGCCCCGGCCGCGCCGTCCCCGGCTACCCCTGTTCTCACCTGCGCCGATGTGTCGCTAACCCTAGACCCCCCGCGCGGACCCGCCGCTCGGTGCTTGCCGGTTCCTCGCCGACGACGTGCTCGACCGGGGCCTCGGGGTCGTCGCCGCGAGGTTCCCCAACCTCCGCCGCTTGTCGGCCACAGCCGCGTCCGAGTCCAGTGGCCTGATGGATATCGCCGGCGGCTGCGCGACGCTGCAAGAGCTTGGGCTCCACCGATGCACCGACCTCGCTCTCCGCCCGGTCTCTGCCTTCGCGCACCTCCAGATCCTCCGCATCGTTGCCTCTTCCTCCCCTCTGTACGGCACAAGTGAAGACGGTGGGGTCACTGACATCGGCCTCACCATCCTCGCCCATGGTTGCAAACGGTTGGTGAAGCTGGAGCTTGTGGGTTGCGAGGGCAGCTACGATGGCATCGCAGCTGTGGGGCGGTGCTGTGCGATGCTCGAGGAGCTCACCATCACCGACCACAGGATGGACGGCGGGTGGCTTGCTGCGCTGGCGTTCTGTGGCAACCTCAAGACCCTGCGGCTTCAGGGGTGCAGCAGGATCGACGATGATCCTGGGCCTGCTGAACATCTCGGTGCCTGCCTCACGCTCGAGAGCCTGCAATTGCAGCGGTGCCAGCTGCATGACCGCGGTGCCCTCCATGCTCTCTTTTTGGTCTGTGAGGGTGCCCGTGAGTTGCTGGTCCAGAATTGTTGGGGCCTTGAAGACGACATGTTTGCCTTGGCTGGCCTATGCAGGTATTGTAACCACCAATCTCACTTGTTAAATGTACTAGTGCTAGTTTATTGATAGATTATCATGATTGTGTAATGGGGACAGTTTGTGCTTCGGCTGTTTAATTATTCATGCTTTGTGTTTGTTCTGTGATAGTGACATTCTGCCAACAGAAGGAGTCTGAGGTAGCTGACATTTGGATGATCTGACATTGATTAAATGTCAGGGGATGGAATGCTTGCAATACATTGACCCCCTGCATGATTGAAGTGACCATTGGTTTTGTGGTGATTGGATAATAAAGAACAATGTTGAGGATCTAGAGTGCAATTCTGATTTTTTGCGAGTGTTCTAACAACCTTGCTTAGATAACCTTTGCTAGCAAACTTTTATGTTTACTGGTGGTGTATGCCTTTGTGTCTTATCTTGTTGCAGGTACTGTACTTTGGTCAGTTTTTTGCTCAGTATTCTGTGAGTGCTGTCAGTCTAAAAAAAAAGTTAACATTTTCATAGTTATTGTCGTTAGCATATTCATGGCTGATGTTTTAGCAGGTGATTTACTTAGTATTTCGAATTTGTGGGTGTGGCTAAGTGAAACTTTTTCGATATGAATGACTTCTTTGGATCCATTATGTAATTTCTTGGTAAACTGTTTCCTCTTTTGTGGATAAAAGCCTCATCCTGTAACCGTTATTCACTCCCGTGCCATTTGTTTTGAGCAACAACATCCATAACTGAAAATGCAGCTTTACGATGAACCTGTGGGTCTCCCAGCCACTCGACAAGCATTTGGTAAATAGTTTTTTATGACAAGGTAATAATGACCTAAATGGATTTGATGAAAATATAGGTTACTTCCATTCTTCCACCACAAATCATGCGCCAATATTCTATTAACCAATTTTACAGAATAGACTTTTGGAGGAAGGTGACTAATCTTGCACATGTTCTATACTGAATATTCAATCCCCTGCCGAACAATGTTCGAAAGGACTTATTGTCAATTTTCCAATCATATTGTGGTAAAAGGGTTGAGAAATGGCAACAGTCCAGTATCTCATCTGTTAATGTAGTTACGTAGGGTCTGATAAATTATTTGCCTCACATGAAGCGGTTTTTTATGACCTGAGCATTCTTCTGCTATTTGACCTATGAATTTCATTAGTTTGTCAAGGCATTTGAGTAGTTGTTCTTTGTTCCAAAGAAATGTGGTGTGCTGCTATTTCTCTCTCAGAATGGAATGTATTGCTGCATGCCGTTGAGTGCATTTTTGGGCTCTTTGCCCAGAAACGTCTTAAATTGAACGCTGCTACTATTCCATTTTGTTTGCTAGGTAGTACTTTTTGTTGGATTTGTTAATGGACTTTACAGTCAACTATTCCAGCTTGTTTGCTCTGTACTGCATTTTTACGATGTTCATTGCTGCTCTCCAGATTATTGAAGTAGCTTCCTTTTCTGAATACAGTACCAAGCTAGTGAATTAGTGGCTGAAATGAATGGCTGGTAACCATATGCGCACTTATTTAGCTGGAATTCTGAGAGTAGAAACTTTGAACTTCAAACTACCTGCAAGCTAAACTGGAAGTAGTAGGGTTAAGTACAAAACCATTTAGGTTTCATCTGGATATTTTTGATCTTTTCCTCTAGAAATGCTCTATACTTTCACTGGAAGTGGATGTCACATATTCCAATATTTTCCTCTTATGGAAATGCTTTAGCATATGACCTGCCTAGATACAGTAGGAATTGATACACATTTTGGTTCACAACCTACATTTGTGGAAACACATGCTTTATTTATTGGATATACCATAGGATCTTGACTAATGTTCGTCTTGTTCTCTTCTTTATTCAGGAGAGTAAAATTCCTCTCACTAGAAGGCTGCTCACTCTTAACAACGCGAGGACTCGAATCAGTGATCACCTCATGGAATGACCTGCAGAGCCTTGAAGTTGTCACATGTAATAAAATCAAGGATGAAGAAATTACCCCTGCACTCTCAGAGCTTTTCTCCAATCTCAAAGAGCTGAAGTGGAGGCCCGACAACAAATCACTCCTTGCAGCGAGCCTCATAGGCACTGGAATGGGGAAGAAGGGCAGGGTATTTTTCAAAAGGGTATGAAGTCTGATCATCTTGGTGCTCCATTCCCTGCGATGCACTTCATCTGTTCTCTGCCCGTAAGGATTGAACTTTTCTTGCAGCAGATCTTACCGGGACCATCGACGGGTCAAAGGGAAGATGCTCAGCTATTCAACGGGTGTTTCTGCTTAGTTGGATTACTAGTCCAGACATAATTTTGCATGCTCCTGCAAAATTTCTTATACTTAGAAGCTGATTCAAATCCTTCGCTTTTAGACAAAGACACTGCCACAAGTTCTTCATACCTGGAATCTGGCAGGCTGAAGCATAATTGAGGTACCAACCGTCCAGATTCGTGTTTGTGGCTGAGTTGCAACAAGCTGAGACTTCCACTGTGGAATCCTAACCAATATGTATGTATGCCACGAAATTTTCTTCAGAAGTTGTGGCATAACTTGTTAGTTCCTGATGTATCAGAGAGAACCAACATGAAGTACATGTTCGCGGCACATGACTTCACTGTTGAATAGTTTCTGTTGCCAGCACACGTTTCAATGTAGAAATTCATTGGTCTCTCGAATTGCATTGTGCTTTTTCTACCCAACTCCCAGTGATGGATTTATTTGGTTTGTCAAGAAAGCCAGTCCTTGAATGTTCATGATGCTTAGTTTATCCTTCGAACTTGCTGCTTGGCTTTTGTCGTTGCATTTGCTGAGCTGCTGATCTTTTTGTGACACGAACAGGGGCCGGAAATGCAAGGGGGAGCACGCCGTTACGGCGTCGTGTGTGTGGGTGACAGTCAGTCCCCAGCTGTCGGTGAAGGAAATTATACATACCGTGGCCCATCTGTCAGATGGCCCAGTCCAGAGCCCACCATGCCAAATATGTCAGCCCATCAGCATCCTCTTTTCATTCCTCCCTCTCTCTCTCTCTCTGAACTCGCGCGCGCTCTGCAACTGACAGGCACGCCCTGTCGAGACGAAGAAGAGGAGGGCAAGAAGCAGAAGGGGAGGTGCAGAGCAAGAAGCCAAGAAGATGCCCGCCATCCCCGACTGCGTCTCCTCCTGCAGCAGCACCAACATGCGCCGCCTCGATCACCTCCTTCCGCTCCCGCTCCCCTGCGTCGGCGAGCCCACCGCCGCCTCCCGCGTCTCGCCGGGGTCCTCCCCCGCCCGCTCCGAGGCCTCCGAGGGCGCCGCCGCGTTTTACGCCGCGGACGACGAGCCCGACCCTGAGCCCGAGGTGTCCGCTGGGAGGAGCACGCAGATGCTGCTCGCGATGGCTGCCATGGGGGGACGCGGTGGCCCCTACGGCCGCCGCCCGGCGTCGTCCTATGGCAGCTGCGCCGCGTGGAGCGCCGGGTCGCTCACCAACCACCGCCCAGCCTCTCCGTCCCCCATATGCAGCCCCGTTAGTAGCAAAGGTGGTGACGACTGCCGCGACGGCGGTGAGCACGGTGGTGACGCCTCCTCGTTCGTCACGCCACGGCAGGTCAGTTTCTGTGTTCTTGGTGGTCTTTTTCGTTGTTCCTGACATGTTCTCGCTAGAGGATGGTTCTTGGTTCTTGATTTTTCCTGGGTTTGATCTTGATTTGTAGCATGCGGTTCATGAATTGTGCTGGGCTCCGTCGATTTCTTGTGTTAGTTCTTGGAGCAGAGATGGTTTCTTGGAAGGAGGTGTTCAGTATCTTGCATGGCTCCTAGGAGCGAATACCTCCATTTCTAAGCATTGTTTTAGAGTTCCGTTAGATTGATTGCTTAATATTCCAGGAATCGATCGGAAATTCCCAAGGAAATTAACTGCGAAGCAGCAAAGGTTGCACCTTTGCGATTTGGGTTTGTTGCTAAATTTCGTCTTGCTGAATCTTGAAACGGCAAAAAACCAGAGCAATGTTATCTCAATCATCTAGACTGCTACATTTATTTGATAACTGTTATATCATCCAACCAAATTTGGAGGCTGAATCTTCAAATGGCAAAAAACCAGAGCAATGTTATCTCAATCATCTCGATCACTCCATTTATTTGTTGACTGTTACATCATCCAACCAAATTTGGACGATTTGGTGTCTGATTCCATCCAATTATTGCATGTAGCTGCCAGTTTTGTATCCACCTAGTTGTGTTTTATCCATTTGATCTTTCACGGCTCATAAGTAATTTCGAGATGTTAATAAGCCAAACTACCTTAGGAAGAAGAGCAAGGGAGGTTGCCAACCAGAGGAGATTTCATGAAGTTTTCTGCTACACCGCGAAACATCAGACTACAGACGCCCAGGCACCCTTCCCTGCTGGATAGGAGAGGTGGCTCCTTTTGCCTGTCTTCCCCGTCCATGGGTTGACCTCACATTTTCTTGCATTAGATGTTCAATTAATCCACTTCAAATATGCAGTTGAGGGAGCTAATCGAGTGCCTCCAAGATTCATCCACAAGGCCACACCAGCTAGATTGATGCGCCGAGCTCGCTCCTCACATAATTACCATGGGCGGGGTATGGGGGCAATTGATGCTATCAATGAATGGAGATTGCCTAAAGTCAGTGAAGAGGAAGATGAGGCAGTGGATCAAAAGGACTGGCAGGCTGATACTGTGTCGTCTCGTATATCCTCAGGTATTGGCCTAAATCTTGTGAGACCCATCAGTTCTTCAGCAAAATATGAATTTTGGGACAATTCTGTGTGTCGCAGCTCGTAATTGGAACTTCGAGTCTGATGGTGCCTATGAGGGCAGCAATCATAGTGGTCGTGCTTTCGATCATTCAGATGGTGAGAATTGTCCAGTTGCAGTGCAAAGGATGGAGAGACGGCTCCGGGGCTCTGCGGTAAAACCGAAGGAAAATTTTGTCCACGCCAAGTTGGTTGCCTGGAAGGATGCACAGATTGCCAAGCTCATAGACAAGTAATCCCCCTTGTCTCATCTTTCATAATCAGAAACTTTAAACATGGCATTTGAGCCAATTATGATGAGGTAGCAAATGGCTTGTCATATGATTACATGTAGCATTAGGTGTTCCCGAAAAGAAACATGTTGCATAAAATCACTTCAGCTTATATTGGAATCGAAGTAAAGAGCCCAATCCACTATTGGTGCAGACATGCCTGCTTGTGAGTTGTGACTGTCTGATTTGTTGAATTTTCGAACTTTATAACCAACTGACCTGCTGAATGTCATCATATATTGAGTTCGTTGGATAACAAATTTCTTATAGTTTGTTCTGAAATGATTTTTTTTAACTTTATCTAGTCAGAGAACTAATTTACTTATATCAACTAGGCTGAAAAGGCAAGAAGCCAACATTGATGACTGGCAGAAGAATAAGATTGCACGGGCCAGGGATAAAATGACTCAAACTGAGGTATGCTTGGTAACTGCATTTGTCCTCTCTCCCAGAAGAAAAGTAGTTTCAGTGTTCACTGCACTGAACATTTCTATTTGAACTTGGGTACAGTATTGGACCTGTAGTTTCACACTTTATATTTGTGTCTCAACTGAAAACAGATGAAGCTGGAGAAGAAGAGAGCAGAAGCAGCAGAGAAGATGCAAAAGGCGATAAAAAAAGCGCAGAGGAAAGCTGATAAGAAGAAAGTCAAGGAGCAGGCAGCGACTGCCAATCAGATAGCTGGTGTTGAGAGAGCCCTGGTGAAGATGTCTAGGACAGGAAAGCTCCCCTGGTCACTGGCTTTTCTGTGATCGAGCTCTTCACTTGTGCTAGTTCCAGACAAGCCGATTGTTGAAAGCTTCTACCAATGACAGCATGGGAAAGACATACGAGCGAAATCAGCAGCGTCAAATACTGAAAAATGAGCACATGTTGTACAGTATATAGTTGTGGTTGGCTGTCCTCGGATGATGGAAGTTTCAGATCATGCAACACCTGGTCATCATTTGAACAGTGTTTCTTAAGCGTGACAAGAGCAACCAGGGTGGCATTACAGTACTCACTCTCTTGTTGTGGCTGCAATTACTGTTCTGAGAAATGACAATTCTTTTTCTCCCCATTGGAGAACATATATACATTGCAAGTTGAAAACTTCGCAGTGTTGGCTTCATGAGTATGGTTTGATTATATATCCTTTCACCTTTCCTAGATGTTTTATTTTATTTGGTAGTTCGAGTTTATTCAACTAATTTACAATTATTATACTCTTCTAGAATTTGGTCCACAGCTGGTACTATGCACTGGCATCACTACGCGGTGGTGGAGGTAGGCCCTCTTCTTTTGGGCTTATTGCTCAGCTTATGGCTCCTAGAAGCCGGAAGCCGAAAAGAAGAGCTGGCTATGGAGATAAGCCTCTTCGAAATCCCGTTGGTAGCTAGAAGCTGGTCCAAGGTGACTTCCTGAGCTTATC
Source organism: Stipa capillata (assembly GCA_019208055.1). Classification (NCBI taxonomy): domain Eukaryota; kingdom Viridiplantae; phylum Streptophyta; class Magnoliopsida; order Poales; family Poaceae; genus Stipa; species Stipa capillata. The sequence continues at coordinate 317,622 of JAGXJF010004535.1, read as the reverse complement.
CTGGAACAAGAAATGAAATTGCCCTCGGAGTTGCTCACGTAATTACCGAAAACTACCATCCCGCCCTCACCCATCCCCTTCTCTGTCCCGAGCCTACCCAAGCGCCGCATTCCCCCGCTCCCGAGCCCTCCTCCCACACGCCGCCTTCCCCGTCCCGAGCCCCCCACACGCGTCGCCGTAGCAGTGCCCTCTTCCTCCCCCGCCAGTGGTCGCCCCCTTGCCCCCTAGCAGATATTACCTAACAGGCTACTGCTATATCAGGTTTAGAAGTTCAGAAGAAACTAGTCGTGGAGTATATAAGTAGTACTTAGAAAATGATATCAAGTTAGTCACCCTATACATTAAATTAGTTAGCAAAATTAACAATTTTCAAGAAAATTTAATTTTAGATATGATTTTTCTGCGATGAAGTTTTGTAAAGCCTAAGTACGTAGGAAAGCCCTAGGGTTTCTCTCCTCTGCGGCGACCCCGCGGCGAGTCCACCAAAAACCGATCGGGATCTGTCCCGATCGAGTACAGCCTCATCTGCCCTCGTTGTTGTTCGTCAAATTCCCACGAGTTCTCGACGTCTTCTAGGGTTTGTGAATTGTGAGGTGGCGCGCTCTAGTTTGGTCTGATGGCGGATGCGGAGTCGGTGATGGGATCCGGCGGCTCCGGTGCTCAGCCGATTGTGGGAGGATCTGATCAGGAAGCGGAGGAGAATCTGGAGGATCTACTGGATCAACTTGACGTCCAGGAAGGCACCTAAACCTAGATGGTGAAGAAGAGAAGTTGGAGGCGGGCACTAAATGGCTCGCCTTGGCTAGGGTTGTCACCGTGAAGCCCTGCAGCAAGGCGGCTTTGTACTCGGAACATGCGCTTCGTCTGGAGTTTGGCGTGAGATGTGCGAGGTCGGTGAGAATCGTTTTGTTATGCAACTCCATTGTCTTAGCGACCTGGATTTTCCGCGGATCCGCAGTTCTGCTGGACGAGTATGATGGTTTTTGGAAGCACGCTTTGGTGGAGTTAGCGAAGCTCCCGATCTAGATTCAGATTCATGAACTGCCTTAAGAACTGCCTTAAGCATACCGGCCGAAATCAATCGTCAAGCAACTGGCAGGTCGGGTGGGCGAGGTGATCAAGATGGAGCTTGACATGGCAGCGGGTGGAGGTGGCAACTTCGTCCGAGTGCGAGTGAAACTTGACGTTAGAAAGCCATTAATGAGGGTGGTGGCCATCACTCAGAAGGGGAAGAGAGAATTCTATCGTGTGAAATACGAGAAAGTCCCAAGGTTCTTTGCGGTTTCTGGCATTCTTGGGCACTCCAGGTTTGAGTGCGGTACAGATGAACATGACGAGAAAGCTCTGCAGTTTCATGACTGGCTGGTGGCCGATACTTGGGGGAACAGGCACAAAAATGCAGGACATGGAACCCTGATGATGGGCAGAGGAGGACGATACCGGGAAGCAGGACGCGGCCGAGGTTTCTCGAACACAATGCCGAAAAACTTTGAGAAGGATGAGGCTTTGGATGAAGATGTGCGGGGCACTGCTCTTAGTCCCATCAAGAACAAGGATATGATTATGCTGGATCGGGAGAAGTCGACATGTAAGCGACTGGCTTTAGAAGAAGGTACACATACGGAGAACAGTAATAGGTAGCTAGTGGTTGTCCCACCTGGCCTAGTGGAGGATAGAGTCCATACGATTGAGCAGGCACATGATTGGCAGAGGAATGAGACTGAAGCCTCGCAGAGCATCCCCTAGAAGGTTCATGACAAGAAAAGGCAAAATAAGGAAGGAGAAAACCCTACAATGTCAGACCTTGATGCACGACCCGCGGCCTCCGTCGAGGAGGATCGCCTAGCACAATCAATACCATGGTATGGAACTGTTGAGGGATGGGGCGCCCTTGGATAGTTCAAGAGCTTGTCCGCATAGTGCGGAAATACAGTCCCAAAGTCGTCTTCCTTTCGGAGACGAGGCAAAGGAAAGAGAAGGTGCGCAACTTGTGATGTCGCCTGGGTTTGAAAGATTGTTTTGTGGTGGAGGGAGAAGGGAAAGGAGGTGGTATGGCACTGTATTGGGATGAGAGTCCGAAGGTGGAATTAATCTCGTATAGTCAACGACATATCGACTTACATATCCAGGAGAGATCGGGTGGCAAACAGTGGCGGGGTACATTTGTGTACAGAGAGCCGAGGGTGCAAGATCAGCATTAGATGTGGACACTAATGCGGATGAAGACCAAACCAACTTCACCGAGGTTGATGGTTGGGGACTTTAACGAAGCAGTGTGGCAGGAAGAACGCCGCTCTTGTGCTCACCGTACTTCACAGGGCGTGCCATGGTCGAAGATATGAGGTGTTATGGGAACGGGAGGTACCTCTGTCCGAGGAAGTGGAATCTGCTTGGGTCGCCGACTAGCTGTGAATGATCTGGGTGATGTGTCAGCGGCTTTAGGCTCAGTGATGGGGTCCTTGCAGGAATGCAGTAAGAGCACTATTGGCTCTGTTACTCGCAAGATTGATGAAGCGAGGAAATGAGTGTGGAGGAGCTCAGCAATGACTAGCGGGAATCATGATGTTGCCATCCGTCAACTCAGATTGGAGATGGATGAACTGTTGTACAAAGAAGAAATGTTGTGGACGCAGCGATCACAAGTAGCGTTGCTCTGGGAAGGCGACTGCAGTGCAAGTTACTTCCACCGCAAGGCTTTATGGGAGTTTTTTTTTAAATATTATTTTTAAAACAAAGAATTCGAGATTTATACGTGCGGTTTCAAAAATACAAAAGTAGCACCCTGTCGGCCGCCGGTGAGATGACAGGGGGCTTGTTGTCCCACGGTCGACCGACATGCCCCTGTCGTCCCATAGGCCACCGACTCCGCACCGCAACAGCCCGAGAAGACACCTGTTGTCCGACCGTTGGACGACAGGGGCTTGTCGTCCGACTGTTGAATGATAAGCCCCCCTGTCGTCCAACGGTCGGACGACAGGTCTTTTATTCCGCTCGTGATCACCTCCAGCGCTCCTTCTCCCCATTACGTCGCCTCCAGCGCCACCAATTCCATCACCCGAGCGCAGAAACCAGTCCAGAGGGAGAAAGAAGAGAGGAGAGGAAGAAGGAGAGAAAGAAGAGAGGAGAGGAAGAAGCGGAGAAAGAAAAGAGAGAAGAGGAGGTGAGCTCGGGGGAGTAAAGTGAGAGGCCGAGCTCTGCATCTAAGGTAAATTTTTTGTAGATTATATTAGTTAAGTAAATATATTATTTAGGTTGTTTAGTACGTATTAGTTCGTATTTCAGTAGTATTAAATAGTTAGTACGATTATTAAATGTTATGTATGTAAATATAGATTATTGTGGTTATGTACGTATTTAATTAGGATGTTTTGATCTAGTTTAATTTCATAGTTTAGTTAGGTCTCATTAAATAGAATAAGGAGAATTGATTAGACGGCCGGAAAAGAAATTTGGTTAATTTAGGTCGAACTAATTAAGAATTATTAGACATGTAGAATGTTGTTCTTTAGTTAGGTTAATTATTACGTGTTTGTGTTGACCGTTGCATTCGATCGTGCTAAAAGTTCCATCCCGATTTGTCGGTTGATAACCCTGGTGTGTTCCGGATCACCCTTGTACACGCCGTAAGCGTGTACTCAACCTACATTTAGCACGAAAGAATTTAGCAATCGCGTGACATAATAGAACTGCATGTCTTACTAAATATGTGACGAAGATATAAATTTATATTACGGCAGGTATATTAGAGTTAGTAAATATGACGGTGTACTATGGTCCTGGGGTTGTTCGATCAAATCATAGTGGGGTTGATCTTAGTGAATTCAGCCATGTTGATTTGCCTATATCTGATCCGGAGAGGCTGAACTTTAAGGAAGCCAATCATTAGCTTACACGTGCCTTCTCGATGGATCCTGCACTATATGCTGTGACCATTCAGGCAGTGTTTACCAAGTCTTGCACTGATATTAAATGGGACTTATTGCCGATCGAGAGTACTAGAGACTAGAGATCGTGGATGCGGGTTTGCAATGCTAGAAAAAGTCCTCCGGTCGCACTAGTGCAAGCCATCATGAAGGGTGCCGGGTCAGAAGGTGGTGGGTATGAAGCGGAGCATAACAATCCAGAACCACAGGTGGACGAGGTAGTTCATTCCGCTTGGCAAGCTGGGCAAACTGGGCAGAGCAGTAAACCGGCAGAAAGAGTTCCCACGGGGCAGGCAGATGAAGAAGAGGATTTTGAGTCCATGCAGGAGGTAATGGAACAGGAAGATGAAGATGAAACGGCTGAAGATGTTGATGAAGATAGCGGTGACGAAGGTAACATTCATGAGTCCCCGATTCCGAGTGCATGGAATCAGGAACTTCTTGGTGGCATGAGTGTGAATGATGGCCATTATTCTGGTTGGGAATATAACAAGAACTAGATCCAAATTGGTTCAACGTATGCTACCAAGAAAGAATTGAAGCATGCCGTCACGCAATGGGTCATGTCCACGCAGAGGATTTTCAGCACTGACATATCTTTCCCAAATAATTTAACTTTAACATGTACTGCTAATGGCTATGAAAGCAAGGTGCACGCCCATGTGCTGAAGTATGAAGTGAATTGGGTCGTGACCAATGTCGTGCCGCACACTTACGTCAGAAGCAATGTCCTAGCACGCCACCCCAATCTGACATCCACTCTCATCGCAGAACTGATATACAGCGAGATAGTGGAGAAGAAAGACATGGAAGCAAAGCACATACAAGTTGCAGTAAAGAGCAGGTACAAGTACGAAATCCCATATGGGAAGACTTGGAGGGCTAAGCACAAGGCTATGGAGATGTGCTTCGGCACTTTCTATGACTCATACGACAACCTACCCCGTCTGCTTTATACACTCCTCCTCCGGAACCTCGAGACATATGCTGACATCCAGCACTCGATAAACCCGCATTTTCCAGGCTATAAAGTGCTGAACCGAGCTTCCTTATCTTTCGGTGCATGCATTGAAGCTTTCAGGCATTGTCGTCCAGTGCTGTGCGTGGATGGGACATTTCTGACAGGCAAGTACAAGGGGCAGATCCTCATGGCAATTGGTGTGGATGGCAACAATCAGATCCTGCCATTGGCGATGGCGTTCGTTGAGGGTGAGAACTTCTCGAGCTGGTTATGGTTCTTCAGGCAGCTTAAACATGGAGTAGTGAAGAATCGAGAGAACGTATGTGTTATTCACGATAGGCACCCTGGCATACTGAAAACCGTGAAGACACTGTAGGAACCAACGGCGGATGAAGCTCAACCTTGGCCAGACCTGCAAAGCCATTGGTGTATGCGCCATCTAGGGGCTAATTTCTTTAGCTAGTTCAGAAATAAGCGCCTTATGAATCTGTTCAAAAGGTTGTCCAAGCAAAACCAGGAGAAGAAGTACAAAACTTTGTGGGCAAAGCTCGATGACTTTACTAAGCATTGATCAATGATCGCAAGAAAAAAAATTGAAGCTTAGCCCGGAATAAGAGCCACGGGAGCTCTGCGCAATTCCAACAATTGACCCTCCTGGCACGAGGAGGAGGAAGGAAAAACAAATAAAGAGTTTCTCTCAATGGATAGAGAAAGAGCTGGCTGAGAAGTGGTCTTTGCTTCATGACACTCATGGCACTAGGTATGGCATCATGACGACAAAATTTGCGGAGGTGTACAACTTTGTGCTTAGAGGTCAGCGGGGTTTACCTCTAACTGCTATCGTGGAGGGTGCGCTGTATGGCACTGTGAGGTACTTTCAAGAGAAGTACAAAAATGATGCACTGCATATGAACAATTTTCCTGCCACCCTGTACTGTGCAAAGTTCATGAAGTACATGGAGGATAAGATTCAAAAGGGATTGAGGCACACAGTCTACAGCATTGAGAATCTAGAGCAGAGGTACGAGATACGTCTGAGGGATAAATCTAGTTTTGGGGTTGTGAACGAGACGAAGACGCATGAGGTTATAATTGGAATGGAAGGCGCGCTCACTTATAGGTGCACATGCAACAAACCGAAGCTGCTACACCTGCCTTACTCTCATGTGTTGGCTGCATGTGGCCAAATAAGGATGGAGTCAATCTCGTTCGTGTCACCGTATTATCTGAAGCAGTCTGTGCTCAATACTTGGAGCGGGGAGATAAGTGGATTTTGTGTGGTTGGCAACTTCAACAAGGTAGACGAGGCTCAAATGGAATACATCCCAGATTTACGGCTACTCCGGGTAAGACAAGGTCGACGTCAGGTACATCGTATTCGTAACGACATGGACTAATCGGAGGCTAGTGGTCCAACTAGACAATGCATGCATTGCTCAAGGTATGGCCATAGAAAGAAATATTGTCCTGACTTACAGAAACAAGCCCAAGGGGATACTTCTGGTGGCGCTACCACATCGGCGCGTGGAAGCGCAGCAGGAGAACGTTCAAATGCTATTTAAGAATTTATACTTTCAAATTAGTTTGTTCTGTACAACTTAGCTTTCATTTGGTGTTGTGTTGAATTAAAATTATGTTTGTATTCCTGTAAGTTTGTATTTCCTGTAAGTTCGTATTTCATGTAAGAATCCTTAAGTTTGTAATTCCGGTATGTCTCCATAAGTTTGTAATTCTGGTATGTTTCCATAAATTTGTAATTCCGGTATGTTTCCATAAGTTTGTAATTCCGGTATGTTTCCATAAGTTTGTATCCCTTCGTGTGATTCCGTAAATTTATATTTGTATGGATCCATAAATTTCTATTTGCATGAATCCATTATTACCGCAAGTATGGCCATGTATCTTCTTCTGGACCATACGGTTGACATACAACACCGGGGGAGGCTACTAGAGGAGGGCCAAAAGCTCCCTGTGCTCATCACTCGCACGCCTCAGGAGGATTGGATGATACACCCAGACTAGGTTGACAGGTGGGTCTCGTTGTTATGTACATTGTTCGAACTAATCTGTACTATGTAACTTCACGCTAAGTTTATTGTTATGTACTTGATTCACAGGTTGGCTTGGGCGGGTCTCCTACCCCTGGCACGGATGGTTGAGGTTACTACGGGAGAGTGGAGGCTCATGCCGCAAGATGACGATGATGAGGAGCCAAGAGAGCAGTACAATGAGCAGTCTCATTGTTTTTGTTACGACCGGTCACTGATCACCTGCTTAGTGGACTGTTGGAGGCCTGGGACCCACACACTACACTTTCCTTGGGGAGAGATGGCGCCTACTCTCCAGGACGTCTCGTTCTTGTTGGGTCTACCGTTGACTGGAGCGCAGTTGGACTGTTGGAGCCTCCAGTAGGTTGGCACGAGGACATAGTGTTCCGTTTCGCTGGTGTTACTCAGGGGGTTGGGGATTTGGTCCAAGATGCAAACGGGCCTACGTGGCGGTGGTTGCGCAACTTTCAGGTAACTCCGCTTGCCTTTATTATTCATTGCAAACTTACTTTCAAAAATTTATTACCTTTCTGATGTCATTTTATTGCATGCAGATCAGCGCGCTAGGTTACCCTGCTGTCGCGCTTACAGACCAGCAGGTTGACCGTTGTCTAGAGGCGTACATCTTGTGGCTCTTCGACAAGGTGATGTTCACTTCCAATCATGTGAACACCGTGGACGCTCGCTACATCGAAATAGCGCGGGAGATCGCTGACGCACGTTACCGCGAGGACATAGTTCAGAGGAGTTGGGGTTCAGCCGTCCTGGCAGCCACTTTGAGAGCCATGTGCAATGCTTGCAGGAGGCGCGCTGAGAAGTCGGCGGTACTAGGTTGCCCACTTTTGTTGCAGCTGTGGTCGTACGAGCGATTCCCGATCGGACGGTCAGACGTGCAGTTCGACGTACCGTATGACGAGAGAGAGTACCGTGGGGACAGGGACCTCATCGACATGCCTACTTTTGGGACCCTCTGGACACGGAGACGGGTTAGTTTTGTACTAAATATAGTTTCTTACAGAAATGCTTCGGTTTTTTGCCTTATTATTAATTATTTTCATTCCGGACAGGTACGATATGTTAGCGAATAGGTCAGGAACTGCTACCTAGCCTTCACAACGCAGTTTGATACCTTGCACCCTAGTCAGGTGATCTGGGAGCCGTACAGTACCGAGTCGTTGACGCGATGAGCGCCAGCGGGGATTTCATTATTGTGTACCAGAGACCTCGACTACTGGATGACGAATGCTACCATACTGTTCGATGTCACTGTGGAGGTAACCGCTGTGAACCGAGTGATGTGTCAATTCGGGAAACTGCAGCTGTGTCCTCCCCCACCACCACCCACGCTTCAGCCTCACATCCACAGGTAAGAGCATGTAAGGTTTTATTGTCACATAGTAGTATTGTCATACGTTTTGCTCACTTTCTATGAATAATCATGAAATGTAGGTATAGCCGCAAGGGTGGAAACAAGACGGCAACCACTTGGGCACAAACTTGGCGCCGTTTGTTGAACGGTGGACGACGGCAAGCGTAAATCTCTGGCACGAGGACACGCCGTTCGACCCAGCCGAGTACGAGGCGTACCTCCAGTGGTACCGGTCCGGTACGAGGTTGTTCTACGTACCACGTGCCGACCCAGATGAGATGCAGCAGGCCCGCACGTCGGATCACTACCCCGCTGCTTCATTTGTTGGCGTCAGGCACCACACAGTAAGTACTATGATTTCCATTGTTTGCTATCAAATTTCGAAAACATAAATAATAAACCAGAGATAATTCTTTTCGCATTTGCAGGCGCAGATGACGCTTGAGGCTTAGGAGGAGGTTGCCGCACTTATTAACCGACTTGACATGGGGATTCAGATGAGTCCATCCGATCATCGATCCGTGTGGGAGCGTCTCAACGGCAAGCTCCGGAAGATCTTCGAGACTTTGACATGTGCGCGCGCTTCAGACGTCGCGGCTGGATAGTCTAGTCGTCATGCACACCGTCCCCCACGGCACTCCTCGTCGGCGTGGCAGCAGCAGTCATAGCCTGGCTCGTCGTGGCAGCAGCAGTCACAGCCTGGCTTGTCGTGGCAACATCAGCCGTAGCCGCAAGTCCAGTCACCGCCTCCTCTCCCGATGCAGGCGGGTGGCTTGTCGTGGCATCACCAGCCACAGTCGACACCCCAGCCAGCACCACCTCTCCCGACGCAGGCAGGTGGCTCGTCGTGGCATCAGTAGCCACAGTCGACATCCCAGCCAGCACCACCTTTCCTGACACAGGCGGGTGGCTCGTACTGGTACAATCCCCAGCCTGTGATGGTCCACACTACAGGTAAAGTCGTATTACTAATATGGTCTTATTATTTTTCTTGCATTATATTACTGAATACAATTGTTTACTACAAGTGACACGGTTCCCGTTTTGGTGTTTACGGGTTCACCAGATACTGTTGACTACAGCGACATATGGAACCAAGCGGACGCTTCTGGGGTTGTTCCTCACTTTCCGGCGTTTCAGACTCAACCACCACTCACGCAGGTCACACAGTCGCCGCCTCGTCAGCCGGATGAGCCGATTTACGACAGGGGTCACCGTCAGCCACAGCCCTTGACACTGTCCGGTCCTCGCAAGAGACCATGTCGTCGTACTCATAGAGCCGTCGCACCACAGGGAGGCCCAGGAGGACCTGACCAGGGAGACGAGCAGGATTAGTTTTTTTTAGCCGTACATTCGCACCATTTCCTTTTGCATTTTGTCTATCTTTAGTTCTACTGAATTGCATAGAACACTATGTTTATTTCTTGGAAATCTAGAGTTCGAAACATCGTCAGCACTACACATGGCGTGACAACACGGTATGATAACATTCGCATACAGCCGAACAACCTAATAGAACATTGAAATAACTACTCAGGGCCTTTCGGATATTTTCCCTTCCTCATACGACAAGCGTGAGCTTCCTCTCCTTCTTCCTTCGCGCGACGCGCCATCTCGCGCTTCCTCGCCCTTTCGGCCTCACGTGCCTCCGCAGCTCGATGTTCTGCCTCCTCCTTTTCTTTGCGTTACGTTTCTTGCCAACGCTTTCTCTTCTCCTCCTCCTCTTCCTCGTGCATGCGTTGCAGAAGGTAATCTTGACTACAATCAACCTTCCACATGAGTTCTTCCTCAGCCTCTTTCGATTGGGTACTGTCCAGCCACTATATATAGTCATATATAGTAGGTGGAGACTGCAAGCAAACGATTGTTACCATAGTATTGCATCGTGTTACAAATGCGGGTGTGTGCGAGTTTTACCCTTTCACGTCGTCTGAACACGCCAAACTTCGGTGGCTCTTCGTCGTAGTTAGCACACATGAAGAACCTTCTTCCGTACGTGTACGAGAACTCTTGCGACTTCATCAGTCTGCACGGATCTTGGCACCAACAAAGGGGAACTTCGACACCTGTGGGCACGTCGGCATACATATTCTCCTTCAGCGTCTCGTCAGCACCAGATGAAGCCATTCCTACCATTTTGCAATACGAGCATAGTTACTATTTCTAGAAAACTAAAAAAAATAACGCAACTATTTACCTCACACACACCCCGCTGCCGAGATCCCTCTTCCGCCTCACCTCCCGAACCCTAATGTCCCCTCTCTCCCCCTTGCCACTTCCGAGAGCTTCTTTCTTCTCACCTCGCTCCCGAACCCTTGACCCCTCTCCTATCTAACAATTTCTGAATTTTTCGTGGGTGGGTGAGAGGCAGAGACAGGAGGGGGTGAATAAATAGGGCGGCGGGGGTGGTGAAGCATATCGGCTATCAGGGGGTGAATAAACAGGGCAGCGGAGGGGGATAAAGGCCTTGTCGTCCGACCGTTGGACGACAGAGGGCTTGCCGTTCGACCGTTGCACGACAAGCATCGTGTCAGGTTATTTTGGTGCGCTCTCGGTGGCCGGTCGAACGACATGCTGTTGTCGGTCGACAGTAGGACGACAACCATCGTGTCAGGCCATATCGGCAAGCAGGGGAGAATACCCGTTGGACGACAGCGGGCTTGTCATTCGACCGTCGGACGACTGGCATTGTGTCAGCTGCTTTCGGCGCGTGCTCGGTGGTCGGTCGAACGATAGGGGCTAGTCGCTACACGGTGGGACGATAATCTCCCTTTGTCATCTGACTAACAGGGTGCTATTTTCGTAATTGCGCAAACTAGACACATATATCTCGAATTCTTGGTTTTAAAAATAATATTTATAAAATAAACTCGAGAATGGGGGCGCTGGAGCGGTTGCCGGAAGGAGAATGGGGGCACTGGAGCGGTTGCCGAGAGCAAAAGCCCTGTCGTCCGACCGGTGGACAATAGGGGGCTTATCGTTCAACGGTCGGACGACAAGACCCTGTTGTCCAACGGTCGGACGACAAGTGTCCTCTCGGGCTATTGCGGTGCGGAGTCGGTGGCCTGTGGGACGACAGGGGCATGTCAGTCGACCGTGGGACGACAAGCCCATTGTCGTCTCACCGGCGGTCGACAGGGTGCTACTTTTGTAATTTTTGAAACCGCACGTATAGATCTGGAATTCTTTGTTTTAAAAATAATATTTAAAAAAACTCGCTGCATGGAGATCTAAGAAGAATAAAATAACAAAACTGATGCAACAGTGGAGAGATCAGGTTGAGGTAAACTGCGCGCAACAGCTTATTTCACCGATCACTAAGCAATGGGATGAAGGTTTGGTTCAGAGTACCTTTTACCCTCCTATGCGGATGAGGTCCTTAGGCTACGATTGCCCTCGCGATTGGATGAAGGACTTCGTGGCATGGGCATACTCTCGGTGCGCAGTTCGTATCGGTTGGCGCTTCTGTAAGCTGCAGGAGGAAGGAAGAGGCCAAGGCAGTGCGGCCCTAGATGGATCACGTAAGCGACGGCAAGGTATATGGAGCACTAAAGTGCCATCGAAGGTTAAAGTATTCGCATAGCGGCTGGCATCTGATGCGTTGGCTACTCAAAAAAAAATTGTCATGGATGATTCCCCAACACTCTTGCTACTAGTTCCATCTGCGGTGTTGGAGAGGAAGATGGATTCCATGCAGTAGTGTGTTGCACTAAAGCTAGAGCCCTGCCTGACACTATGCGGTTGGTTTGGTCGTTGCCAGACGAAGAGTTGATCACAAATTCTGGACGAGATTGGTTATTTTCCTTCTTGACAGAGTGAGACTAGAGAGCAGGGCGGAAGTTCTGATGCTATTTTGGAGAGCTTGGCACTTATGTAATGACATTATCTTTGGCAAGGGAGACGCCACCATCATGGCATCCAAGTCCTTCCTGGTGAACTATATGCATTCGCTAGTAGAGATTAATCATGGACTGGCTCCTGATGTGAAGAGCGAACGACTGGCGGATGAATTGGTACGGGTGATCTTGCCGGCGACAAAGGAAAAGGTAAGGTAGCGTAGGAGTCTACCACTGGCTAGCTGGGCTAAAATAAATGTGGATGCGGCGTTCTGCCCGGACGATGGTGTAGCTAGTATCGGTATCGTAATAAGGGACGATCATGCAAGTATGCTACTAACAACATGGAAGGTGCTGTCAGCATTCCTTAGTGCAGAGGAAGCCAAGGTGCTTACTTGTCTGGAAGGACTTCGGCTTTGTGTCGATTGGATAAAGAAGCCGGCTTGGCTTGAATGAAAGAATGGAGGATCGTTTGCTATATGATATGTGGTGATGGAGGCTAAGGTGGTGTTTAACCTTTTGCCGGCTGGACGGATTGCAAAGGCATCGGGAGAGTGTAATTCTATTGCTCATGAATTAGAGAGATTAGCTAAGAGTTCTTTTATGCTTCGTGATGTTGCTCCTCCCTGCGTGCTGGAGCTCGTTGGAACGATTTTAATATATCTATGTTTGCTTAACCAGTAAAGCTCTCTCGTCATCGCGATTTTTTTTGTAAATTTTAATACGTCACAGAACCTATGTTTCTGATGAATATATCACTGCATTGCTATGGAACTGTTTCTTGCTCAATTCGCCAAGTTCTTAAGCTTGACATGTGAGATCAGTTTAGTTTAATAACTTGAAAAACATAAAATTAGCATACTAAGTGGTTCACTGATAGCCCAAATAAGGCTAGGCGGCGAAAAATACCCACCTAGCATATGCTGAGGTGGCCTATATTTTACAAATACCTCCATGTCTCTTTCTCTTCCACAATGCCCTCTTCTTCTTCTTCTTTTCCCTTCTTCCTCTTGCTCCATTCTTCTCCTCTGCGTGCCCTATCTCCATGGACGTCAGCCCCTCCTCTACCTCCTTGCTGATCCCTGCTGTGGATGGTCTCCCCAAGCTCGTCTACAGGGCGAGGAGGGACATGGTCAGTGCGAGCTCAAGGTGGACTAGAGGAGGGAGCGGGGTGGCGCCATGAGAGAAACAGGGAGCTCGATGGCGCACCATTGGAGGAGGAGCAAGGAGCTTGGGGGTGCGCTACCGGCGTCCGCCATGACAGTGAACTTGCGGCTCATGGTGGCCATGATTTGCTTGTCGGAGTAGGAGGACATCGAGCACTGGCTAGCTGCGTCCTAGGAGGGCTGCCGCAGCGGTAGCCGGTGGTGCTGGCGACTAGTGGGTGTCCTGAAAAGTTGTAATTTCTTCAGAGGGCTGCGTCGATGGATAGGATCGACGGGAGAGGTTGAGTGCCAGATAAGTTCTTGGAGATGTAGTTGGTGCGTGTAGGTAAGTAGTCGCATGTGAACTGTTCAAGGGAATGCCTAAGAGGATGAAGTGCAGAGGCAGTTAGAGGAAGGACCATGGGATGAGGAAAAAAGAGAGATATGAGTGTTTTTGTAAAATATAGGTCAACTCAGCATGCCACATGATGGAGGAGCCAATATGACGAGATCGGAAATATCCTCCTGCCCCCGTGGGTAGCTACACACGGGGCGTCCGAGCTACACGTGTGCACTGAGAGGAGAGAGATACACTGCATGGTCAAACGCAGTTAGTGCTAGTTTCAGTTCTCAGGCAAACGCTGCACACGGCCTCCGTGATCTGATTCTCACGAAAGAGGTACACAGGAACTGATTCTCCTGCCCCACATGAACCATTTCACAATGCCTCGTTACAACCGCCCCCGTTTGCACGGAGGTTCCTGAGTTGGATCCGCTCCTTTAGGAGCTCTGAGAGGTCGCGCGAGTCTGCGACGCTTGCTAGCGCCTCGCCGGCGCGAACTCGTTGCTGTTCCTGACGGCCGATAAGCTCTTCGCCGTGCGCGACCTGTCCACTCGGTGACCTGTGTGCTGGACCTCATCGACGCCATTGTATGTGGCGAGCGCGATGCTGCAGGCGGCGGCGCCGTCGGGGCTTCTCGGTGCGGCGTGCCTCCGTTCGCACTCACACCCGCTGCAGTGCAAGGCCCTGGAGCTCTGCTTCAACGTGGCGCTGAACCGCCTGCCGGCCTCCGCCGCGGCCTCGCCGCTCCTCGGCCACCACCACGGCCACGTCTACTACCCGCCGTCCCTCTCCAACGCGCTCGTCGCGGCCACCAAGCGCGCGCAAGCGCACCAGCGACGGGGCTGTTGAACTGTTGATTGATCCTACTACTAATTTTGTGCTCCGTTGTAATGTAGCAGTCAGTACTTCTAAAAGTTTTAGCACTGCATATCTGGAGAAACTAATGACTTGTTATTACTACTAGAGAAGACGAGCATTTGATTCGTGGAAGTTGATTGTCTCAGAATCTAGTGACTTGTCATTACTACTTGTTCTGGAAATTATATGCATTTGATTCGTGGAAGTTGATTGTCTCATAATCAAATTCACTAGTGAATTCCTTTGATTCCACTAATTTGGTGTAGTCAATATGTGTCGCAAGATATGTCGCTTACTGGCTTCTGCGATAAATTGTTTATGAGTAGCTGACCAGAGCTCTGTAATTTTGCATGATTATATAATCCAGACAAGCACCAAGTTAATTGACCATTACCAATTTGTGTGTTCCGCAGCAAATCGATGTTTGAAGATGAAAAGGAGGAGTCACTTGTTGAGCGGTTAGGGTTGTGAAGCGGAGCCGAAGTCGACGCGGGAGCGTCGACGGAGGTGTAGCCGAGTCCGTTACACGAGTACCGCAGCGGTTAGGGTTGCGAGGGGGAGCCGAAGTCGACACGGGAGCGTCGACGGAGATGTAGCCGAGTCCGTTACAGGTGTACCCCAGCGGTTAGGGTTGCGAGGCGGAGCCGAAGTCGACGCGGGAGCGTCGACGGAGGTGTAGCCGAGTCCGTTACACGCGTACCGCAGCGGTTAGGGTTGCGAGGCGGAGCCGAAGTCGACGCGGGAGCGTCTACGGAGGTGTAGCCGAGTCTGTTACACGCGTACCGCAGCGGTTAGGGTTGCGAGGCGGAGCCGAAGTCGACGCGGGAGCGTCGACGGATGTGTAGCCGAGTTCGTTACACGTGTACCGCAGCGGTTAGGGTTGCGAGGCGGAGCCGAAGTCGACGCGGGAGCGTCGACGGAGGTGTAGCCGAGTCCGTTACACGAGTACCGCAGCGGTTAGGGTTGCGAGGCGGAGCCGAAGTCGACGCGGGAGCGTCGACGGATGTGTAGCCGAGTTCGTTACACGTGTACCGCAGCGGTTAGGGTTGCGAGGCGGAGCCGAAGTCGACGCGGGAGCGTCGACGGAGGTGTAGCCGAGTCCGTTACACGAGTACCGCAGCGGTTAGGGTTGCGAGGCGGAGCCGAAGTCGACGCGGGAGCGTCGACGGAGGTGTAGCCGAGTCCGTTACACGAGTACCGCAGCAGTTAGGTTTGCGAGGCGGATGTTTTTACGTAAATTTGGTGTAACATGCAGTGTGAGTATTGGTCCTGTGATGTGCTGTGCGAGACAATTTTTTCTCTTTGTTCTGATTTGCATTTGCTGCAGAGCGGTTGTGCAGCCCCGCCCCCGATGGTAGACGCGTGGATAAAGCTGTGATCGAACGGCCGGCTCCAAGCGTCGCCCCGGCGGAGGGCGAGACGCCAGCGTCGCCTCCACCCAGGGCGAAGCACCGAACGCCACGTCCGCCGGCGTTTGCGCGGCTAACAAAACGCCAAGGGGTCTGGCGTTTGCCCCCCAAGCGTCGCCCTCCGCCAAGGCGAAGCATCGAACGCCACGTCCGCCGGCGTTTGCGCGGCTAACGAAACGCCAAGGGGTCTGGCGTTTGCCCCCCAAGCGTCGCTCTCCGCCGGGGCGAAGCACCGAACGCCACGTCCGCCGGCGTTTGCGCGGCTAAAAAAACGCCAAGGTGTCTGGCGTTTGCCCCCCAGGCGTCGAACGCCACGTACGCTTAGGGAGCCAGGGAGCGAGCGGGCGTTCGATCCACAGAATTTTTTCCCCTGCAAAGGCCTTGAGGCATAAGGAACTGATCAGTACTCGATTCATTGCATGCATGGATCCTTGGAATTAACGCCAACTTTACAGACATACTTTTGCGCCAAACAACGTTGCGGCAATCTCACACCGCCTGGCCCACGCGTTGTAATTCCACCGCCTGCCATACGTACTGCCTCCATACCCCAACGCGGACCCACTTGCAAGACTTTATATACAGCACTGAAAAGCAGTGAATGTCATTAGCTGAGCTTGACTTTTCATCCGCTCCAAATCACCCAGCAGACGTCAACGACAGCTTCTTATGCACGCACGAATCAATGAGTACATCCAACGACTATGACAGGGTGTGCAGCTACCCATGGTGGCATGAAATCCTCACTCATGACGAGATATGGTGTTCATCATACCTTAATTCGACAATGACTAGCCTCTAACCCTTCCTCCTTCCTCCCTAAAACCATCGGCGGTGGCGCCATGAGCGAGAGCTCTTCTCTCAGTTGACTGACCGAGGACAAAGGGTTTTCTGGCAGAAGGGTAAGGCCCTTCTTGGGAAGTTGTATTTTTTTCCACTTGTAAATTATTTATAGTTATAATTTACTTGTCATAACAAAAACCCTTAAATACCATTGTAATCTTATTCCCTACAAAATGGTATTTAGGTACAATCAAGAACAACATGCAGTTCAACTTTAGAAAAAGAATCAAAAGAACTTTGCTATGCCTTTTGCGGACTCACTGTCATATGCAACAAACCTAGCATATGAGCGATGAATGTTCGCCTAGCGCTAGGGGCATCATGCACCTGCTGATGGCGTTGCCGGCGGCAAGCGATGGCTCGCTCCCATAGCTACCATCGGATGCTTGCTCTTGTTGGTGCTGCCGTCGATAGTCGCCACTAGGACTCGCTCTCGCTCTTACTGTTACTCGTCCTCGACTTCCTTGTCACGTGCAGCGGCGACGAGGAGGCTATTGGAGGAGGAGTGCGAGGTGGTGGCAGAGCTGTGGGTGCTGGTAGACATACATGACGGTGACGTGTGGGTTGGTCACCTCCGCCCACCGCCACCGCCGCAACCCGTCTGGCACAGCGGACCATGAGCAGGCGGCGACAAAGCCGAGCAAGACGAGCATGGGGGGTTCATCGGGTGCCTTGCCCAGGCGACGCACATACCACGCCAATCCACAGTGCACGTGAACCGGAACGCTCGCATGGTGACGCTCGAGTGTGGAGGGCGGCGACGCGGGCGAGCAAGGCGCCTGCCGCCCTTGATGGTGCGGCCCTGAGGAAGTCGAGCAGCCTCTCCTTCTTCGGCGGCGCCGCGGCATGCCGCCTCAATCACCATCACACCTAGGAGATGCTGGATCTGTAACGACCTCAACAACTCTTCCCCCGCTATCCTCGGGCTCTCTCCTGTCGCTATCGCTACAGAGCTCGTTCCTGTGGCCATCACTGCCACAGAGCTCGCTCTCGTCACCGTCGACCGCTGCCGCTAGGGCTTTCTCGCAGAGCCGGTCAAGGTTGGGATTAGGCGGAGGAGCACCGACGCCGTAGACATCAGGCGGAAGAGGCGACCGCTGGCTCTCTCTTGTTGACACTGCCACTAGGGCTCCCTCGCTCATTGAGTTGAGTAGAGGAGCTCGACTTTCGTCAAAAAAAATTTAGGGTGACCTTCGTCTGTAATATTTTGTGGTTGTAACTTGCCCAATACCAACCTATTATGGGGGAGTCAGAAAACAAAAAGGGCCATCCAAGTGCTCTATTGGGCTTTACTCGGAAATAAATTAGGCTTCGAATATTACATCGGTAATAGACCACAAAACGGCCGCCCAAGCAGGCCCGAAGTGATCCATGGGCCTTTTTCCATCGGTGTTGAAGGAGTTAGTTGGGGTGGGCCAGGTTACCAGAGGCCTAGCGCACCAGTCCACCAAAGGCTACAGCGACCGAGCGCGGCGGACTCTCGGCCCTACCGCGTGCAGCAGGGGGCTAGGGGCGGCGCGTGGCGCGGATGGCGTATAGCAGGCGGACGGACGCGGCTGGCATTCAGGGGCGGTGGCAGGAACCTGGCATGCGGCTGGGGGCCAGGGGCGTGCGCATCGCCGCCAGCCGGGACGAGTATCGAGGGCCACATCGTGGAGTCGCTCTCCCGACGCTGCTGAGTGAGACTCGACATCCGTGGATTCTATTCGAGCTTGATTATGTTGATTGCTGAAATACACAATTCCGTGTCTAGTGAGATACTAGGTTGCAGGCGACGCCAGTTTATAGCACAGTCGGAATTAGTGCAAGCAAGGTTGTGTTGTTAGTTTATTTTTCCTGTTACCACTTCAATCCATCCTACGTGCTATTCCCATTCAGTGTGGAGTCCTGAGAAAATTTTGCCACTTCGATCCATTGGTCAACCGCTCCATCGAGTTGGCATTGCTATTACCAGTGGCATGCATCTGTTGAAAGAGTATTCTCGGTAGATTATCAAAACCGATTTGCATAACAAGATATCCGATGATTGGTCGTACCAAAATTTTAGTTTGTACTTCGTTACTGGTGCTCGTTTTACGTTTCTCAAATTGTTGGATTAAACTTAGGGAAATGCTACAGCCCGGCATACCGATTAGAAGCTCTGCTCGGCCTAGCTCGGAGCCGTCCGATCTGAACTAATTATCCAACGGCGTTTACTTAACCTATATAATCCCCTAATTGCTAATTAGGTTTTCCTCTCTCCTATTTTTCCCCACCTGCGGCGGCTCACCGGCCAATGGCCGATGGTAGCGGAGCTGGGCGTCGATGGCGGCAGCGAGACCAGCCTGGACGCTGCCGAGCGTTGGCACACAGCAGCCGAGCACCCGAGCACCATGGCCACGACGTCGTCCCTCGACATGCCCAGCCCGCCCAGGAACTCCAGCTTGGGCGCCATGATCTGCTCGACGCTGGAGACGAGGAGGATGGGGTCCTGGAACGTGAGCGCCCGGTTATCACGGAAGCCCAGGCGGCGGAGGTGAGGTAGATGAGCACGGGGCGGAGCTGGTCGCGTAGGCTGCAAGCGAGGACACACGGGCACTTGACGACGACGCGGCGGTACACGGTGTCCGGGACGCCGAGGTTGTCGGTGAGGAAGGCGAAGACAGGGCGGAGGTCGGCGTGGAAGCTGGCGGTGAGGATGGACAGGCAACGGGGCCAGACAAGGGCCGAGGCGGTGGCTCTCACGAGGAGGGGTGGCGGCGACGGCTCGCGCGAGGAGGGGCAACGGTGGCGGCGACGTCTCGTGCGAGAACACGTTAGGGAGACGCACCGGCGGCTCACGGGCGAGGAGTCATGCTCGGCGGGCCAAACCAACAGGGGCGGCGGGGGCAAAAAACAGAGGATTTTGGGGTCGGCATGGTTGGATAGGGGTCGGCATGGTTGGATAGGGGCCGCGGTCGCCGGTGGTGCTGTCCTGGCCGCCGGCGAGGAGGAGGCCGAGGTCGTCGCGGCCAGGATGGAGTTGGTCGCCGCCGGCCCCTGCAGATCGAAGAAGAAACGGTCGGTGGACGGCACCGTCCGGCCGAGGCTACGGATCACCGCCTTAGACCACTCCTCCGACGCGGCCGTCGTCGAGAAGCCGTCGTCATCCACCACCACCCCCGTCCTCGTCGTCGAGGCAGCTGTAGGGCTCGCTGTCGTCAAGCTCCGTTCCCAAGTCCGCCTCGCACGCCTCGCTCGCAGATGAAACATTTTTTTTGTATATGAAGCATTTTTTGTTGTACAGGAGACAAAAAAACGTAGGCATCACCGAGAACACGCAGATGAAACTTTTTTTGTTGTATAGGAAGCATTTCTTTGTTGTACAGGAGACAAAAAAGTAGATGAAAGAAACCAATTAAACCAATTTTATTTCTGTAAAATTGGATCTACGACGTGTGTTGCATTGGTTCAACAAGTTTGTTGCCTTCGTCTTAACGATATGTTTCTGTATCACGACAACAATGTTTCCACGCATATCTACTCTGGCCAATTCAATCGTCAATTAAACTAATTAAATTCGCAGTTTGTTCCCTAAAATTTCGGGATCAGTTTCCTTAAAAATAGGATCTACAACATGTGTTTCCATTGTTTTATTGGTTTGAAAATTTTGTTGCGCAAGATTTAGTAAAGTGTTTTCCTCTCGCTGTATAAATGTTTCCATATTGCATTAACAGAAGAAGCCCACGATGTTTCATATTATCACTACAATTGTTTCCTATAGTCACTAAAAATGTTTCCCGTAAATTTAGCTAATCATGTTTATTGCTAATCTTGCCGTCTAATCGAATGGCTGTGTACTGTGCCGATCGGCATGCACATATAGGCATGCCGATTTGTAGCGGTCGCCTTAAACTTATTCCACCAGTCAAGTTTAAGGACTGTTAATGCAATTTAGTACTGAGAAAAATCGTAAGACAACTACTATTCCCAAACTTTCTGCATGCTTCCAGCAGTTTATGCACAAGACATTTTCCTTCGGAGTACATCCAAACAATTGGCATTTTTGTTTCATGAACCTTGTCCCCATGATCTAGGCTTTTCTGAACTGCTGCAAGAGAAAACATCAGAAAATGTCGGAAGATACGGCTACTCGGATTTGCACGTCAGATGTTCCCAAACGCGAAGTTTCAAAAGGTCCCCAAACGCGCAGGCTGAGATTCCTAGTTTATTACAACTGCAAACTATGACCTTAACTCTAGTTAGTACTACTGCAAATCAATGTGTTTTAGATCTTTACAACTAGCTAGTAGTCTTAGCACGGAATGACTAAAGCTGTTTAATACACGTACGCAATCTGTAGATAGGATCTTTTTTTTTAGGAGCACAGGAAGCACTTTTAACATAACGTCCTACTGTTTTTGTTCCTACGTTTTGTACGTACCGCTTCCCCAAGAAATCTTCCCTTTTTTTCTTTTCTTTTTTCTTCTCTCCTGCAAAATTGCAAGAAACACTTCTAAAGATAGCACAAGGTAGTGCTCTTTGCCTCAGATTTTGATATCCAGGTTTATTTTCAGACTCATTTTGATGTCTAGATAAGTAGATAGCATTATGGCTTTATGATCCGTTCTGTCGTGTTCTTGATCACCTACACTTTGTTGCCAATAAAGTTCTGTTTTGCTATTGCAAAATCTGGTTCTGTTTTAGGTTTTGACAGTGGGGGAAACAAACGACGGGTAAGGGCAAGAAAGCTTGGTCCTCCGTAAGTGTGTATGTGCTCACTACTTTCTTTCTGAAATTGAGATCTTCTAAGATGCTTCAACTTAGGTAAGAGCACTGGCTAAATCTGGACCACTGATCCATATCATGAACAGAAAACAAGAACTTCAGATATGTGCACATCTCTCATCCTACATCTATGGCAATGTGTGTACGAATCTCAAGGTTGTATTCATTGTTGAGGTAGTACCTGCACCGACCCTTCACCCTTGAGTGTACCAAATCTACTCACTATATTTTCTGCTAAAACAACCAGGCTAGGCATAATTAGGTCTAGAAAAGCTTTATAAGAACAATAATAGACAGAGAAAGTGCCAAGGTTCCCGTTAGCTACAACTTCAGAACACCAAACTTGACAAAATTTCATAGATAACTTTTCAAGGATGACTCTACATTGAGATTTTGAAATGATAAACTGAGGCAATATTTGGTGAAAGTGCAAACTAAGACCATAATCGGTCGCATCATTGTGCAGTTTTGTCAGCCACGAGGTTTGGATTTGAGCATCACTGACAGTACAGAACAGTGGTAACATGTACGTTGTAGCTAGCATATTGAATACCAACATATCAAGCAATACCATGCTATTGAATGCGCTCTCATCAATCATTATTGTATAAAGGGCATTCAGAACTGTTGTTAGCAAATACAACCATGATTTTGCAATGCGTCCTTGCATGTTTTTATCAAGGATAGAAGAAGACATGATCTCAAAACTTGGAAAGGCCCAATAGAACAAAGACTGTAGGTGGCATAAAATAAATTACCACAGAAGTTCATTTAGTTCACTACTCTACAAAAGTCAATCAGTCTGATTGCACGACATGAGCAGGTCTTCCAGCATTTTATCACCTTGGAACAGATAGACCCATCTCTATATAAAACAAACAAATAAAGCATACATCAGAAGATTGAACATCTCAACAGCACAGTCACTTTAATTTTACGCGTGGAAGCATACAGCGTTAATAGTAGCCCTGACACTAGAAAAATAACTTCACAGAATTCGACTGTCTAAGGGATGAACTCTATGGCTAAGACAGATGTAGGAGTAATACGTGTGCAGCATATCCACGACAGCCAAGCACCCACCTTAAGACATTGCGTAAATGTTTCACGTATCATCATTTTCATCTGAGAAAAGAAGAATGATAATATTGTAAACTACAATGGCAGCGAGATTTATAGAACTCTCTGTTGAATAAAATTTCAAGACAACATGCAACTCTGTCTGAAAATGCAAACAGAGTAAAATTGCAAACAGTATAGGGCAATTGCATAAATAATACTGTATAGTTTTCTCACAGACAGATAGGCTTAGTAAACGATCAACTACTGTGTAAAACATAGAAAAATGGTGCTAGTTTATTCATCAAGTTTTTCCTCAACATAGGCAGTTAATAGTTCAAGTAAATAAGATAAAACTAGTCTTCAGGTACAAATTTGACATGTTTAGGCACTCATTCTTGATGATTGCGAAGCAAAACAGCAAGCTCCCAGTAAAATCTTTCAAGAGCTAGCAAGTCATGTGCCTGCAGAAACCAAATGTCTTACTTAATTGACCTCAATACATGAAACTAAGAAAGAATATTGTTGAACAAGTGAATCTGGAATTGTTATAGCACGAAGAATACTAATGTTCTTTCTCTCTGGGTAAAGGAAATAGTATTATAGTGTGATGATCAGCTAAAGAAATCAAGAAATAGGACTGTCGTGTGCAGTGATTTGCTGTTCCTCCCACATATAAGCACGAGATTAAGGTAGACACGAAATTACACAGAAAGATGTCATTCTGAAACAGCATTAGCAAACTATTATGAGAAAATGTGGTTAATAGATGTCCTTTTAGCCTCTCCAATTTTTCTCAAAATATTTGTCCTTCTACACTTTCAATGAAGTTTTAGTCATTTTGTTCCTATTTTTCCCTTCATCAATATCATAATAAAGAGAGCTAATTACTCATAGGTGTAGTGCTAGTAATACTGACGTTAATTGGCTTAGGGATGAAAAAGAGATAGACATAGAAATAATTGAAGGGTAATATTGACATTTCACTCACACCCTTAATTCTTGTGCCCAACTCTAAAAGGATATAGAGAGTATGCACAGGAATATCATAAGTCAAACCATCTATGATGAGCTGAATATTTTCCCTCGGAATAGATCAATCATAGCGAATAAACGCCAAATGATACATCTTCGAACATTGTGACATCTCACACATTAGCGGAGATCACGCCTATTTGGGGGCAAAAGCTACATGGATACCAATCAACAGGAAAGCAACCAAACGGCGACATAGATGAAACAAGCAGCATCAGATCCTTCAAACATGCTAAGCAAGCAGCTACGCTAATGGCGCGCAAATAAAAGGAAAGTACAAGTATGCACGGGCACGGTTCTCACCCAAACGGAAAAGACAGACAAGAGCTTCATCGATGGTATGTTTGTTAAAGTCCGGGATAGGTGCGACAGAGGATACCCTGAGAGAGCGCGCAGCAGCTCCGGGACGCCGTGCTCAGCCTCGACGTCAGCCTCGCCGCGGCCACCGCGCTGTGCAGTGGCAGCAGCGACACCCCCGCGCAGCACCCCAGCTCCACAGGCAACCTGCGCACCCACAAACCACCATCCGTCAAAGATCCGGCACTGCATGGATAAGGCTAACAGCTGCGTCGCCGGTAGTGTACCTGGAGAACAACGGGGAGCGGCGCGAGGCGGAGCGGCCGGCGGAGGGGAAAGAGCGGGATGCCGCCGAGCGGGCTGCGGAAGCCATGCGGGCGGCGGCGCGGAAGCAGGTCGATGCCATCTCGAAGGGTTGCTGGGGTTCGGAGATGGAGGAGGGAGAGGAGAGAGGAGGCGTTTAGGTCTCGGCGTCTGAAGATGCGGCGTCGGCGGCGGCACGGGCAGGGCAGGGCAATTTCCGTGGAGAAGGGGGTCGAGACGTTGGGAGCCGTTCGGCCCATAGTAGCGGATCATGTTCGGCAGGCCGCCGAATGGGCCACACGACACAGCGTGTTTTCCTGGGCTGAAGGAAAAGGATATAAGAGAGCATCGAGGAGAATATTTTGGAGATTTTTGAGGAACTGATGATTTCGTATTCTCTCACAAATGGAGGGATTAAACCAAATTTAACGTCGCTGGATTATGTCTCCTATATCTCTAGACAAGCATTGTACGAGAGATTTGCACCAAGATACTTATCAATGAGGCTTTGGCCTTCAGTTCTTTCATTATCTCTTTTACGTTCTTTTTATTGACTGACAATATCAGTTGCTCAACAAAAGTTTCAAAAAAAGGACCGTTCGATTCACAGTCAAATGTTTTACAATTGGGCAACAGTCGAACTTTTAGACCATTGTATCGAGATCCAATAGCTCAGATCGCTCCTTCCTTCTCTATCTATTTTTCTCACCTGCTCATCTCGATCTTATCTCCTTCCTCCTAGCGTCGCTGCCCCCGCCCAGCCCTCCCCTCCCGTGCGCCACCGCCCCGCCTCGCTAGCACCGCAACCAACCCCCGCATCGCCACTGCCGCTAGTCTTGCCTTCCCCGGCGGCTGGCAATGCTGCCTCGCCACCCTGCAAAATTCAGAAAGAGTCAAAGAGATAGGACAAATACAAGAGTACAAAATAGCCTATATAGAATAGGTAGCTTTTCCCCTTCCCCTTGCTACAGTCCAGAGAGGCGAAAAAACCGGCGTCTCCAGTTTTAGGTTTTCCCCTCCGGCGAGGCCGTCGTTTCTCCTCGCCTCCGGTCGCCTGCGGGCGCCGGGAGATGGGGGAAAACGCGGCCTTAGTCCGGCATGTATATAGGGCCTTTGTGGTCCCTGGTCTTTGTCTCCGTCCCGCCGCCGATGTGTCGAGGTTTACGGCGGCGATGGGAGTTTTGTCTTCCCGGCTCCCTCCTCGGCTTAGCGCTGCCTGCTTTGGTGGTGTTGAGGAGCCTGTGAAGTTCCTGTCTCCGTCTTCGTCTTCGCTGTTCCAGCTCAGCGGAAGGCGAGGGGGCCCTCGGTGGTCTTCTTCTCCGCGGATCTGGCAACGGCGTTGGCGTATCCGAGGTTCCCTTGATGGAGTTTCCCCCTTGCGTGCTGTGGCGAGCTGGGTTATGGATCTTGGTCCGCGGCGCTGGCTCGAGTGCTTGGCCAGATTGGGGCGGTGCCCCTGCCGATGTGCTTTCTTCGGATGTACGGTGCCGGCGCTAGTGCCGGCCGAATATTGCGGCGACTTAACAAGATTCGATCCTCTATCCTTCTGTGCAGGTCATCTAGCAGCTGGTATCTCCGCCTTCGGCTGGCATTCTCGGCGGCGCGACGGCGGGAAGGACACCGGCGGCGGATCAGGCGATGGGGTTACTCCCAGGGGCTTGGATGTAATTTCTGCTTTTGATAGGGTGTTTTTCGTGTATGCGTGGGACAGCTGTCCCTTCCAGATGTATATGTTTTCCTTATTTTAAATGAATGCAGATATCCTCTAAAAAAAAATATACAAGAGTACAAAATAAAGCTCAGCTGTTGTCAATTCGTTCGGTATTAACAGATAGAAACATATAATATACTACACAAAGTACAAAAATGCCAATACCTCTGACGGATCTTCTCAAGTTCTCTTGGATCAGTTACAAGGACTTGAACACCCACAATTGCATTTTTATCTTCTGAAGATTAAAATCAAGACAAGCAATTCTCGCAGGAGCTACTCTATTAGGCATTCCTTGAGCAGCACGGCGTGTGTTTAGTGCATATCCATTCAGCAGGTAGCTATCCTTTGCACTTTTACCATGAGCTTTCAAAATGTGAATACTCTGAAGAACACAGAAGGCATGGTTACACACATGAAAACTTTCTTTGGAAAGTATAAGCGAGCACGAGTTCCACAGAGACCCAGGTATAAGGAGCCATACAGGATATGCTCGAATAAAATCTTGGCATAAGCTTCCAGAAGAACGATATTTTATCTGACAAAGAAGCTCATAGATGGCACATGATAGAACTTTGGGTATTCCGATCTTTTGATAAGAAACACATGTCGGTTAATGGAAGTATAGTTGGCAGCTGGTGTATCCGTGGGGGTCATATCCTCATCATCACAACAAGCAGATAAGTAGATAATTGTAGAATCACAGACAGGCTACGGCTTCAAAGCAATACTGAAGGTGAAAAATTGCATTACCGTCACTTCCTTCGAAAGAGGATACCCAAACAGAAAGGAGGGGAAAAGGCACAGGTAAAGTGACATAAATCATACAGAAATTGCCTAGTATAATTTTTATAATCGCAACCAAAACTAAAGCCAAATGCATAATACTGACCTTTATTGGATACTTGAGCTCTGCCTTAGTACTAGTAGTTTTCACAGCTCGAAACTGCATCAACGACCTGCAGAATAGCTGTCAGATCAATTTAAAGGAGGTATAGTTATGTAATTATATGGAGCGTAACTAAAACCGATTAGGATACAACATTCAGCTCTAGGTTATGAATTGGTTGTCAACACTCAGCAAGAAACCATACTGGCACAATATTCAAAACAGAACATAACTAGAATTTGAAAGAAAATAAAGTAGGACAAACTTGAAATGCATGTAGAATTGACAGATCAAAACATAAGATTTATAATGTAACTTGAAAGCAATAACTTAATTGTTGTAAAAACTAATTCATAATATTGTACCATCAGGTTTGGAACTTATTCATTCTTTAGATTCAAGATTATACTGATGCAAAACGAAATATGCTGAAGTCTCCTGCATGCAAACTCAGCAGGAAGCACAAGAACATCACGGAAGCAAACATAGATAGATGGCGTACAATACAGATAAAATCGTTGGATATTACCAGATTAGCAAAGAAGTCACTATCGCTATTAATCAGTTTCGAAGACATGCTGGTTTTTGCGCAGTTTATAAGGGAATCTTTGTCGAGCTTGTCAACCTGAACGAGTACATTAACACATGTCTGACAGGTTAAGAATGATGTATCCACCATAGTATCATTTACTGCAGATGATTTTTGTCTTACCTTGACAGCCAGTTTTTCTTCAACATACTTGCAAGCTTCACGCATAGCAAGCTGGCACAAATTTGAAGGTCAAGCAATATTTAAATATTTAGAAGTTTATGGATATGCGGGAGAAACAGGTCGCTGTATTGAGTTGTTACTGCAGCTCGAATATAACAGTAAAGCTCACCCTGTAGCCACTAATAATAGATGTTGGGTGGATTTTGTTTTTCACAAGATCGTTACCTCTCTGTTAAAAAGAAACATGACTTCAAAATTAGAGCACTGTGATGGTAGATAAACGGAAACCAACAAAGGATGCAGTGCCGAACAAAAGTCCAACACAAAAGGACCCATTCATCACCTTGAGGAGTTCTGCAGCTACAATGACTACTGATGTTCCATCCCCTACCTCCCGGTCCTGGAGCTCAGCTAACTCAACAAGAACCTAACAGTAGGATGCACACATAAACTAAGCAGCAATATAATAAAACGAGATTTCCCATGCGTATGTTTTTCTGCCAGTTATCACCTTTGGAGCTGGGCGCTCGACTTCTAACATCTTCAGAATAGTTGCTCCATCATGGTTGTAACATCACCAATATCATCCACCAGCATCTATAAACATCATGTTCCAGTAAGTTCTATTAGATACATATCGTTTTGCTAGTAAGCTCATCGAATCAAACCACCAACCTTAGTATCGAAAACTAAACAGTACACCCTGAAGGTCTGAACTATTGGACTTAACCGTTGCTAATAAGCACCAAAGGAAAAGTCTCTAATTTGCACACGCCACGACATTGCAACTTCGTATACCCAGTACTACAGGTCTGCATCATTGTACCACACCATTGCAACTCCATACATCTAAACAGCGTTACGATATAGGCCCTAGTTCAATTGTACAGGAAGAAGAAGAAAAGAGTAACATTGTCAGCGCAATTACCAACTTCTGGAGAAAACGAGCACTAACCCACCACATATATCTCTAAGGCTTTGTTTGGTTCAAGGTTAAGGGGTGGGTTAGAGATTTAATCCTCCAAACATCCTTAGGTTAGACGGGATTAAGTTAATCTGGTCAAAACAATTTAACTCCTCTAACCCAGGATTAGCTTAACCCACAAAAATGTGGAATAACTTAACCAGAGACAACCAACTCTCTTAAATTTCTTCTTTTGCTACTAACCTCCTAATCAAGCCAAACAGTACCATCTTTGTGTTCCTCTACCTGTCAGCTTTGCCTGTAGGCCCGAGTCAGTAAATCATCTTTGCAAAGACTGCCTCTTCGCAATCGCCGTTGAAATCTCGTGAATCTATGACTGAGGCAAGCAGTGACCCCGTGGCCTTCGACTTTCCCGTCAATTGACCGGTGGTAGGAGGCAATCCTCTCTCGGAGGGCCATGATGAGTCAAGACATTGTAGAAGCAGTCACTTAATTTACATCATGTGAAATATTTGAAAGAAATATAACCGAAAAATATTCATGGCCAAGTGCCTGAAAGTCGTCTCCGTGGCTCTCATGTGGTATTTTAGGGGGTTTCAGTTCCCTTTCCTCCAAGAACAAGTCATCTTTGTAATTATGGTCACGATCATATTTCTCTAATAAATGGGTAGTGCGCTGTTGGATTTCTCAAAAAAAGAAAAATCTTTTGTTCCTCTTTCGTGCGCCCGATGTCAACGTGCGTTTGTTCATGGACACGTGTACGCTATCTCCTCTTGTTACTGTTTGATGCTGCCACTTTTTATCTTGTAGTGGCAGAGCTTTGGCTCACTCTCTATCATATATTTTTTAAAATATTATTTTTATTCCCATAAATGATAGAAGTACAACACGAAATGGAGAAGTTTCAAAAATACGGTTTGGTCGGCTGCCCATTTGCCAAAAAACGACCAATCGGCGTTCCAAAAGCCAAGAAAGACTAAATCGGCTGACAGTCGGCCGAAAAGACCAAACCAGCAGCCCACTGGCTGACTTGGGCCAACTGATTCTGGCGCCAAGAGCAAGTCGGCCAACCAGTGGCCGACATGCCCCTAATCGGCCGGCCAGTGGCTGACATGGCGCTAATCAGCCTACCAATGGCTGACTTAACCCCAATCGGCCGGCCAGTAGCCGACTTGCCCCCCTCCCCATGAGGCTTGTCAGAACTCGGCCAATGACAGCCGATATACGTCCCAGCTGCTCTATTTATTCACTCCGAGGCCTCTATCTGCCTCCCAACCACCGACGAACAGAATAGACCAAGCAAGTAGATAGAAAGGAGAGGGGTTAAGGGTTCGGGAGCGAGTGGAGAGAGAGGACATTAGGTTTTCAGAGGCGAGACGGAAGAGGGAGGGGTCTCAGCAGCGGGGCTTGTGTGAGGTAAATATTTGTGTAATTCTTTTTTAGTTTCCTGGATGTAGTAACTATGCCCATATTGCAAAATGGTAGGAAAGGGCTTCATCCGGTTCAGACGACATGCCGAAGGAGAAGTTGATTGCCAATGTGCCGAACGGAGTCGAGGTCCCCTCTGCTGGTGCCAAGATCCATGCGAACTAATGGAATCAAAAGAGATGTCGTACACCTTCGGAAGAAAGTTCTTCATGTGTGTTAACTACGATGAAGAGCCAGCGAAGGTTGCCGTGCGCACACAGCGTCAAAGGGTAAAACTCACACACACCCGCATTCGTAATACGATGCAATGCAATGCTAACACTCATACACTCATTTGCTTGCAGCCTCCACCCACTGTATGTGACTACATGTGGTGGCTAGATAGTACCCAATCGAAAGAGGATGAAGAACAACTCATGTGTGAGGTTTATTTTAGGCGAGATTACACTCTGCAACGCATGCATGAGGCAGAGGAGGCAAAGAAGCGAAAGCGTTGGCAGGAGGAGCAACACAAGGAAAAGAAGGAGGCGGAACGTCAAGCTGCGGAGGCACGTGAGGCTGAAAGGGCGAGGAAGCGCGAGACCGTGCGTCGCGCGAAGGAAGGAGAGGAAGCTCACGCTCGTCGTATGAGGAAGGAAAAGTATCCGAAAGGCCCTGAGTAGTTATTACTATGTTTTATTATCTTAGTTGTTC
Organism: Stipa capillata; assembly: GCA_019208055.1. NCBI lineage: Eukaryota > Viridiplantae > Streptophyta > Magnoliopsida > Poales > Poaceae > Stipa > Stipa capillata. The sequence continues at coordinate 287,089 of JAGXJF010004535.1, read as the reverse complement.
TATTATTAGGTTGTTCGGTTCGGTTTTATGGTTGTATCATGCGAATGTTATCGTACCGTCTACCTCATGTGTACTAATAACAATATATCGTACCCGTACTCCAGATTTCGATGAAATAAACTAAGTGTTCCATGAAAAAGTACTACAACTAAGATCCATAAAATCCAAAAGGAGACAGTCCTAATGATTCAAAATAACTACTCCTGCTAGTCTCCCTGTCCAGGTCCTCCTGGGCCTCCCTGTCCATGTCCTCGACGCAGCACCCTCTGCAGCCTCTTGCGGAAGTCGGAGTACGTTAATTGTCCCGGTGGAACAATCGTACGGTGGCCTTTACCGTGCAAGGGCTCATCTGGCTGAGGGGCTGTAGGCTGATTGTCCTGCGTTGGTGGCAGCGGTGAAGACGGAGTAAGATAACGTCCTCCCGACGCAGAAGTGTCGGCGGGGTCGAATTGAGTGCTCAGGAAGTATCAGGATGGGCTGTCCGAACCTCCCCCTCCCTATGACATAGGAACAAAACCTGTGCGAGACAATAGTTCATGATTGTGGGCAAAAAAGTAGAATGTATTACAAAAGGAACTAAAATTATGTACCAGGTGTGGGAATCATGGACAGAATCTGTGTAGGTGTGCATTGAGAGCACGATGGTATGTCCCAAGGAAACACCTGCCTGACCTCCTGTTGCGGCGCCTGCCAGGATGACCCACCGGCCTGTGAAGGACCTGGGGGACTAGGATGCATCGTGGATGGCCTTCGAGGGAGGTGTGATCCACGTCTTCTGTGCGGGTCGACCACATCTGACGTTCGTGTGCACGAAAGAGTATCGAGCAAACTACGGCACAACTCCTCGGCACGAGACCACGCAGAGGAGTCCTCTCTTGTCCTAAGTTAAGAGCTCGAGCTCATAAGTGCAGTCGTCATGTGGTCGTGCAGAGTACGTGCCACCTCACTAATAAGCTAAATCGATAAATTTTTTTTCCAAATTAGGGTTTACCTAAACGACGAAAAAACCCGCGACGCGGCTTCTCTTCTCTTCCTCTCCTCTTCTTCCTCCTTCTTCTCTTCTTCTCCTCCTTCTCTTCTCTTCCTCTCCTCTCTCTCCTCAGCCCGCGCCACTGCCGCGCCGCCGCCCCACGGCCTCGCCGCCGGCCCCCGGCCGCGCCGCGCCTAGCTGGCCGCCACCCCCCGCCACGCCCCGCCTTGCTATGTCCTCGGCCCCCGCCCTCGCCTCACCGAGCCGCGCCGCCGCTCGCCTCGTGTGCGTGTGTGCCGGTGCGTGTGTGCTGGCGATTGGAGTCGGCTCCTAAATGCCGATATGCCCAAGCCGGCCAGTCATTTGCCGACTAGAGGGGCAAGTCGGCCAATGGATTGCCGACTAGAAATAGCAAGTCAGCCAGCCATGGGGCCGACCTGGAGCTTTTCGTTCCGTTAGAGGCCAACCCACTCTGTAGTCGGCTTTTGCTTTGTTGATTTTCTCTTATCGGCAGCTCGGTAGTCGACCGGTGCTTATTTTTGAAACTCCTCGATTTCGTGTTGTACTTCTGTCATTTATGGGAATAAAAATATTATTAAAAAAACTCGTAATGTCAACATACTCGGCTGCGTGTGCTCAGCGAATAGAGAGGCAGCAGATGTAAAGCCTGCATTATCAGGAGAAGAAAAGAAAAACTCCACAGTGAATATGATGATTTGGCACGGTGTTTTGCAGTACACATGTACAGCTTGTTGGATCCATTTCAGCATAAACGACAGTTAAATATTAATAGAATCTAGCAAAACCTTTTTCTCAAATATAAATAAAAAAATCAGATAAAAAACCACTCTCTCTCCACACACTTGGCCCCTCTTATCTCTCGCCTACACCGTCCATCCACTCTCCCATCTACTCAGTACGCACATCGTGCGTGAGCCACTCAACCACCCAAAACGCAAACCCTACCATGTCGGTGCTTCCATCCACTCCCTCCCTTGCTAGGCCCGCCAGTTGCAAGGGCCAAATCAGAAGAGGGCGAGTTTTTCCCTTCCACACTACTGAGGTATTCACCTCCATCCATCCCTCCCCCACCAGCCCCGCCGGCCGTGGTCCAGATCCGGGCTAGGGTGAACACCTCCTCATTGCCTAGTGACCCTCAACATTACATAGTGGCGTTATTCCAATGCCGGTGCCTCCTTCCATCCACTAAGAGCCTCACCGGCTACCGGTCCTCGAGGTCGCGCTGCTTGAATCTAGCTTCTCAAGACGCTGCCACCACCATATCCCGTCGGTGGGAGCTTTCGAGAGGCCCGACCTAGTCTGGATTCCACAACGATGGCAAATCCTCCTTGTCGACGTTGGTCAAACTTGTCATCCACACGTCAGCGACGGTCCCATCCACGATGGGGGAGTGGCCTCCACAGACACAGACAATGCCGTGCCGGGCCGGTTCAGGGCGCGCGCCTTGACATGCACCGGCACCGCCCTTCTGTTACCAGCCTCGGGGACAACGTTAATGCCCTCTCCTTGACACTGCCAGCGTCCGAACCAGTGAGCCCCTGCACGGGCAACATCTACTCATGGGCTGGCTTGCCATCTTGTGTGAGGCGCCACGCATGTCGAGAGCCTTGCACCTAGTGCCATTGTGCCACCATGGATGGACCATGGCGATGCATTGCGTTACCTCCTCCTCGTCGGCGCCATCCACACCGTCATCCTCTCACCTCACCCGTCCTTCCCCCTTATGGGTCAGATATGTACCTTTTAAAGATGGTTTGCTTCCAGCTCTTGATCCTTAGGATAGATCAAAGGACTTCTTGCGTGAGATTAGATCAAAGGGAGATACGTGTGACAGACCGCGGGGTGGTTGGGTTCTTTTCAAGAATTCTATTTGGATGTGAATATGACATCTGTTAGGATCCCATTATGTTAAGATAGAGTTTTTTCTGTGTGATCTCAACAAATTGAAGTGTTTTCTAAACACGAAGAAAAGATGCATAAGTTAACACGCAAAAAATCGAAGGGAAAAACAAGAAATACAAGTACTTCAGCATGACTTGAAAATCGAGGTAGTTTAAAGATATTTTTTGGTACTGGATAATAAGTACAATTATAAGCGAAGTGACAATAGCTTTTCACTTACATTAATACAAATCTAATAAAGATGAAATTAGAGTACACGTTCATGCATGCTATCCAATTGGAAGTCAATCATGTGGTCAAATGATGTAAGGAATTTATATTTCAATTTCCTATCTGGTTCAACTGATATTGAGTATTCTTTTTAATAAGATAGCCCATATGAATGTTTAGTTCACCGCTTCATTGCATTTTCAAATTGCACTGTGCATTTTAGGAGTCCGTTGTCCTGTTTTTGTTGCCTTGCACCCAAGGATACCGAAAAATATTGCTATTATTGTTATTTTACTACACAATTTTATCGATAATGTTTTATTTACTAATGTTGCTGATTGATATGATATTGTAGGTTACAAGACTGAAAATATTGGTTCAAGGCTTCTAGCTGCTCATCACTTTGGTCGCATGACACTAAACTGCTAAATCGGGCGGTGCGACACACCTCGGCACATGCAGTAACAGTGCCCGAGGGCGCGCACGGGCACCTGCCACTCCACCCATAGGGTGCAGGCCGGGTGCAATGGATCAGCTGGTAACCGTGCGTGCATGCACATCGCTGCGCGCCATACGTAGTCGGGGGATTCAGGTCACCTAGAAAAAGAGGGAAGAGAGGCACTGCAGAACCAGAAATCCAGCGTACGACGTGCATGTATCTGCCAAAGTGTCAATTGTATTACTACTACGTCGACAAGTTCAGCTGCGGGATTCTCTTCCTCTAAGCAATGAGCAAGGGGACCACTGTATAATTCCGTCCGAGCACATCAAGCACCGAAATGTGTTGAAGCCGTCATGTGTATCCGCTTATTAATGCTACAACTATAGTACTACTCCACTAAGGCCGTGTTTGATTGGGCTGTGGCTGTTACAAAAGCGACTGTTGGCTGACTGTTTGGAGAAGTGGCTGTGGCTGTTGGCACGTGAGTTCTCTAATTGCATGATTTCATAAAATGAAGTCCAATAAACCAGAATCATGAGAGGTCACACATGCCAACTTCCACACCAAACAGGTCCCATAAGAATGATTCGCATTATAGCAACGAAGATCTCTACAACGATAATGAGAGAACTATAGCATTACCGCAGCTCATATTATTTGTTATTTCAATCCGTGCTAAACACGTCGAAGAGGGGAAGGATTTACTGTTCGACGCGACGCCGGCGAGCTTGATCGTGCGGTGGGCTTGGCTGTGCGGGAGGAGGAACCGGTGCTGGTGCTGGAGGGCGTTCCTGCTGGGTGTCGGTGTGCCAGCGGACGAGCCGGGGTACGTGCTCACCAGCGACGACGCCGGCCTTCATGCTTGGCGTGGCCCTGCCGAAGGAGGAGGCGACGTTGCTGCTGGCCGACGAGGAAGGCACCGTTCGTGCTTGTCGCGCCTCTACAGGAGGACGACGCGGCGTCGATGCATGGCACGGATGAAGGCGGGGCACGGGCGGATCCCGTGGATGGACGCGGCGATGGCGGGGAGGCGGGGAAGCCGCGCCTCCGCTCGGCGGTGGATCAGCCATTGCTGGAGGGCCGCGGTGGACCCGTCCGATGCTGCTGGGCGCGGATGGAGGCGGGAACGGCTAGATCTGGTCACCGGTCGGCGAGGCCTCGGTGGAGGGCCGCGCACAGTACTGGAGGCGACCGGCGGCGGACCCGTCCGTGCTCCGAGCGGACGAAGAAGGCGGAGAAGGACGGGAGAGGGCGGCGGTGGACGGTGCTCGACGGGCGCCGCGGTGGACGGCGCGCTCGTGCGGCGGTGGACTGCGCTCGACCCAGCTTGCACGGCGGTGGAGGACGCTCGACAGCGGTCGAGGGCGCGGCCGCGAATGGCGGTCCAGGCGACGCTGCTCAAGCTCCCGGGGACGGGGACGGCGGGGATCTGCTCGTGGCCACCGGCTTCCAGGTCAAGGAGGGCAGGGACGGCTTCCACAACGTTGATCCGGTCGCGGGAACCCTAGAACAGCTCGGAGATGGCACGCAGGCGGCGTCGATGTGGCCGGGCACGCTACGGGAAGAAGGAAGAGGTGAGGGGAATGGAGGGGATCGGGAGGAGCAGCAATGGCATTTGGCTGCAATTCCTGTGAATCCGAAGGGCAACCAGTATCGCCGTGAAGTGTCTGTTGCGTGAAGCTGCTCCCAGCCAGCTTCCCGCACTGGCTCCTTTTCCACGCCCTAAGCCGAAGCGGTTGTTGGTTATTCCGGCCCGAAGCCGGCTCTTTGGTTGGGCTGGGGCTTTTCCCAATGGAAAGCCCCCAAAAAGCCTAACCAAACAGCCCCTAAGACCGTGTTTGGTTGGGCTGTGGCTGTTGCAAAAGCGGCTGTTGGCTGGCTGTTTGGAGAAGTGGCTGTGGCTATTGGCATGTGAGTCTGTGAACGTGCGTGTTTGGTTGGGTTGTGGCTGTTGGCTGTTGTATGAGGAAATGTCTGAAATGCCTCTAGAGTTGTGAGAGTGTATATTTTATAATTCTGTAAATAAAAAATCATAAAAAATCCCAAAAAAAGAAAAAAATCAGAAAAATTAAAAAACATCAGCAAAATTCAACACAAGAGACAAAGAAGTAATGCTCACAAAAGTTTACAGTACGAGATCGAGTCGTTACCCCTTTGTCCATATCACCAAGAATGTTGTCGACGGGGTGATCCCTTTGAACACATTGATGAACTCTTGGATGGAGCGGAGCTTGAGATGTCCCAATTCCTTCTTCTTGCTCCATTGTTGTATTTGAACCTTGAATGGATGTGGATGGCTCAACTTGTAGAGATGAAGTTGGAATGGATTGAGCTTCCACACCCTCCGTTGGCTTGATCTCTCCAATAGATAGATTCTTGATTGCTTGTGAAGGATCGGTGCCATCTACCTCATTTAGATCAACTTGCTCTACTTGAGAGCTGTTAGCTTCATCAAATTGCACATCACATGACTCCTCAACGCAACCGGTGGTTTTGTTGAAGACTCGGTAAGTATGCGAATTCGATCTATATCCTAATAGAAAACCTTCATCACATTTAAGTGTAAATTTTGACAATCTATTTTTCTTATTGAGAATGAACACTACCTCAAAAAACATCTCTGCTACATTATCACCACTGACGGGCACTCAGAGACCCATCGCTGATTAGAAGAAACAATGACGGGCGAGTACGAGCCCGTCAGCAATTGTGAAACGGAAGAGGAGACAATCAACTTCTACTGACGGGCACAAAACTGCGCCTGTCAGTAGAAGTGGGAAGGGAGGAGATAATTGCTATTTCTTCTGACAGTACCCTTCACTGACGGACTCCACAAACGGGCCCGTCAGTGAATCCTCTATTTCCACTGACGGGTAAATAGGCGCCCGTCAGGGAAAGTGTGAAGGGAGGAGATAATTGCTTTTTCTTCTAACAGGAACCTGCGCTAACGGACGTCAAAAACGTGCCTGTTAGTGAATGTGTGATTCTCGCTGACGGGTCTGTTATCACCCGTCAGTGGAAGTTCGATCCCGAAATGCCAACGAAGACATGCTTATCACTGACGGGTTATCTGTTAGTGCCCGTCAGTGATAGTTCTGCTCTTAAATATACTGACCGGCGGCGCCTGCAGCACCGTTGAGCTCGCGCGCCTCACATGGCCAGCTGCAAGCTCCGGCGATTTTGCGGCTGCTCCCCTCGTCCCTTTCTCCCAATTCTCCCCTTGGCCTCCTCCCCTTCCTCCCCCTCCTCCCCCTTGGCCTCTCCCCCTCCTCCCCTTCCTCCCCTTAATTTCTCCCCTTGGCTTCCTCCCCCTCCTCCCCCTTCTCTCTCACTTTTCCTTTTAGGTATACTACAATCTAAATCTAGATCTCTCTCAATCCTCTCCCTTCTCCTATCCACCCCTTTTTCCTTCTCTTTCCCCCTCCCCTCCTCCCTCCCTCTCTCCTCCTCCTAGATCTAGATACTAGATCTAGATCTCTTTTAACCCTCCCTCCTCCTCTTCACTCATTTTCCCCTCTTTCCTCCCCTCCTCTCTCTCCTTACCCTATTCGGAAGGCTATCGAGTCCGCTCATTGACGGGGCTAGCAAGCTCTCTTTGGTACGATGTAATACATGGAAGAAAAGACTAAATTTTGTGTTAATTTGGACTATAATCAATTAGTTTGTTGTTGTAGGGATCGATGGATCGAAGTTGGATGTACGGTGAAAGGGCAACACGGAGTTTCGTCAATACTCTGAATGGGTTTCTTGATGTGGCCGAGGAAGATAGGGAGAAAAAGGGTGCGAACAAGATGTGTTGTTCGTGTTTTGTATGCAAGAACACGATAATATTCAGGGAGAGAGGCATGTTGCAGCTACACTTGTTGACTAAAGGTTTCATGGAAGGTTATACACGTTGGACAAGTCACGGTGAGGAGACAGAAATTTTAGCTACTCCTGAATGTTTAGAAGAAGAGGCCATACATGGAGACGCAGAAGAAGATGAAGACCATATTTCTGAATGTAGGGATGACTTGACGGGGGAGGCTGGGAACAATTTGGCTGAAATGTTGAGGGACAGTCACATGGCGGACTAGGTGGTCGAAGACCCCGAGGATGAAAGAGAGGTCGCAAAGTTTGCGAAACTGATGAAAGACTCGACAAAACCGCTGTATCCCATCTGCGATCCTGAGCACACGCATCTATCAGTCACGCTAGAACTTCTAAGGATCAAGGCAGCCCACAACTGTCCGGACGCAAGCTTCGATGAGACACTGACTTACCTTGCGACGGTTTTTTCAAAGGAGAATGTGTTTTGAGCACCGAGGAAGCCAAGAAGGTGGTCTGCTCCCTTGGATTGGATGTAGAGAGACTCCATGCTTGTCGGAACGACTGCGTTATTTATCGCAAGGAGTATAGAGAGCTGCACAAATGTCCGATGTGCAACACATCTCGATATAAGCGGGGCAGAAACCAAGACGATGACGAGGAAGAAGTGACGAGTGGTGCCCTTGCAAAGGTTGTATGGTACCTTCCAGTCCTCCCCTGTCTGAAGTGTTTTTTCGGTAACAAGAAGGAGGCAAAGCTGATGCGTTGGCACGAAGAGGGGAGAAGAAAGGACGGGGTGTTGAGACACCCAGCCGATGCTTGTCAGTGGAGGGCAATCGACACCGTATACCTAGATTTCGGTAGTATTCCGAGGAATATCAGATTCGGTATGAGTACGGACGGAATAAATCCATTCGGCAACATGAGCAGCAGACACAACACATGGCCCGTTGTGTTGGGGAACGCGCTACGAAAAACAAAATTTTTCCGTGCACGAACCAAACCAAGAAACACTATCGAGGTGTAGGTAACGATATCATACCTTCGACGATCACGTCAATGCAGCGGAGAAGTTGACCGATGTCGATGAAGTCCGCAGACTCCCGCAGCTAGGTTATACCTCCCAGCCGCGAGAGCGATCTCCTTGTGAATAGTTCGCCCGATCAAACGCCGAAGTATACGACGTCTCCGAGGTATCCACGCGTATCGGATCAGCGACACCGCGGTAATGTGTGGACCAGCACACAAGAACAGCGGGGATCTACGAGAAGGAGAAGCAGCAGCGCGCCGGCAGCTGTACTAGATCCAATCTAGAAGAGAGAGAAAAAGAAGGCTGTGGCCAATCTAGAGATGGCCGGCCTAGGGTTTAGTCCAAGGGACTAGGGCTGCCTCTGGGGCTGCTTGGGATCCCCTTTGAGGTGCCCTGCCCCTCTATTTATAGGGGTTGGGGCAGCTCTCCCTAGGCAGGTGGAGTCCTACTCCAGCAGGGACACCCTGTTGGAGTTGGAGTCCAACTCCACTAGAACCTTCTAGAACCTTCTAGAACCTTCCAGAACCTTCCAGAACCTTCTAGAACCTTCCAATACTTTCCGGAACACTTCCGGACATCACCGGAACCATCCGGGACCTCCCGGAACACTTTCGAGATCATCCGAAACACTTTCGGAACCCTTCTCTCTCGTTCTCCATAAATCGTAGCATTCCTAAATGTCGCTAAAACGTTAAGCGTGTGACCCTATAGGTTCGAGTATATGTGGACATGTCCGGAATACATTCCGGTCAATAATCGTCAGCGGGATCTGGACACCCATAACGACTCCCACATATCATCGAAGATCTTTATCGAGCAAACCTTGTATTGTCGCATACAATTCCTTTTGCCTCACGATACATTACACAACCCGAGGTGAGACTTTGACGGTATCCCTGTGATCAACTCCTTGATCACCATACCTAGTTATCCTCGTTACCGGTTTGTACTCTTTTCTCGTTTCCGTATTCCGGTATCCCCGTGACTAACCTTTTAGTCACAATACCTGGCCAGGCGATGCTGGACACCGTAATACCGAGTGGGCCCAGAGTGTATCTCTCCATCGCCGGATGGGCAAATCCCAGTCTTGACATATCTAGAACCACGATATACTTTCTGGTGTACCTGGAAGTCACCTTTATAATTACCCAGTTACGGCGTAACGTTTGATGACCCCAAAGCAACCATCCGGTATCCGGGTCTATGATATTCTCATGGTCTAAGGACGCAAGTAAATGTTAACACATCATGAGAAGATACTGACAACATATTGACGAAGTGATCTCGCAGTATCTCATAAGGGGTCTATCCAACACCATTGTTACCCTAACAATGTGTTCCCATTATTGCCGGCATCCTTGTTACATTAACAATGCCCATGATCAGGAAAACAAGATCATCAACAATACATGAGCTAGTCCAGAGGCCTGACTAGGGATCTGAATGGTGTTTATTATTCCACACATGCAATTAGGTTTTCCTCTGAATCTCATATTCAAGAACCAATGCAATTTTAGCATAGAACATAAACTTAATCATGAACATGAAAATAGAATAATAACAACTTTATTATTGCCTCTAGGGCATATTTCCAACAGTCTCCCACTTGTACTAGAGTCAATAATCTAGCCAATGCTTAAGCTCCTAACACCTATGGCATTCCGGTGTTGCTCATGCTTTGCTTGTGGTAGAGGCTTCGTCAGCGGATCTGACACATTCAGATCCGTGTGTATTTTGCATATCTTTACGTCTCCACGCTCCACCAATTCACGAATGATGTGGAATCGGCGTTGTATATGTTTGGACTTCTGGTGGGACCTTGGCTCCTTGGCCTGAGCTATGGCGCCACTATTGTCACAATAGAGCTCCATAGGATCCAGCGCGCTCGGAACCACACCAAGCTCAGTGACGAACTTCTTAATCCAAACGCCCTCCTTTGCCGCTTCTGAAGCGGCGATATACTCAGCCTCCGTTGTAGAATCCGCCACAGTGTCCTGCTTGGAACTCTTCCAGCTCACTGCGCCACCGTTCAGTGTATACACTAAGCCTGATTGAGATCGAAAATCGTCCGGATCTGTGACAAAGCTGGCGTCGGTGTAACCCTTTACAACGAGCTCTTCGTCACCACCGTATACGAGAAACATATCCTTAGTCCTCTTCAGGTACTTTAGGATATTCTTCACTGCTGTCCAATGATCATGACCTGGATCACTCTGGTATCTGCTCGTAACACTTAGAGCATAGGACACATCTGGTCGTGTACATATCATGGCGTACATGATTGACCCAATCGCGGATGCGTATGGAATCTTACTCATGCGTTCTCGCTCATCAGTTGTCGTAGGACACTGATTCTTGCTCAAACTTTTCCCATGCGACATCGGCAAGAACCCCTTCTTGGCGTTTTCCATACTGAACCTCTTCAGTACTTTATCTATATATGTACTCTGGCTTAGCCCTATTAGGCGCTTTGATCTATCTCTATAGATCTTTATACCTAATATGTATGCTGCCTCGCCTAAATTTTTCATTGAAAAACTATTTTTCAACGAAGTCTTAATATTGTCAAGAAAAGATACATCATTCCCAATCAACAATATGTCATTCACATAGAGTATTAGAAATGCTATTGCGCTCCCACTTACTTTCTTGTAAACACAAGCCTCTTCGCAGTTCCTGATGAAGCCAAACCCTTTGACCACTTCATCAAAGCGAAGATTCCAACTCCGTGATGCTTGCTTCAGTCCATAGATGGATCTCTGAAGTTTGCATACCTTTCCAGCATCCTTTGGATTGACAAAACCCTCGGGCTGTATCATATACACGTCCTCGGTTAGCTTCCCATTCAGGAACACTGTTTTGACATCCATTTGCCATATCTCGTAATCGAAATATGTAGCAATCGCTAGAAGAATCCGAACAGACTTAAGCATCGCTACGGAAGAGAATGTCTCGTCGTAGTCAACTCCTTGAACTTGTCGGAAACCCTTTGCGACAAGTCGAGCTTTATAGATGTATACATTCCCATCCGCGTCTGTTTTCTTTTTATAGATCCATTTACATTCGATAGGCCTCACGCCTTCAGGAGGGTCCACCAAGCTCCAAACTTGGTTCTCGTACATGGATTCTATCTCGGATTTCATGGCGTCTAGCCATTTAACGGAGTCAGGGCCCATCATTGCTTCCGTATAGGTCGCAGGCTCATCGTTGTCTAACAACAATACCTCGTCCGAAAACCACTGTGGTTTCGTGCGAATCCTACCAGACCTTCGTGGTTCAGCTGCTGGCTCGACTGAAGTCTCTACATCACATGTAGGGGCTTCCGTATCAGTCATTGTGGGAAACTCCGGAACCACTTCCGGCGTTGCATCACTTTGACCTAATGACGAAGATTCACCAATCTCGTCGAGTTGCACTATCCTCCCACTCACCCCTTTCGCAAGAAACTCTTTCTCGAGAAACACACCGTTCTTTGCGACAAACACTTTGCCTTCGGCGCGGTGATAGAAGGAATACCCAACAGTTCCTTTGGGATAACCAACAAAGAAGCATTTATCCGATTTGGGATCGAGCTTATTTGGTTGTAAACGCTTTACATATGCATCGCATCCCCAAATTTTAAGAAAAGACAAGTTGGGTTTCTTCCCATGCCATATCTCATATGGTGTCGTTTCAACGGATTTAGATGGTGCTCTATTTAGTGTAAAAGTGGCAGTCTCTAAAGCATAACCCCAAAAAGACAATGGCAGTTCAGTTAATGACATCATCGATCTTACCATGTCCAACAAGGTTCGATTACGTCTCTCGGACACTCCATTCCTCTGTGGCGTTCCGGGAGGCATAAGCTGTGAAACAATTCCGCAGCTCTTCAGATGTTCGCTAAACTCGTAACTCAAATACTCCCCTCCGCGATCTGATCGCAGAAACTTGATTTTCTTGTTACGATGATTTTCTACTTCATGCTGAAATTCTTTGAACTTTTCAAAGGTTTCAGACTTATGTCTCATCAAATAGATATACCCATATCTACTCAAATCATCCGTGAAGGTAATGAAGTAGAGGAATCCACCGCGTGCAGCTATACTCATTGGACCACATACATCCGTATGTATGATCTCCAATAAGTCAGTCGCCCGTTCTACGTGGCCTGTGAACGGCGTTTTAGTCATTTTACCCATTAGACAAGGCTCGCAAGTGTCAAATGATTCATAATCAAATGACTCCAAAAGTCCATCACAATGGAGTTTCTTCATGCGCTTCTTTCCAATATGACCCAAACGGCAGTGCCACAAATAAGTGGAATTCGAATCGATTATCTTGCGACGTTTAGCGTCAGTGTTATGGATGTGTGTATTACCATCAAGATTCATAATAAATAACCCATTCACAACGGGAGCATGGCCATAAAACATATTATCCATATAAACCGAACAACCATTGTTCTCAGACTTAAACGAATAACCGTCTTGCAACAAACATGATCCAGAAATAATGTTTTTGCTCAAGGCCGGAACATAGTAACAATTACTAAGCTCTAATATAAATCCTGAAGATAAATGTAGAGGTAGGACACCGACGGCGAGCACAGCAACTTTTACTCCGTTCCCGACGCGCATCGTCACCTCATCCTTTGCCAGTCGCTTAGGCCTCTGTAGTTCCTGCATCGAGTTGCAAATATGAGCAACCGATCCGGTATCCAATACCCAAGAATTACATTGCGGACCAGCAACGAATACATCAATAACATGTATGACACTCATACCTGAGCTGGACTTTCCAGACTTCTTCTTTTCTGCCAGATATTTCTTGCAGTTCCTCTTCCAGTGTCCCTTCTCTTTACAGAAGAAGCACTCAACATCAGAAGTGGCACCAGTCTTGGACTTCTTAGGCGTGTCAGTCATACTAGCACCCTTGGATTTGCCCTTTTTCTTAGACTTGCCCTTCTTCTTGAAGTTGGTTGTTTTATTCACCATCATCACATGATTGGCGTCCTTCTGGATTCCACTCTCAGCAGTTTTAAGCATAGTGAATAATTCACCCATACTCCTTTCCATCCCATTCATGTTGTAGTTCATGATGAAGCTACTATAGCTCGGAGGGAGGGAAGCAAGAACAAGATCAGTGCCCAACTCTTGGGAGATTGGAAAACCTAGCGCATCCAACCTTTGCGCGTACCCAGACAATCTAAGTACGTGCTGACTCACTGAGCTGCCCTCAGCCATCTTGCATTCAAACAAGGCTTTGGATATCTCATATCTTTCAGTCCTTGCTTGCTTCTGAAACAAAGCTTTCAGCTCCTGGATTAACTCATAAGCAGCCCAATTCTCAAAACGCTTTTGAAGATCAGGTTCCATGGAGGCAAGCATGATACACTGTACTGCAATGGAATCATCGCTCTTAGATTGATAGATACGAGTCTCATCATCCGTAGCGTTAGCGGGGAGTTCACCGAGAGTTTGCGATAGGACATAGTCCTTCTTGGCACTCTTGAGGACAATCCTCACATTACGGTACCAGTCCGTAAAGTTGTTCCCAGATGAATTCAGTTTTTCTTTCTCAAGCAACGCGCATAGTGGAAAGGTGGTTACGGGTGCCATAGATCTACAACTTAAAAACAAATACACTTTAGACATTGTTCATGATTAAAGCAACTCAAATTAACACTTAATTAGAGTAAGCTCCCACTAAAACCAATATCCCTCATAATTGATTATTAGTGATTCAAGATCCACGACTCACTTACTCCACCATTGATGTGACATCACTGATGATAGAATAATGAGACCGGTAGGTCAACATGCCAATCATATCCCATATGACTCTTGTTCATCTTTCGATGGGTGTGTTCCGAGCCCAAGACGATCTTGCAAAGCTCGTCAAGACAACCGAGTGCTCTGCTGCGCGAACGGTTCGCGCCCCGCCTCATATATGTCAAACCTATCGTACCCATGTGACATGGCGCACCTCAGAATGGCAAATACTCCAGACGGTGCTACACTTGGAAGAACACTAACTACTTTGATATTTGTGTGAGGGATCACCCTATTTAACAACGTCTACCACGCATCAAATAAGGTGCATAAAAGGGATTAACATCACATGCAATTAAATTATTGTGATATGGTATAGCCCCTTTTGTTGAAGAAGACTTCTTCAACATCTTTTGGCAGAGAACTCCTTCTTCGCGTACGACGTAGCGTCGAGGTCCATCGATGTAAGATTGTCACCACCATGTCCTTGCAATTACAACTATTTGCTATCACATAGCTAATAAAATAAATGCATTACATGGCTTTCTAGTTGATGCGTAGGTCAATATAATAAATAATGACAATCGTATTGGCTCCTGCCGATTGCCGTACTCATGACACGCAGGTCATGACAAAATTAAAATTACAAACACTTTGCATCTCATACAATCACATTGCATCGCATAGGCTATACCACATCACATGCATACCCTGCAAAAACAAGTTAGACGCATCTAACGTTTATGCTACAATACGTGGCTTTATGGTTACGTTGCAAACCGTTTGCTACCTACGTTACCATAAGCATGATTGCTCTTGCAGTTATTTAACTGTCGGGGTGTCTGGAATTGGAGACTCGGAAATCTCGAACCCCATACTAAACTTCGTCATACGCATGACCCCCGTGTAGATCACATCTACAAGCCCGCTCATTGCAAATTTATCTTTCTCAACTAAAATGAAACCAAAGTCATCCTTAGCATGTCTCGATCCGAAGATCGTAAGGTTCGCCGGACCTCTGAAAATTTCACGATGCCGCCGAGATCAAAATTTTGCAATGAGAGGGAAACAACAAGAAAATCTGGTGGTAGATCTCATCTAACACCCCGCACATCATATGTGCAATGCCGCATATCACATATGCTCTAGTCGTACCTACAACTACGCATAGAACCGCTCTGATACCACTGTTGGGGAACGCGCTACGAAAAACAAAATTTTTCCGCGCACGAACCAAACCAAGAAACACTATCGAGGTGTAGGTAACGATATCATACCTTCGACGATCACGTCAATGCAGCGGAGAAGTTGACCGATGTCGATGAAGTCCGCAGACTCCCGCAGCTAGGTTATACCTCCCAGCCGCGAGAGCGATCTCCTCGTGAATAGTTCGCCCGATCAAACGCCGAAGTATACGACGTCTCCGAGGTATCCACGCGTATCGGATCAGCGACACCGCGGTAATGTGTGGACCAGCACACAAGAACAGCGGGGATCTACGAGAAGGAGAAGCAGCAGCGCGCCGGCAGCTGTACTAGATCCAATCTAGAAGAGAGAGAAAAAGAAGGCTGTGGCCAATCTAGAGATGGCCGGCCTAGGGTTTAGTCCAAGGGACTAGGGCTGCCTCTGGGGCTGCTTGGGATCCCCTTTGAGGTGCCCTGCCCCTCTATTTATAGGGGTTGGGGCAGCTCTCCCTAGGCAGGTGGAGTCCTACTCCAGCAGGGACACCCTGTTGGAGTTGGAGTCCAACTCCACTAGAACCTTCTAGAACCTTCTAGAACCTTCTAGAACCTTCCAGAACCTTCCAGAACCTTCTAGAACCTTCCAATACTTTCCGGAACACTTCCGGACATCACCGGAACCATCCGGGACCTCCCGGAACACTTTCGAGATCATCCGAAACACTTTCGGAACCCTTCTCTCTCGTTCTCCATAAATCGTAGCATTCCTAAATGTCGCTAAAACGTTAAGCGTGTGACCCTATAGGTTCGAGTATATGTGGACATGTCCGGAATACATTCTGGTCAATAATCGTCAGCGGGATCTGGACACCCATAACGACTCCCACATATCATCGAAGATCTTTATCGAGCAAACCTTGTATTGTCGCATACAATTCCTTTTGCCTCACGATACATTACACAACCCGAGGCGAGACTTTGACGGTATCCCTGTGATCAACTCCTTGATCACCATACCTAGTTATCCTCGTTACCGGTTTGTACTCTTTTCTCGTTTCCGTATTCCGGTATCCCCGTGACTAACCTTTTAGTCACAATACCTGGCCAGGCGATGCTGGACACCGTAATACCGAGTGGGCCCAGAGTGTATCTCTCCATCGCCGGATGGGCAAATCCCAGTCTTGACATATCTAGAACCACGATATACTTTCTGGTGTACCTGGAAGTCACCTTTATAATTACCCAGTTACGGCGTAACGTTTGATGACCCCAAAGCAACCATCCGGTATCCGG
Organism: Stipa capillata; assembly: GCA_019208055.1. Lineage (NCBI taxonomy): Eukaryota > Viridiplantae > Streptophyta > Magnoliopsida > Poales > Poaceae > Stipa > Stipa capillata. The sequence continues at coordinate 270,483 of JAGXJF010004535.1, read as the reverse complement.
GTCTATGATATTCTCATGGTCTAAGGACGCAAGTAAACGTTAACACATCATGAGAAGATACTGACAACATATTGACGAAGTGATCTCGCAGTATCTCATAAGGGGTCTATCCAACACCATTGTTACCCTAATAATGTGTTCCCATTATTGCCGGCATCCTTGTTACATTAACAATGCCCATGATCAGGAAAACAAGATCATCAACAATACATGAGCTAGTCCAGAGGCCTGACTAGGGATCTGAATGGTGTTTATTATTCCACACATGCAATTAGGTTTTCCTCTGAATCTCATATTCAAGAACCAATGCAATTTTAGCATAGAACATAAACTTAATCATGAACATGAAAATAGAATAATAACAACTTTATTATTGCCTCTAGGGCATATTTCCAACACGTTGTTCTTTGGATCTATAAGCTCCCTCCATGGTTGTGCATGAAGCGGAAGTACATGCACCTGTCTATTCTCATTCAAGGGCCAAAACAACCTAGAATGGATCTTAACGTGTATCAACAACTACTGAAGGACGAACTAGCTACGCTGTGGGAAGAAGGGGCTCAGGTCTGGGACGCGGACAGAGAAGAGTTCTTCACTCTGAAAGGCCTGTTGTTCACAACGGTGCAAGATTATCCCACGTACGGGAACAACACGTGTCAGTGCACCAAAGGATACGAAGCATGTGTTAAGTGCATGGAAGAAACAACGAGTGTTTTCTTAAAGGGCTCTAGAAAAATCGTGTTCATGGGACACCAAAGGTGGCTGACCATGAATGACCCATGGAGAGAGGACATAGAAAGGTTCGACGAAACAAAGGAAATCTGTCCAAAACCTAGCGAGAAGACCGGACAAGAAATCTATGATCTCTTGAATGAAATGGACGAAGTTGAGCCAGGAAAATGAAAGAAACAACCGCCGATAAAGGGCGTCTGGAAAAGGAAATCTATTTTTTGGAAATTGCCTTACTGGCCTCACCTAGACACACATCACAGCATTGATGTAATGCATGTCGAGAAAATGTCTGAGACAGCTTGCTTGGTCTCTTGCTCAACATTCCGGACAAGACAAAAGATGGTCCGAAGGCACGAGCAGACATGCAACACATGAATATAAGACCTGAGCTGTGGGCAACCAGAGAAACGACCAAGACGGGAAAGAATGGTATCAGAGTCAAGACCAGCTGTCCTGTTGCTTGCTACACTCTGAGTAGAGAAGAGCTCCATAGCTTCTGCGAATGCCTCTATGGTGTCAAAGTTTCTTCGGGTTACTCCGCAAACATCCGAAAACTTGTTGACATGAAGACTCACCGACTGATTGACATAAAGTCTCATGACTGCCACGTGATGATCACACAGATACTGCCTGTCGTAATTAGAGGTATCATGGAGCCAGGCGTCCACAAGACGATCACGGATCTTTGTAACTTTTTCAACACTATCTGTCAGAAGTCAATCACGGTGCAACATTGCCTGAAACTGAAGGCCGAGATCACTGTCATACTATGTGAACTTGAGATGTAATTCCCTCCAGCATTCTTCGATGTGATGGTACATCTCATGATCCATATCGTCCCAGAGATACTGGACATTGGTCCCATGTTTTTGCACAACATGTACCCGTTTGAAAGGTACAATGGGGTTATCAAGCGCTACGTTCGTAACAGAGCGCATCCGGAAGGTAGCATCATCCAAGGCTATGTTACCGAAGAGGGCGTCGAGTTCTGCACGGACTACATGCGTGATCAAAAACCTATAGGTGTTCCAGTTTCACGGCACACAGGCAGGCTCGACGGTAAAGATGCGATCGGGCATAAAAATTTACATGTGTATCGATCGGAAAGATCAGATGACTACAACAGAGCACATTTCGTGGTGCTACAACACTTGGCTATACGGCCTTATATTCAGATCCACATGAAACAGTTGTGCGAAGCGAATCCGAAAAAGGGCACAGTTGCGCTAACGAAAGAACATAACGCAAAGTTCTCCGGGTGGCTAAAGGACTACTGGTACGAAAGGGAGACGACAAATGGAGAAGAAGAAACCGTCCGAATGTTGTCACAAGAATCCGATAGCAAAGTCATGACGTGGTAATCGTATGATATCAACGGCTCAAGACCGGCGCAGTACGTACCAGAACTGCGGTGTAACGCAGGAGTCTAGAACTGGTCATCAGGGCAAGAAGTGTAGGTACTATGGCGTGATCGAAGAGATCTGGGAACTTGACTACACCATGACCAAGATCCCGCTGTTTCATGTCAGATGGGCGAAAGACGTCAGAATCGAAGATATGAACACCAGTACCATGGTTATACCTCCACCGATCCCTATGGAGTCGCGACAAGTCAAATCAATCAGTCCCAAAGATGAGACATGGGTATTAGCCAAACAACTCGCCCAAGTCTTCTACATAACCAACCCAAAGAATAAGAAGCGTGTTGTCATGAGGAAAGGGAAAAGGAGTATTGTCGGAGTCGATGGTGTAGTTGACGAAGAGGACTACGACCAATTCGACGATCCGGACACGGAAGAAGAAGATGTGGATGATCGAACGAGCAAAAGGCGCAAAGGTACTCAGGATGCGTGTCCCTACATAAGACGCAGTCACGCCGAAGGACTGACGTATACCAGCAGGAAGATCAAAACTACTACTGAGAAGCGTGTCGAAGACGACGAAACCTAGCTTCTCTTGTTTTGCACCGTAGAAGATTAGTAAATGCCATAGGTCTTATAAAGTTTTGCTGTTTACCCTCGTTTTGTGTATGTTCAAAGTTTTCAGTTTGTAATGGTACATGCACGTACAGCTGTTATCTCCAGCCTGATGATCTTCATTTGTTAAACAAGAATTGATCAGAGAATTTGAGGGTTTTAGAAAGCTTGTTACTTTGTGTGAACTTTTACTCTCTGTTTTAAGAAATGAGCTAAGAAATACTACATTCATTTAAAAATAGATAATGTTTTAGAAAACATGCCTCCAACTTTTCTAATTTTGACTACTAATAGGTTAAAAAATATTAAGATCGGTGAGATATGAGTAATATCATTAGAATGTGCTTCCATGACGTTCTAGGAGCGTCTAGCAGGGCTCTGCCATTTTGTCTCATGGTCTCGTATGTGCTTGCATGGGAGACGAAGCAAAAACCATGCGCGCATGCAAGAAAGACCTGTCTCCAATGCACGTAAGAAAGATAAAAAATATATGCAAAAGACATATTCACCATATGGAAAAGATAAAATAATCTAGTACTATACACCCTATACCTATAAAGATAAATTCAACATACACAACTTACATAATGGTAACCTAGAATAACTTTCACTGACGGGCCATGACACGCGCCCATCACTGGTGAAGACATCCACTGACGGGCATAACTAAACCACTCGTCAGTGGAAGTATGTAGCGGATAAGTAGAAGTATACTTCCACTGACGGGCTGGTGTGACCGCCCGTCAGTGAAAGTACATGAGCGTAGATTGCACATTTCTGTTGACGGGCGTCTTCGTTGGGCTCGTCAGTGGAGTTGTAAGGCTATATATAGGGGACTTAGCAAAAAATTTCCCGTTCTCGCGCGTTCAATTTCGAACCAGCTGCGACAACTGCCCTAGTCCCGCCGCCAGGCTGCCGCGCCGCCGCCCGAGTGTCACATCCCAGTTTTCGTAAACTCTCTTACCAGCATAACCGCATATGTGTTGGGCATGATTTAAATTTAACACGCATCCAATACACCCAACCCTGCCACACACGCACCCTCCCGACTAAATCATAACCGGAGCTAAACCCTAACATCGCACACACGTAGTATACACTAAATCGCTTACGGCACCCACCACGAAGTATACCTAAGCGAAAGGGAGAGAATCCACGAGAGTTCCCATGACCTACTCCACCTTGCCGCGCCCAAAACCCTAGTTCCCTGCCACGGCCCGTGCCCCTTTATTAACCCCGATTTAAACTAAAAACCCTAAACCACAAAACCAATCACCCGCGACCTCTCTAAAAATTATGAATAAATTCATAAAACAATCTGACATCATAGACAACTCAAACACAAAATAAAATAGGAATGCCCAATTCAAGAATATTGATAAAGGGAATTAACTGACTTTAGGGCAAGACCACGCGTTAAACTACAATCCATATGAATATATCTCGGTAAATTCTAGAAAAATTCCACAGCGGTCTTGAACCTCCCAGGAACGCAAACGTACAAAGGCATAGATACGTGTAGTACAAAAATTCTCCACGACCAATATCGAACACCTTGACCAAGTTAGCTTCGTCGCATAAAATGAATAGCAAAACCCGAAGTATATTGTACTAAGCTGACCATGGGCCCTTTCCCATGTCACTTGAGCACAGCCAAGTCTCATCCACCAAACATTGCCATGTTTGTCCCATATACTCCTGCCCTAGCGTCTGTCGGGTTATGTCACTTGGAGTTGTCAAGTCCTAGCATTGGAATTCGGTGTCAGCTTGTTGTAGCCATGCACAGCTCACCAATGGACTCCCTGGCACGTGTGGCAACTAGTGACCATGACTTGGCAGGCTCGCGACACACCATGCCGCTCCTGGCAAGCTAGGACATGCCGAAAGCCGGTCAAGGCGCGCTCAGGCTGTGCACCAGCGCGCCACCGTGCAGCTCCCCGTACCAAAGCCGCCTTCCTCGTCGCCTGGAACCCAGGCCACCGTGCCACCTCATGCCACGACCCATCACCTCACCTCGTCCAGCTCACCGTCTCTGAAGGCCCTCGGGACTGCTTCTCGCCGTGAACTCCGGTGACGGAACCAAGCTCCGGTCATGGCCAACAGGCGTCCAGCAAGAGAAAAGCCGCGCCGACCACTGTTTCCAACCGCGCCGCTCGCCGGCACCCACGCGCCGCGCCTCATCGATGTTGTAACCGCGCTGTCCAGCTTAGCACTTCTGGTTGCACCTCGGGAAGGTCCCTCGCCGCGACCTCCGGCGGCCACACCCGAGTCATCCCGTCTAGGCCCAAGCACGCTGACAACTCCAGCGCGCCGTCCATCGATTCCAGCCAAGCCACACGCCGTCGAGTCTTGTCCCGAGCCACTGCCGCACCCCCAGGTCCCTCCTCCTTTTCCAGTAGCCTCGGCCACGTCCATCGCCCGGACCCGTCCCATCGCCGAGCTACAGAGCCAGTGCCAGCTCCACACCTCGCCGGCCGCCTATAAAAGCCACCCCGGAGCACCCATACCAGCACAAGCTTCCCCAGCCTCTTTGGCTTCCCTAGCCCGAGCACTTCCCAATTAGCTCCCCAAGCTCCTCCACGACCCAGCATCACCCGCTCCCCCCATCTTCTCTGTTCCGAGCTAGCTCGGCTAACCTCGGCCACGCCGGACTAATTTCTCACCACCGCGACCTTACCTCCATTCCCCAAGCTGATTCCCTCTATGGAGTAGCTCCGCCAAGCATCGCCGCCACCAGTAACCCTGTCCGAAGCGCCGCCGCCGCTCCGACCGGATCTCAAGCAGCCAGAGGAGTTCCGACCGAGCCACCGGGTAATGACCAGCAACCGAGCTAAGCGGTAAGCCATGGGTCACCGACGTGTGGGCCGCAGGTAAAGTCGGGGCCCATCTATAAGGGTGGCCGACGCCTGGCTCCATGCCCGCCTCCAGCAATTTATTGCCGTAGCAATGGGTTGCCGCATCCAGCGCAGTGAAAGCGCATTAGGGATGTTCGGAAGCACATTTAATTAACTCAGTAACCGATTCAACGTCTAGTGCCGCCGGCTCGACCGGTTCAGGGCGCTAACGACCGGTTCTATAAGAAATTCTTTCGGTTCCAGAAAGTTAAAAGCATTTAGAAACTTTTGGTTCATGTACATTTTCAAGATTTAAACTGTTAAGTTCAAACAGTAGGGATTGAGTTAGGGCATTATTTCCAATCTCTTTAAATCTGCATATATCTTATACACGCATATTTCTGGAATAATCAAAATAAACTTTTATACTACCAATACCTTAACAGAGCTCTAACACCCATGAATTCATAAGAACAATAACTTTGAACATGCAACCCTAATAACACGAGTTTTCCTACCCGATTAAAAACATCGTCATTTCATGTGGTTTTAGTACATGTTCTTGGGTTTTATTTGAAGTTCCATCGCTTGCTTCTTATTCGCCGAACTTTTTCGACGTATAGTTAACAGAGTGCCGTACGTGCCGCGGGAGGACCCGACATCACCTTCACGCCAAGAACAAGAACAGGACCCGGAACTGCCAGGCAAGCTTTCCCCGCCTTGAACATGTTGAATCCCATATTTACTACGCTTAATTATATTGTTTGCAAAATCTTGCATGCTATTTTAGTATTACCGGTACTTTATGCTAGTGAAGATATGCCCAGTAGATGCATATGCCGTAGGGTTGGAATCCGCCCCTTTGTAACCCTAGGTCTATTTAGTCGGTCAAAATCGACCGGCAAGGTAGTAGAAATATAAGCGGTAACTGTGCCTAGACTTGCTCTAGTTAAAACAAGTTTTACAAAGTGCATGGGGTATGGGATCAAAACCCTCGGCTTGTTTATACATGCCGAGGAAATTTTTTAAAAGGAAACGTTTGTGAAAATCCCACATGAAATGATGGAGGATTTTGGATTCGGACGGGAATGCTAAGGGTGTTATGAGGTGGTAGAGTAGCCGGTTGCTACTTGAGGAAAAATGGTCGGGTAGCCGGTCGCTACCCGTGGAGTTGGTTGGTTATGGAGTCCCGCTCGAATCGGTTAAGGACCGAACCTAAGTGCCGCTGAATCAGTTCCACCACCGTACGTCCACATGTCCTTTATGGGACTTGGCTCGGTACCTCGTCTAACGCTAGAGCTCGGAACCGTGGGAAGTTAGGGTGAAGTGCTAGTGGATCCGGGATCCCTAGAGGATCTCCACGGGACTGCGTAGGGGGAAAGCTCTTCGTGGGTCTCACCGTGTTGTGGGGGTAAAGCTCAGTAGAGTCATACACAGTACGTGGAACATGGTCCGACACAAAGGGGGAGAGTCTCATTTTTGTCATCCGGGATGCAAAAGTTGGGTTACCCTCCTAGCGAGTCCGGCTCTAGTGTGAACACGGGAGAAGGGTCTCGTTGTAATAGCCCTGCCAATACACCACCTGAGGTGTATCGTTAGCGCTCGGCAATAAGGGTGAACTACAGCTTGTGGGTAAAGCCGTACAACCTCTGCAGAGTGTTAAAAACTATTCGAATAGCCGCGTCCTCGGTCATGGACATGAACTGGTAAGGCCACACACTGGTTAGATTATGTTTGGGTTGTGAAAGTTGGGAAACGGGATTAAGGACGTGGGCATGATGTGTCCACAGGGTGCAATTTATGCTACCCGGTTGGTAGCCAGGAATTGCTGAAGGAAAGGCTAGCTACACTGCCCGGGGTAGTGTGAGCGGAAGCCGAAAGGATAAGCGGTGATGAGCATGGCTATCCTGCGGAGGAAAGAAAGGAGAGGTAGCAGGGACTACCTCGGATAATGATGTGTTTCATTGTGATCTTCGTTTTACAAATTCGCTTTAAATCTATTATTGTTATTTAAAATAAAGACTTACATTTCCGCACAACATGCAACCTAGGTTAGAACTCCCCTTTGAAAATATCCCTTTGCATGAATTATGCCGTATTATTCCCCGGTGGGAAAAGCTTGCGAGTACATTCAATGTACTCACCTGGCTTGTTGATTTGGCCAGATAAAGAAGAAGAGTGGTGCTCTGAGGACGATATCAGCGACCACGAGGGCTAGGACGTTCTCCCCAGTCAGTTGCCTGTGGATGGGCATATTGATGGGTCAATAATTGCGTTTTGTTACTTTCCGCTGCTACTCTTATTCAGCCAATCGGCTATGTTATCGAATAAGGACCATAATGGCACATTTGTGTAAACTACTCGGTATTGTATGTGAATGCTATCAAGTTCTTGTGTGTACCGACTACTGATCCAGGGATCGGTACAGTAAACACGGGAGGCGTATCCGGCCCTAAAACCGGGTACACCACACCGAGCCCCAGCGCCGCCGCTCCGAGCGCCCCGCGCCGCCGCCGCCGTGCAAGCCCGAAGAAGGAGAAGCGCCGCCGCCATCGTCCAAGCCCGAAGAAGGAGAAGCCCGAAGAAGGAGAAGGCCGCCGCGGTTCATTGTCAGAATCTGGTTCATGTTCATGCATTTTGTTCAAGAATTTTATCCATGACACACACGGTTAATTGATTTTGCGCCAGTGTTCATGTTCATGCGTATGCTCGTCAGTGTTAATTGATTTTGCGCCAGTGTTGTCAACTATGTAAAGGAATTTACATGAACATTTGTACCCTGTGGGCTCTAACGGATAGAATTGATACAAAATCTTTGCACGAATACTTGTCTAGATGCGAAATAGTGGATCTCTTTTATTTAGAAGACTTTGTCCCATGCTGATTTTACACGAGTACTAGTGACTTCGTGTGCTTTCTAGACCGCACGACATAAAGCAATCCATGAGGAGATGGACCAAAACACTTTGTTAGTGTTTGCTTTTGTCAATAGCTAGTTGCAGGAGCGGGACATTATGCATGAGAAACTAGTGAGGCCACATATGCCACGGCAGCCCATTCAGGCACCGAAGTGAATCCCTCCTTCATCAGGCTATGTGAAAATCAATGTAGACGGGAGCTATCTTGGCTCTTCGGTGTTGGTTGTTGATGGGATCACTGACCAGCTATATATATGTTTTCAACACAGAAGCATGATAGCATCTTAAGGCTCAGTTTGCGGTTTGTTGTGCTGTGTTGTTCTATGCTTATTTTTTAACTGCTATAAAAAAGAAGATTATAAAAAATCAATTACTCTGTTTGGCATATCAGTTTAAAGTTAGATAAACTGTTTCAGATATGTCCTGGATTTAAACTCAGGACTTGCATCATTTGGACGTTCCTTCTATATGTTGTACAAACTAATGCTCAAGAAATTAAGAAGGTTGTTAGCAGAAGATTTGGTTTTAGTGTCTTGGAAGCTTCTTAGTTTCAGACTAGTCATGGAAATTGCATTTATACCCATCTTCAAGTTGTATAACTAATTCTCGACAATCCATATGATGCCATCTGTGTCTTATTGTTTGCTTGAGGTGCTGATGCTTAGATAGCATATTCCAATTTTGTAGTTACTTCTTCGGACACATGGTTTTCATTTTTTAAGTTTCTTAATCGGAATGGACTCGTCGCCAACCCGGGAAGTAGCCCGCATAGATGATGACAGCGCGGCGCCCCTAGACATGGTGGCCCCTATTGACGCCCCGCTCCTAACCGATCAAACAGTCCCCCGAGCCGGCCAGTGAAACTGCCGTCGAGGCGGAGAATGTACCTTCGGCACCTGCACCTCCCACGGTGCGAGATGAAGAGAGTGCGTCTGGCTCGTCAGACGCTTCTCGGTCTAGCGAGTCGGGATCGGAGGAACAGGAGGCGCCAGAGCCGTCGTCAGCAGCAGAGAAGCCGAAGAGATGGTACAACCCTAGAGGTGGCAACCAGCTGATGAACGAGACATTCATCGTCACTCGAGTTGGTGTAACAGGTGTTCCTGCAAGTCCCGAGAAGGCTGCGAGGTCGTTCAGCAACACCTGCGGGTGCATTGTCCGCAAGCATGTCAGGATCACATGCCGGGACTTCAAGAAAATGACGGACGGCCAGAAAAAGGTCCTCTTCGACAACTCTGGGATAAGTACGCTATCCCAGAGGCTAACAAGGAAAGAGTGCAGAGGAAAGCTGACAGCATCATGTGTGCTGCACTAAGGACTTGGCGATACGAAGCAACGAAGCTGGTAGACGCCGATTTCGAAACTGCTATCAAAACTAAATGGCCAAAGATAGAACTCGAACACTGGGAGGAGTTCGTTGCTGACAAGAAGAGTGACGCATTCAAGGAGAAGAGTCACCGGGCGAAGGAGCTGCGCGCGAAGAACAAATTTCCCCACCACCTTGGCAGCCGAGGTGTTCCTAGGGAAGAGACCGATCTAGGGCGAAAGAGGACGCCGCGCTGATAGCGGCTGGCAAACCAGTTCCCTTCGCCGATATCGAGCAGGAATGCACCAAGATTTGGATGAGGGCGCACACAGTTTCTGACCCAGCCACTGGGTCGCCAATTATCACGGACCCCGAGCTTCAGGCGGTGTCCGAACGTTTGGTATGATCTAAACCGCTTGGTCTCTTCAAATATATTGTTGTGCTTCCAATATGCTAACGGCTGGTACCTTGTGCCGTTTCCCTTGCAGAGGCAGCTGTCCCAGCAGCCTGAGAGCTCCCAGGACTCCGTCCAAAGTGAGAGGTGGGAAGACCATCTCTCGAAGGCTCTAGGAACGCGGGAGAAGACAGGGCGTGTCCGAGGGATCGGGAGCGGGGCTATCTGGGACAAAGTCTTTCCGCAAGACCACGGGGCTGCCCGCCAGAGGAGGAGAGGAAGGCAAACATCTCTTATGCAAGAGATGATAAGGGCAGCCCAAGAGGCTGGCAAGCTTGCGGCGCAAGAATTTTTAGCGTCTAGAGGCTACGACGCTCCGCGATGCATCTCGTCCACCTGTGCATCCTCATAGACATCAGGGGTCCTATCCAGCTGGATGGAGCAGCTGCGCCTCAGCCTCCGACGTCGCCCCCCGAGTCGCCAAATCCCGTCGAAGACATCAGTGTAAGCTTCGTCGCCACCATGAATCAATTGTATGACGTCTCTAATTCACACCAAAACTGCGGATAACAATGGGATACCTTTATTATGCAGGGCCCCACGAAATGCCACCTCACCATCCCTTTGCCCGGTGTGAAGAAGACGGTTGCGCACGGCCTAGTCTTCCCAACAGTGGGGGGTGCGACATGCCATAACGTTGCAATACCTTCCCTACATGGCGAGGGTGCAGGTGGACCGCGCGTCACTGAGTTCAGTGACGTCGCAGTCCCTGTCGCCCCTGAAGAGGATGTCACGAAGCTAGGAGACTACAAGGGGTACTACATCCTGTGGCCGAAGAGCCAGATAACTATCCCCGGGGTGTCCTCTCCTAGTGCGTCAACCGTCCCCTCTCCATCAGCCGGAGCCGGCCCGTCTCCGCTCAGCCTGTGCAGTACGCCAGTTTCGTTTCGATGATCGGGACGACGATCTTGCCGGGCAGCAGCACACGACGATCCTTCCGTCCCAGGAGGAGGAGCAACCCAAGATGGCCTCGCCGCCCCGTGAAAAGCGCTCCAAGCATCGCCATGACCCTGAATGCAGCAGGAAAGAAGGTCTTATCTCCAAGCACGCTCAATGCCGCAGTGGGCGAAGCATTGACAGGGAGGCAAGAGGGCCTCCTCTCTAGAGCCGGAGAGGAAAAGAAAAAGACCACACAGACGGGGCAGCACCGCTGCGAAGGAGGCAAGCAAGGAGAAGAATAAAAAGGCATTATCCTTCCAGACATCTGCCGAAACTGTCAAGAAGCCTCGATGATTAGTGTACAAGGTAGGTGAGCCCTTGCTCCCAGATGATGAGGTGCAGAGGTTGCTCGCACAGATGAAACTTCTCCATGACACGATCATGATGAGGTCACGCATCAGACATTATGAGCTACACTTTAAGGTCGAGGTGCCAAAAGATTTTGGTTTCTTCCTGGACAGTCATCATGACACCTTCGACATCAATTTTGAGGATATCTTTAATTTGTTCAACTTCTTCCGGCTCGACACCATGCTCGTCAGGCTGTGGGCGCTTTACCAAGCCCAAGAGTCTAGGCGTCTGCCCAACTGCGCCTTTGCAATACTGGATCCGGTCGTCATGAACGAGTACTATCTACGAGAAGCGACGCCGGTCCTAACAAATTTCATCACCGAGTCATTGATATTCCATAAGGATAGGGACTACGTGCTCATGCCCTACAACCCCCCGTAAGTTACTTACTACCGTCCCTAGTTTGCTTTTCTTAAGCACGTATCCCCGTCTGTTTATATTCCTTCATTACTTTTTACGCAGCGACCACTGGATCCTCATTGTCATCCACAAGCCTTCCAGAATGATATACTATTTTGATTCCCAAAGATGTGCCAAGCGGGACTACTCAGCAATTAAGGAAGTTCTAGAAGCCGCGTTTTGGGAATACAACCTGTGAGGGGGAGGAGCAGAAAGCAAGAGCAAGAAGCTGATCCACAAATTCAACTTCCCTTGCAGGCAACAGCCGGAAAATAGCGTTACATGTGGGTACTACGTCTGCGCTCATATAGACGCGTTCGTCGTATCCCGCAACCCGCAATGGAGCCAGGATCAATTCAATAACTTCATACACGACCTGGCCGACGATATGTACGACTGGAGGAAGGACTTTGCCCGCATCCAGAAGACCTTCGCGTACGTTATCAACAACGAAGTCATCCGGCCAAGCGGCGATTTCTACGCGGGAGTCCAATTACCCGCTTACCACCGCACTGGAAGTACTAGCCAAGCGTCATAGACGTAGATTAGTAGGGCTAGTGAGAATAAACATTGTTAAATTCATTTGTTTGTCATTTTAAATCATTGTAAACTTGCTTGAATGTACTTAATATGTGTGATATTAATTGCTATATATATATGCTTAATATTTGTGATGCTAATTGCTATATTCAGATATGAATACTAATTGCTTCATATTGCTATATTCAGATATGAATACTAATTGGTATATTCAGATATTCAGATACTAATTGCTTCATATTAAAAAAAGTGTTATAACACTTTCTCTGACGGGCGCTCCCAATATGCCCGTCAGCGAAAACAGACACCGCTGACGGGCGAGACCTTATCGCCCGTCAGTGAAAGTGGGCAAACAGGGCATCGCTGCACGGCTTTCCACTGACGGGCTCTGTGCACCCGTCAGTGAAAGTGTATGTCTACTGACGGGCGGTTTGCCCGTCAGTGGAAGTTTTACTTCCACTGACGGGAGGTTGCTGACGGGCTCGAAACCCGTCAGAGATGTCCATTTTGCGCCCGTCAGTAGTGCTCTTTCCTGAGGTAGTGGAAACATTTGCTACCAAAGGCTCGAAAGTAAGAGATGTTCGGCTTATCTTTGGTGAGAAGTTCATATGGAGTTTTCTTCAAGATACGGTGGAGATATAATCGGTTGGTAGCATGGCAAGCGGTGTTGACGGCTTCCGCCCAAAAGCGATCTAAAGTCTTGTATTCGTCCAACATCGTTCTTGCCATCTCTAACAAGGTTCGATTCTTCCTCTCCGCCACGTTGTTTTGTTGAGGAGTATAGGGTGATGAGAACTCATGTTTAATTCCCTCTTCATCAAGAAATTCTTCAACTTGCGTGTTCTTGAACTCCGTCCCATTATCACTTCAGATATTCTTGATCTTGAGTTTGAACTCGTTTTGGGCACGCTTTGCAAACTTCTTGAACTTCTTTTGTGTGTCACCTTTCTCACTTAAGAAAAATATCCAAGTATATCTATAATAATTATCAACAATGACAAGACCATATTTGTTACCTCCGATGCTAATGTAAGCAACGGGTCTGAAGATATCCATATGAAGAAGTTCCAATGGTCTTGAAGTAGTCATTACGTTCTTTGCGGGATGATGAGCTCCAACTTGCTTCCCGGCTTGACAAGCGCTACAAATTCTATTCTTATCAAAAGTAACACATGTTAGTCCTAAAAAGTGTTCGCCTTTTAGAAGTTTGCTCAAATTCCTCATACCAACATGAGCTAGTTGGCGATGCCATAACCAAGCCATGCTAGATTTAGCCATCAAGCAAGTCTCAAGGCGAGATTTATCCAAGAAAAAATCCACTAGATAAAGCTTGCCTTTCATGTGACCCTTGAAGACTATTGAGGAATCGTCTCTTCTAAAGATGGTCACATCAACATCGGTAAATAAACATTTGTATCCTAAAGCACATAATTGAGAAACGGATAGCAAATTATATTTGAGAGACTTGACTAGTAGCACATTTGAGACAGAGAGATCATTTGTGATTGCTAATTTACCATGACCCATTACCTTCCCTTTAGTATTATCACCAAATATAATATTCTCATGAGGTGATCCTTCTCTTGTTAGTTGTTGAACCATATTTTCCTCTCCGGTCATGTGATATGTGCAACCACTATCGATCACCCAACTTTTTCCACCGGAGGAGTAGTCCTACAAAACAAGTTTATATCTTTGATTTAGGTACCCATTTTTTTATGGGTCCTTGCATGTTAGTCACAAGAATCTTGGGCACCCAAATGGTACTCTTCTTAAGACCGCTATTCCTAGATCCAACGTACTTAGCGTGGATGTTTTCATCTTTACCTTTTCTTAGGACAGAGGCGTCAAAAGATCCACCGCCAAATGTCTTACTCATTTGGCGCTTCTTCGTCTCATGGCCATTGAAGTGAAGTGTCTCCACTTGCTTACCTTTGCCATGCACGAACCTCGTCTTGGGATATTGTTGAGGCAACCAAGCTTTACCTTTTTCATTGAACTTTGGAGTGAATCCAAGTCCTTCATGATTGAAATTTTCAACTTGGTTGCTCAACAACTCCTTGAGGGCCTTACTATCTTTGTGACATTTCAACAAGCCAAAATGAAGTTGAGACTTTAGCTTAGCATTTTCAATTTTCAATTCATCATTGTTGACGTTTGAATTAGTAGCACATTTTGAGCATGGCACATGTATGTGATCAATTTGTGATGTTTAAGCTTCTTATTTTTAATGGCAACATTTTCAAGCAAGTTCTTAGTTTTAAGATAACCAAGTTCTAATTGAGCATAATCTTCTTTTAAGCAATCGTTGGTTTTCTCAAGTTTCTTCTTAATAGCTTTGTTGTCATTAACAATCTTTATCATTGCATCACTTCTTAATCTTTCTTTAGTTAATTCCCTCTCAAGATTAATATTCTTCGCTTTTTCATAAATAAGCAATTCTTCTTGTTTATCTAGAGTATCCATTTGTTTATCTATTGTTTCTTCAAGAGCTTCAATAGTGGTTAGCAAATGAGATATTTTAATCATGGTGTTTTTATCAAGTGAGATAATCATAGCATCATCTAGCAAATCATCTTCACTATCATTCTCTATATCACTACCAAGATTTAATAATGCGAGAGATGACTTTTTGGGAGGTAATACCTTAGACCCTTTTACCATAAGGCAAATGGGTGATTCATCATCACTAGAGTTATCGAAGAGTGACTTTGGTGGTGGAGAAGCTCCAATGGCTATTCCGGCAACACCATCATCATCTTCGCTTGAGGAGGAGTCGGAGTCGGAATTCCACTCTTCACCAATATGTGCTTGAGCCTTGTAGTCCCTCTTTGAGAACTTGCTCTTCTTGTAGACTTCCTTTTTCTTTGACCTCTTCTCTTTCTCCTCATTCTTGTCTCCTTTCTTGTTAGGACAAGTTGCAATGAAGTGGTCGAACTCACCACATTCAAAGCAAGCTCTCTTTGGCCTTCTTGTCTTGGTCTTGCCAAAGCTTTTCTATTTTTCACCTCTATGACCAAAGCTGCTTCTCTTCAAGACTTTGCCAAACTTTTTGACGAATAGAGCCATCTCTTGCATCCCTTGTTGAAGTTGCTCCATTTGATTTTCTTCTTCATCTTCACTTGAGCTTTCTTCAACAACTTGCTTGGCCTTCAAAGCTATGTCATTTTTCTTCGAACTTGAGCTTGGCTTTGTGAGGTCACGGATCTCATGAGCTTCCTCATCCATTAGATCATGGGCAAGGATACACCCAAGAATATCATGTGGAGTTAGCTCATTGAAGTTGTCCTTCTCCCGGATGAGTGTGACCAAGATCCGATTCTTGGGGCCAATGGCTCGGAGCATCTTCTTGACAACGTAGTTGTCGGTCATCTCTTTGCTTCGAAGCCCTTTGATCTCATTGACAAGATTGTTGAGGCAAGTGTACATGTCGCTTGGCGTTTCTTGATCTCCCATGACGAAACGGTCAAGCTTGCCCTTCAACAATTCTAGTCTTGACTCCCGAACGGTTGAGGTGCCCTCATGGATTTCCATTAGAGTGGTCCAAAATTTTTTGGCACTCTCAAGAGAGCACACCCGGTTGAACTCGTCTCTGCTCAATGCTCCAAAGATGGCGTTGATGGCTTGAGCATTGTAGTGGATGAGTCTATCTTCATCGGCCGTCGAATTGTCTTCATCTCCTACAAAATAGCCATTTTGAACTATTCGCCAAATGGCGGGGTTAAGAGATATCAAATGCATTTTCATCTTATATTTCCAAGAAGCATAGTGAGTTCCATCAAAGTAGAGTGCTCTACCGGATGATCCACCAAATGAATGAGTATTATAAACATTCGGAGGAGGAACATTTTGATATGAGCGAGTACTACCACTACCCACCCCCAAATCATCGTTCGACATCTTGGGCTCTCTAGGCGGTGAAGCCCTAACAAGAGAGACCTTGCTCTAATACCAATTAAAGGATCAAGATGTCAGCCTAGAGGGGAGGGGTGAATAGGCGACTAAACAATTTTAATACAATGTTAATCAATTCTTCAACTTTTGTGGAATTAAACTAGATTGATTAGCAAGGATGGCAATATCCAATAAGACTAAGCAAATATACTAAGCAAGATAGATATGAGCAATATAAAAGATTTGCAAAGTAAATGCGGAATTGAAAGATCAAGGGACAAGGATTTGTTGCCGGAGTTCGGATCCTTGAGGGAATCCTACGTCTCTGTTTGGGTAGCTCAATCACACGTGATCAAGAGCCGGCTTCCTCTCAAGCATTTATCCCTCGAGGACTCTCCGGAGTCTCCTCGACTTCTTCTTGGTGATTCTTTCCTCGCGGAGGCGAATCCCGGCCTTCACAAACTTCCCATGGCTCACTACACGGATTGAGAGCTCGTGAGCGACTCCTAACCGTCTAGGAGTCCTCAACCTCTAAGAGTAACAAGCGCGTTGAAGTCGCAAGGAGGTGAACCTAGTGCTCAAAGAGATCTTGACCTTTTTCCACTCAAATCCTCAAATCTAACTTCTTTTCTTTTCTCTCACAAAGGGGTGGCTTGGGAGCTTGAGAGAGGAGAAGCAAGAGCTCTTGAGTGTGTAGGAAAATGATTTGCAAAAAGGTTGGTTGAGGAGAGGGGGTTGGGGGCTATATATAGCACCCCTCAAAAACTAGCCGTTTTGCACTGAAAACGCCCACATCGGAACTTCCGATTCCAACATCGGAACTTCCAATCTGTTCAAATCAATCGGCTACTTTTCCCCCTCGCTGCACAATTCTCAGTCATATCAGAACTTTCGATACCAATATCGGAACTTCCGATATAGCTTGGAGAAAGAGCAGTTGACTCCGGTGCTTCCCTCCGGTGCTTCCGGGATAACCGGTACTTCTAATATGGCTCTTCCGGTGCAACCGGGATCATCGGAACTTTCGATACACAAATCGGAACTTCTGATTTTTCCAGAACAGTTAAAACTCAGGTTGAACCGGAGCTTCCGGCCAGACCGGAACTTCCGATCCCAGGACCGGAACTTCCGGTTTTTCCAGAACCTTCAAAACACAGACTACTTCAGACCTTCCGGTGGAACCGGAATATCCGGTACACAAACCGGAACTTCCGATGTAGCAAATTTAAAACTCGATTATGTGTTCGTGGAGAATGACTTGCTCTTTAGAAATAAAGTTCAATGATCTCTGAGCACTAAGGTCAACTAAATGCTTCTACAACGCAACCCTCTTAAAATAATGGTTTTCCTACTACTCAAATAAATATGAAATACTTTACAAGGAGTAAGGATTCTGAAGCCGCCACCTTTTCTTCCTTTTTAGGGGTCGCCGATGTCCTTTGAGCCTTTTCTTTGGAACTAATCACTGTTTATAAACTCGTCAATCCTGTTAGTCCCTTAATCGTTTGTCGTCAATCATCAAAACCTGATTAGGGGGCCTAGATGCACTTTCACCCTCCTTGCCATTTCCTAGCCATATGACTAGGCTCGCCACAAAAGTCACCCTTGTCCTTCTTCTTCTTCTTCTTAAAATTGGTAGTTTGTTTGGCCTTTCCCTTGTTCTTGTAATTATTGGAACCACTAGCACCACCATGCACCATGTTGGCATTGGAGGCCTCCCGTGTAGAGGACTGTGGCACATCTTTTGCTCTCGCCCTCTCCTCAACATCAAGGATGGCACTCAGACCATCCACGATCATCACCTCCCTTCGGTGTTTGAGGCTGGTGGCAAAGTTCCTCTAGTTTGGAGGTAACTTGGAAATAATGCTCAGCACCATGAACTTGTTAGGCAGAACAACATCAAAATGCACAAGTTCCCCAGCTGGAGCTCGTGAGCTTGTTCCATGACCGAATGGTTATCCACCATTCAGAAGTCGTGATACAACTCAATGACATGCAGCTGACACCCAGCATCAAACTCTCCATATTTGCGTTTGAGAGCCTCCCAGAGTGCGGCAGGACAAGTGTAGTTCATGTATATGTCACAGAGTTGATACATCATCAGGGAGAGAAGGCATCCCAGAGCCGTTTGAGTTGACACCTCCAAATCACACTGTTGTTCCTACATGAGTGACTTTTGGGGGGAAATCACCCACCATAGATTCATGCTCATAAGCCAAAATTTAGCCCTAATTTGTCATCTCTAAAGTTCTCACTCCCGAAACATTCAGACTTCAGCAAATCGGTTGGCCCAGTCATTGCGACTAAATTTAGTTTCTAGACTGTTGGAAATAATGCAAGACCTACCATTCATTTAATTTTGAGATTACACAACAAATTAAATAATACTGCCACGTCTACACAAATTCTACTAGCTATTAACAGATTAATAACTAGGACAACATAGATGAAGAACTTAACCGCCAACCATACTAGATTTGACACAAAACCGCAACACATCATCATGGTATCGCATGAATAGCAGATTAAGGATTGGATTTTCTTACTATGAACAGATGGAGAGTTAAGGAAGCGAACGTTCGGAGTTAATGGAGATGTGGAGATGTGATGAAGACATAGCAGCCATGTGTTGCAGTTCCCAGAAACTTGATCGCTCAGCTGCCTATGCAAGTCACTAATCGCCAGAGAAAGTTAGGAGACTACTGCTTGCCCTCGGCCTGTTGCACAACAGGTAGAGGGGCGATGAAACTTTGGCAACCACGATGGAAGAATGGTTCATGTGTTTTTCAATGTTGTTTTTCACGATAGGGACGTCTTCCTCTTATAGAAACTGCATCGACAACAAACCCACTAATAGCATGATACAAACTACCTAAATCACAGGAACTGCACCCGGGATTTCTCCAACATGCACAACCCACTAACAACACACGGATATGTATCTTATCCTTTGGTTGATGCGCTAGAAGTCAGTAAGTGGTTAGGGTGGATAACACGCATGACAACATCTACTTAGTTTGGCACGATCATGGTCGCACATCGTCGCAAGTCACGCATAATTAAACACGAAATGCGTTCGAGCACATGCGCATGTGGTGTATACATAACACTTCTACCACCTGCCATCTCATCTAAGGAGGCCAAGTGGCATTTCCTTATATGTTGGTGTTCACTCATGTAAATTTGCAAGGTGGGACTAAAGCTCCACCTCCAAATCCTGCCACTTCTCTTAACTTCTTCCTATGAATCAAGGCCCAAAAGCCAACAAAAGGAACCTACATGGATACGCACCTGAAGTCTAGAAAGTTGAACTCACGCTAGAATCTGACGGTTAGTGGTTAGTGAAGGTGGTTGTACTTTTATCTACCAAAGACTAAATCCCAAATTGATTTGGTCTTTACGTATCTCACGAAGAGTAAATCTTCTCTCCGTGATAGGTGACGATGCCATTTAACCGACAATAATGATATATCTATAGTGATTTTATTAATCTTTATGCTCCGAAGTTTAGACTCTTAACAAATATTGCTGCACGAGTGTATATATATAGTACTGTACATGTATAATGCGTGCCGCAAAGTAATATACGACGTTTCTAAACTATCATGAATCTCTACTACTTAAAAAAGAATAGTGTTCCCTTTCCTGCCGGCAGAGTGCGTTTTGCCCACTCTTCGTCCAACCTTCCTGTTTTGCAACCTTCCTGCCAATAAATACTTACCAAATATGTGTTTACCAAATAAAATCATACTATTTTTACACAATCACATTAATATGGGCAGGTAAATCACGAGCTAACGTACTAGAATATTTATAGCCCGTTGTAACGCACCGACAATTATCTAGTGAATAATTGAAAAGCCTTTTTGCCCCTCTCAATATCAGCCTATCAGGTAACCGACCCGGCTGCTCCTGCCACTCCTTTTCTTTTTCCTCCTTTGCACACAGCATGCACGTACACATAGACACGTGGGACGTCTCCCACCCGCCCGGCTCCGTACCCAACCAAAAACCTCTCCCCCTGGGGACCCCCTCACGGCCTCATCCCCCGGTTCCGCTGCCACGATGGCACGATCTCATCTCCTCCTCTGTCGCTTCTCGGGTATTTAAAACCTTCTCCTTGGTCCGCATCAATTCTTGCCACTTCTTCCTTTCCGGCCCTGCCTGCTGAGTTCCCGTACTACTAATAGCTAATCTCGTCCTCTCGATCTCTCTCCCTCCGCCGGCTGGCCACATCCGATCGATCCGGGTGCGTCTCGATGTCCGGCACCGTGTGCTCTATGTGCGGCGACGTCGGCTTCCCGGACAAGCTCTTCCGCTGCGCCCGCTGCCGCTGCCGCTTCCAGCACTCGTACGTACCCTTCTTCTCCGACTCTTTGAGAGTCTCTTATTCGAGGCACTCTCAGGATTGATAGACGTTTGTTTCCATGCATGCGTGCGTACGTACGTGCAGATACTGCACGAACTACTACGGCGACGCGGCTCCGGCCGAGGCGGGCGCCGGCGTGTGCGATTGGTGCCTCAGCGACGACGTCGTCGGGAAGAAGAGGTCTTCGGCGTCCGCCATGCAGCTGCAGCAGGCCGCGGCAACCGGGGGCGAGGAGTCGTTCTCCAAGGGCTGCGGCAAAATCAAGGTGACCGGCGGTGGCGAGCAGGAGGGCGGACGGAGAGTCGCCAAGGCGGCCGTCCGCAGGTACAAGCTCCTCAAGGACGTCTTGTGCTAGCTGTTGCATGACCCTTATGATCGTGGACCTCATCATCATGTATAAAAGAATGCTTAATTAGGGAGTGTTATACCTAGCTAGCAAGTTCTATTGATCCTTGTGCTTATGTTTGCATGTCACAATGAGATCTGGTTCGGTCATAGTATGTCACAATGAGATCTTCATCTCTCTTACCACATGCGTGTTGCCGTGTTCGCCTTCGTAGTATCTGTTCGTGATCAAATGCACCCTTGATCAGTCGATCTAGCTTGCTCATATGGTCAAACGGGTATTTTCTCTCTCGTGATCTCTTGGCTGAAATGATTAATTTGTTCGTCTGACATTCGATGCCTTAGGTCCTAAGTCCTAACCAATCCATTGACATCTCCATCACCTGATCTCACATGAACTATATCTTAGTTTAAGACTTCAATCCTATCAATTCGGAAATATAAATGCATGCATGAGCTAGGATGTGAAGAACTGATTATTCTTCTCATGCTGTTCTGTTTGTATAGTCCGTCCTTTCCGTTTTCTCCACGCCGATGATGCAGGTTGGAAAACTCTAGAAGGTGATCACGTTGCATGCTTAGCTCCCTCGCCTTTTTCCTCGGTGGTGTCGATGTATTGGAATCAAATCAGCAACTCGTACGCAAAGACTACAAAGTGGCCGACAGGCCATGTTAAAGCAAGCCTCGGAAGGCAGATCTTTGTGGGCGCAAGAATCCATGGAACGCCACTCCCAGTCTCCTAGACTTTTAACTTGTCGACCAGGCAACCAATCCAGTAGATCTGCTGTGTGTACCGTACAACTCGAAATCAACGAACGATTTGCGTGGCCATCGATTGTACAATCTAGATCTGATGGATCACCTTTTTCTTCCGTGTCTCGATACATAAATTATTTTCCTCCCCCTTCATTCCTGTAGCTCCTCGTCACTCTCTTTTGGCAACCATATATAAACATATTGCACACGTCCCGACGAGTGATGAAGCTTAGCAGCATGTCATGAGGCCCCTCCCAATGCACAGGTGCTTAAATGAGGTGCTAAGTGCATGAAAAGACTTAGCAACTAAACTCTCTAATGTATAGGTGTTTAGCTTTTATAGCTAAGCTTTCTTCATTTAATTGTTTAGCAACTAAACTCCTCAATACATAGATGTCACATAGGCGTTTTGCATAGGTCCACGCGTTTAGCATCGTTTCTTCCTAGAGACACCAAAACTATCTCTCTCCTTCTTAATTACCCTGCCACATCATCTTCTTGCCTATGTGGCATGTCTTAGCACCAGTCCAAGTTGGAGCATTGGGAGGGGCTGAGGGAGATCATGTGAAGTGGACTCCATTTGGTGTCAGGTCAAACAGTGTATTATAAAGTGCTCGGTATCCGAAGATTTGCTTATGTGATCTCTCTTAATTATTGTGTACATCTCTCGGACATGTTGGCTGTGCGCTGGGAACAATTTACTTTCCGATACTACCTCAGTGTCCCGATTCATCGTACGTAGAAAGTTGAGATACAGTGAATCGAAAGTGATATGATATAATTTATAGTGAACCGCAAGGGGTAAAATATAGATTTAAGAAACGGTTATATAGCTGGAAGGGCAAACATATATCTAGCGCGGCAAGTTGGTCCTTCAAAATTTTGAGCTCAATTTTCCACAAAAAAAAGTATTCCACGCTCAGCAGTCTATCTATAATTATGCTATCCTTTTCAAAGTACCCAGAGGGTTCTAAACATATTAAACTACTATAGTCTAAGTATTTCTGTCAAAGTGGTTACCGTAAAATGAAATATAGGCTTATTAAGTGACATATATAGTACACAGGCTAAGGAACAAGGTGCTTTAGGCATTTAAAACCTTGATTTAAAGAATAAATTGACTGTTGCTTAGTAAATAGCTATTCAAACTGTTGAATGAAGGCGGTGCTGGCAAAGTCTCATCAGGGATAAATATATAAGGGGTAAGGCAACGTCAAGCGGAAAGCAAATCGAAGGACTCCCAATCTGGGCTGGCTTAACGAAAAGTCAAGCACCTCTTTTTGGGTTTGGCACCTTTCAGCTTAATTAGGGATGGTGCGCAAACTAGATTTTAGAAAGATATATGGCTAGAAAAAAAAATCCCTAAATGAACAATACCCTCTACAATGATGTTAGGAAATAGCATGCCACTATAGCATAAGTGATGAGCACAATTTTCTTGAATATATCTTTCGGCAGAGCGCCATTGTTGGGTCCAAATTGCATGCTTGGAATGAGAATATTCAATAATCACCTCAGATGGGTACTTTTAATATAGGATCTACATAGAAATGGACAATTCACTGTCCGTTAGATGTATGCTGCCCAAGGAACTTCCATACTCAATTTCAAAATAAGTGTGAAATCTTAAATTACCGCTCAAAAATTAAATTTTATTATGGTAATTGCACAGAGGGTAATATTAATAAAAGATAACATATTTTCATCATCAGGATTCAGGAAGCGATAGATGATACTGCCTTTGGAGGCAGTTGTTATAGAGCTCTTCCCTAGCCATGCGTAGATATATAGCAGCATGCTACGTGATGTTTGAATTTTTCATTTTTGAACTTTGTGAGGCTTGTTGAATAATTTCTTTTCAACACGCTCTTTACAACTTTATAATATCTTATTAGTCATGTTCCTCGTACGACGCATAGGCCAGGAAGCGATCATTTCGATTGCCTAATTCAACAACTCAGATTTGTCTATATGTTAATCTGCAGGAGATCTGGACAGCACATTCCATGTCTACAATAAGACTTGGGAACACACATTTATAATTTAGGACCCCTGACTTAATGAAATTGGCCTACAGCCTGAAAGGAAAAAGAAAAAAAAATTAAAAGGCCGATACAGTCACACATGACATGCATGTACAGCATGCACAGGGACCAAACTCTTTTCTCGCCAGTAGTGCACCACCATGGGTCTGACCCTACGATGCACATGAAGATCTGGTCCGTCACAGGTGGCGTTTAGTCAAAAGGACCAAGCTTTGAATTTACTTCCAATCATCATTTCAGCCTTAGATCTGGGCAAGCGGGCCTCAGCTATACCAAATAAAGACTTGCGTGCTTTAAGGTTGGCAATATATTACTCTCACCGTTTAGAAATATAAGGTATAATTTAATTAATTAAGATAAGACTTTAACTAATAATAACTCTATTAATATACTAAATTATAATTATAAGTAAATAGTTTAAATACGAATTTAATAAAATTAATTTTATGTCATATACTAAATTATATACTAACAGAGTAACTATTAGTCAAAATTTTATTTTAACAATTAAAATATATCTTATTCTTTAATGGAGAGAATACTTGCTAGGAGTATGTGGGACTGGGCACCGTGCTGCCGTGCATGCACCTTCCCGGCCGGCGACGCGCCGGGTGCGGGTCACGTACTCACGTTATACGTTCGGCCGTGATTCGTGCGCATCAACGAACGAGGAGCACTTGTTGGTTCTTCAGACAAGAACTCTCGTGGGTCTTTGTCTCGTAGAAGCACCGAAATTTACTCCGTTTTTTGTCCACGGGCATCACCAGTGATCTCAGTCAGCATCACGAGACTCAGAACAGGCAACAAACAGATGGGTCTGCGCAGTGCAACGTGGACGATTAGGTGACTATTACCTTGTCGACCACGATGTTAATTTGGACCATCAGGTTCGCGCGCGGGCCACAGCCAAAACTCTCTACACTCATCTAGCTATATATCACAGCATAGTCTGCCCGCTACATGCATAGCTAGACGCCTACCAACATTTTAACGGCCGCTGGGTCAAATTAATGGATGCATGGTTGATGTTTCATGCACGTGCACGCATCCACGCACCACGTACGCCATGAATAATGGAACGAAACCGGAATAAGGTGCATGAACAGTCTCGCTCGGCCTTTTCATCTCCGTGGTGTCGATGCGTGGAAGGTGACCTGTACCGACGTGTCCTCTGCCAAACGTGCCAGGAATAGCACTTGCACATGCTGCCCAGATTAATTGTGGCAGTACTCATTTTCACTAGCCATTTCACTCTTTCTTTTTGGCGAATGCATATGGTATACGTGATAACAAAGGTCACGCATAAATCGTGCACGAAAACTGGTAGGATAACTATCAAGTCTCCACGGATGGGATGCGATGTGATGATGATCGAATCGAGGAGAGGGATGGACGAGGTTAATTTGATACAGCACGACTCTATAAACAAATCTGGAGGTGTTTTTCTTTTAATCAAGGACTTGTATTTCATTAATTCATATGATTACAATCATGCATAATGCACGAGTACAAGAAGCTTAGTGCCCGGTCCTGCCAGGAAGAGTTCAGCAAAGGTGCAGAGGCATATTTGGCACGTCTAATAAAAACAACATCAAAAGAACTAAGTTTCTGGATCTGTAGGATAATCGGCAGCACATTTGCACGGTGCTCATGTCTCGTCCTCCACAATCTGACCAGGCCCTAAGGTCTCCACAATCACATTTGCCACAAACCAGTCCGCAGCGAGTTGCACTCCATCATGGCAAGCGCAAGTACAGCAACCAGAGCATTTGACAGGGAATTGTACCAACGAGATCTTGCAGCGCGGAAAGTCCCCTCTGCAATACGCACCACCGCGTTCGTCGCACCCTGCAGCTCGTTCACATAGAAGGCTCCATCCAGTTAGATCGAATTCCCCGACAGCCCATAGAGGGAGGTTTCCATCTTTCTTTAACCCTGGAAGTGACAAAGGAAGACATGGTTTGAGACCAAAATCAGCTCTGAAGCAGTATCAAGTGCCCACCGGCAAGCATGCATGTCTCTTCTGCACCTCTCCATGCCTACGCCCATTGCGAGCCAACTAAATAGACCACATGCCACACAAGATAACATTGGCATTGTCAGGTCGGCACAAAGTTGCATTTAGCAAATCCATCGCCCAAGTGAGAGGATGAAACCTTGGGAGTTTGAAGTCAAAACACTCCCGCAGGGTTCTCCAAAAGGATCGAGCATATTACATTCAACAAACATGTGGTATGCCGACTCCTCCGCAGCACCACAATCTTCACACGTACTCAGGTTATCCATGTGTCGCTTGTTCTGATTAGCTCGAACTGGCACAAAATCATGCACAATTCTCCACCAGAAGTTCTTAATCTTGAGAGGCACTTGCATATGCCACAATTTCTTCCACATTGGGTTCTCATCTCCGAACAAGGGGCTCGCCACCCCAGTAGTAGCAACAGCTTCCCTAGCAGAATCTGCTAGCTAGCAAGTGGTGTGCAGACTTCACTGTGTGCATCCCATGTTTTTCACATGTTTTTCAGGAGCCCCAGGCCCAGAGATCATGCTCCAATGCTCCCAGTGGTATTCTTTCAACTGCCAGGGCATCCGAAAGAAGGAGATTCCTCTCAAGACATGGCCGTTCCATCTACTGCCATCAGGGAGAAGGAGATCAGCAACCTTGGATGCAATAGCCGTTCCATACACATCGGCTGTTAAGAAAAGTGACTCATATTCTAAACCTATTAGGATTCAAGAAGTGTGTTATAAAGAAATTAGAGAAAATCTAATAGGATTCAAAGAGTCATCCTCACTTTAGAAGAAATCAATATTTTGGGAGTTACCGTACTGGCGGCACCTTCAAGTTCGCCACTGCATCGACGTTATGCACGTAGAGAAGAACGTGTGTGACAGTCTGATTGGTCTCTTACTTAATATTCCAGGGAAGACGAAGGACGGCCTCAACGCACGTCTCGACTTAGTAGACATGGAGATCAGGCCCGAGCTGGCACCTGAGCCCTCCCAACAAGGCAGAACAAGGCTTCCTCCGGCCTGCTATAACCTGAAAAAGGCCGAGAGGACCGAACTATGCCGGTGCTTGCAAGGTGTGAAAGTTCCGTCCGGTTACTCCGCCAACATCTCGAAACTTGTTTCGATAGAAGATCTAAAATTAGTTGGTATGAAGTCCCATGATTGCCATGTGTTGATGACACAGATGCTTCCTGTTGCAATCCGAAATATCCAGCCGAGCTATCTCCGAGACACAATCATTAGGCTGTGTTACTTCTTCAACACAATCTCTCAGAAGGTCATCGATCCTGAAGCACTAGATGCGTTGCAGGCCGATGTGGTGAAGACATTATGTCATCTTGAGATGTACTTTCCTCCGTCGTTTTTTGATATCATGGTCCATGTTACCGTCCACCTCGTGAGAGAGATAAAGGTCTGTGGACCGGTATTTCTACGTCAGATGTACCCGTTTGAGCAGTATATGGGAATTCTCAAGCAGTACGTACGAAATAGATCTCGTCCGGAGGGCAGGATCGTCGAAGGTTACACAACCGAAGAGGTGGTCGAGTTCTGTATCGATTACATGGAACAGCTCAAACCAATAGGTGTGCCTACGTCTCACCACGAGGGGAGACTGGACGGCAAAGGGACCATTGGAAGGAAAACACTCATTCCTGACTACGCGTCGTTATCTCAAGCCCATTTCGTAGTCCTGCAACACATGACTGAAGTAGCCCCGTATATCAACATGCATAAGGACGAGCTACGCAGAGAGAATCCAGGCCGTACGGAGGCTTGGCTTACTAGACAGCACAACCGCAGCTTCAACAACTGGTTGCAGGTTCGAAGTGCTAATAGTACAACAGGGGAGAATATTGGCTGGTTGGCTAGATGGCCAAGTCACACAATCCTAAAATTTGAAGCATACGACATAAATGGGTACACCTTTTATAACAGAGGAGAAGTGACGGTTGCTTCATCGGTTAACCTTGAAATTTTTTCTACCCTCAAGATATACCATTACATGTTCTATGTCAAAATTTGGCATTTTTCGGGGTTCGTTTGCTATATTTAAGTCATTTAGTGCATTTCTAGGCATTTAGTGAATATAATTCAAATTTGAACTGCAAGTGCATGAAAAAGTTGGCAAAATTGGGTTAAAAAATCCTATTTGTAGTCTTTAGTCTATGTTTAGGCCTTATCCAAGAAAAGGAAAGGAATTCCAAACATCAAGGTGCCAAGACTCGACCCCGAACATGGAGGTTATTAGTTTTTTAATTCCAAAAAATGTAAACGAAGTCAGAAAAACATGAAACTTTGCATGGTGTCATCATATGACACCTAGAGGCTATGGTAAAAATTTGAGAAGGTTTAGCAAAGAAAACAAAACAAAGAAAGAAATAAGAAAAGGAAAAAAACACTTGGCAAACACTTGGGAGGCAAACGCCAGATCCCTTGGCGTTTGGTTCACCACGCAAACGCCAGATCCATTGGCGTTTGGCTCACCGCGCAAACGCCGGACCCCTTGGTGTTTGGTTCACCGCGCAAACGCCAGGTCCCTTGGCGTTTGAAATGTTTAGTCCCACCTCGCCCGTCGACCGCGCGGTTGAGTGGTTTATATACCCGGCTGCGCGGTCTGGGTTGAATTCCTCTGCACAGTTACCGGGCGCTTATACACGGCGCCCGCCTCATTTGAAACCGACACGTGGGTCCACCGGCGTGTGCGTGCGATGTGTTGATGCCCTTCCGGGCAACCGCGTTGCCCCGCCGGCGGCAAATTTTTTGGGCCCTGAAAAATCTTTGTACAGACGGCTCGTAGTACAGAACCGTCTGCACTAATGTAGCAGGGTCCCGCCTGCAATATTAGTCCAGACGGCTCCATAGTGAGAACCGTCGGCACTATTGTTAGTCCAGACGGTTCCATTGTTAGAACCGTCGGCACTAGTGTTAGTCCGGATGGCTCCATAGTGAGAACCGTCTGGACTATTAGTCCGGACGGTTCTCTTTTCCGGACCGTCTAGAATAGCCTCTATAATAAATCCCCTCTTTCCAAAGCCGCGCTCCAGTTTCAATTTTCGCTAAGTGCCCTAGCCTGTCGCGCCCGAAGCCCTCTGCCCCGACAACGCCGCCGTCGCCCCGACGCCATCCCTCTGCCCCGACGACGCTGCCGCCCGGAGCCCTCGGCCCGACGCCGCCGCCGCCTTCCCGACGCCATACCTCTGCCCCGACGCCGCCCTGAAGAGCTCCTCTCCGAAGCCATCTGCCCCGACGCCGCCGCCGCCCTGAAGCCATCTGCCCCGACGCCGCCGCCGCCCTGAAGCCCTCTGCCCCGACGCCGCCGCCGCCCCAGAGCCCTCTGCCCCGACGCAGCCGCCGCCCCGAAGACCTCCTCCCCAAAGCCCAAGTGTTTGCTTGTGGTACGGTAGTTCTATTTGGAAAATTTCTGAAATTTCTGAAATTTCATTTGAATTTGACTAGAATGCAAACAAAATGTGATCAGCATTGAAGGATTCACTCCAAGTCCTCTTAATCCACGGACACTATGCTTGGTTTTCTAGAAAAATGGTAGTTTGCATTATTGAAAGGGAACAATGCAAATGAATATGCGTATTGCTAACAATGATGATATTTTTAGTATAATGGTGCTTCCAGATGAGTAAAAGTTACCTGTTCACCAACTACATTTAGAACTGGTACAAGACTAACATGAACCAAGCAAAAGTTTCTAGGTCTTGAAACGCAAATTGCAACAGATCACATCAATAGGAGCTCGATGTTACTTGCAAAATAAAAATTGGAGCTAGATATTGTAAAGCATGATCGGAGACATAAAAAAAACATTGAGGGCCTTCACTGTATTCTCACCTACATGATATGAAAATTGACCTAATGCTTTTCTTTTCACGAAATATATAGCAATTCCTATCCAACAAGCGTATATTTGGTTTGTAGCAATGCCACTTTCCTTTATTGCCAAAATTGTGGCTTGATACACTTGTGATGGCTATTTTGATTTTTTTGAATTGTATGCAAACAGCCGGGATGGCAAATAACGGAATCCAACAGATATTGATATTGATTTGCTTATGCTAGCATGGTTGATTATTAACTTGAAAGAATAGATGGTATATTAATCTCTTGATGTCTAAATTCTCTATGGTGTTACCTCATGCTGCCGATGGTACTATATATATGTTGTTAATGGCATGCTAGATTCATATGTGTGGACCTGACCTTCTATTCATGTACACAAGTATGATCCTAGTGCATTTGTGCATGTGTATTAATTTGGGCATTATGCCTTTGTTACTTCTTGTGCTCATTGCCCCCCCGAATATTAGTTGAAGTGTTTCTCATGTATAACTCATGTATAAACGGACTTCTCATGTATAACTCATGTATAAACGGACTTCTCATGTATAACTCATGTATAAACGGACTTCTCATGTATAACTCATGTATAAACGCATCTGAGGTATGTACGCCCGAAAGATCTTTTGGTGAATGATAAGAAAAGATACTTAACCTTCTATGCCCGCTGGTGGCCTTCTTTCCTTCTTCCCCTCGTAAGGTCATAGGCTTGGCGTCCTGTACTCATGCTAATTATTCTCTACACTAGTTAATGTAATACGTACAACGACTATATAGAAGATGACTACGTAGAGAATAGAATACAGAGATAGTAGAAGATAGAAGAATAGAAGCTGACAAATAAGAGTAATAGAGAGAAGACGAGTAGAGATAGACCATTAAAGCGAACGTTACTAGTATTGAACTATACACAAGAGAGTATAGACACTTAGCACGATGAGACAAATACCCAACAAAAGCCGGAGGCAAAGACATCTTGCCACCGTCATATATAACTCATGTAGCCCTCATGTATTTATGATGAGATTACGAACATTAGCACTATTTTGTCGTGTTGTTGTACTGGATGGCAAAGGGTTATATATTTGCACATTGGGCTCGGTTAGGGTTGCAAGAACTTTCTTAGTCTAGCTAGAGTTCATGTGTCTTTATACGAAAATGTCTGGAATCTTGTCGTGTACTGCATATCTGAATTTTTCGTCTTTTGAAGATGGCGTCCGGAGGAGATGAACGTGAACTACCGGTGGCCTCTTCTCCTCGACAAGATGAGCCGCACAGTGGACCTGAACCGGCTGCACCTGAGCCCACCGAACATGCAGAAGCCTCGTCTCATGAGCAAACCGAAGAATCGGCTGGGCAGAAGCGAAAGCGAGGTGGCCGAGGCAAAAACAAAATGCCCACGGGTCACTACACGATAACTCGTGTCACCGACGAGGGTGTGCCCATATTGCCGCAGCAGGCTCAGGCGGCATTCCGTAGTGCGTGCGCCTCACTGGCGAGGACGAAGGTCCGGATAACGTACGCCAGCTGGCCGTCAGTGCCGGACAACGAGAAAGAGTTCCTGTGGAGCACAATCAAATCTCAGTTCGACTTCCCCGAAGGTACCGAACAGGCCGTGCAAAGAAAGGCAAAAGCCAAGATGGGCAAGGCGTGGAAGACCTTCAAGAGCGAGCTCTACAACACGTACGTCAAGAACGATCTTATGCCCTACAGGCAGGACCCGAAGACTTACGGGTTCTTGGAGGATCAATGGGCAGAATTTGTGGAGGGGTGCACGTCAGAGGAATTTGTGCAGAAGAGTCAGGCAAACAGGGCCTGCCAAGCACGCAACGTTCACCCCCACAGGCTCGGAAGCGGTGGGTACGCGCGCAAAGAGCTGGAATGGAGAACAGAGGACGAGCGGGCGTCTCAGGAGAGTCGCGACACACCGTTCTCCCAGATCCCAGAGAGACGGGCCCGAAACTGGTATCGCGCGAGGGCCAACATCTCGGCTGATGGCACCATCGCCTTCAACAAGCCCGAAACCGTCCAGGTGGCTGAAAACATTATGCGACTGTCAGAACAATCCGCCCAAGGAACTTTCCAAGCAGCCAGGGAGAAGGACATACTAACCTCGGCTCTGGGAAACAAAGAGCACCCAGGTCGAACCCGTGGCGTGGGGGTGACGGTTCCATGGAAGATGGGATTCCCCGACGATGCGGGTTCGTACAGGAGTCGGAGGAGAACGAAAGCAGAGCGCGAGGCAGCCGAGCGTGAAAGGATGAAGAAAGAGCTGATGGAAGAAATATATGCAGGCCTGGAACAGAGGATCGATGCGAGGGTCGAAGAACGGGTGCGGCAGATAAGGCAGGAGGATGCAGCCGCCGCGGCCGACCGCAGCCCCGTAGCCTCATCCCCACACGCTCGGCGCAGGAGTAGCTGCGCATCCGTGGAAGACGTCCACGAACAAGCCGCTCATGAGCACGTTCCGGACGACGACCGCGCCGACGACTTTCATGTCGAGCCGAACCCTCCCAAAGACGACGTCATCGAAAGATTCCCTGTCGACGACATTACGATGGTAACTCCCTGCAAGCTCCTCGTGCCTAGCTGTTTTGGCCCCACTGACATGCTTGAGGCTGGCACGGGGTTAGCATTTTCATATTATGAAGACACGAGGGTGCACGGAGTTCCGTTGGCGGCGGGTAACGCTAAGGTGGCAGTGGACATGGTGCATGCGAATTGCTCCTCCTTCACACTTCCTGTACCACCGGAGGACGAGATCACGACACTGGGGCAGGCCGTCAACAGTTTCATCCAGTGGCCGAAGAAGTACATTTCCCTGGTTGTCCCTCCACCTCCTGCACGGCCCCTGTCTCCGGTACGTTACGGTCTGGATTTCTCACTCCGTGCTCCTCCACCGAAGGTGAAATCCGCTTCAGCAAAATCCAGGCAATCTAGCAGATCTAGCCAGCAGACTGCCAAAACGACTCCTCAACCTCAGTGTAGGGCCACCAGAAATAGCACGAAGTCGGCCAAGGGCAAAGAGGTAGACGAAGAGCCCGAGATAAGAGTCTACACGGAAAGGCAGCTGCTAGTGACACGGGCGGCGTTAGAACGACTTGGTTGGGCAGCTCAGATTGTGCACGAATTTTACATGAAGAGGTCCAACGAGGAGAGAGCGCTTCCTCAGAATATCTACGCCATGTACAAGCGGCAACATTTCCTCCATCCAGGTGGAACCTTTACCATCGAGTTCTCGGAGTTAGCCGACCTCTACCGTCATGACGCCCTCGATGTCAGCCTATTAAGATGCTGGACACTGTAAGTGTTCTCAATCACTGTTTAAGCTAACTACATTGCCTAACTTATTGATACGCTCTTTCAATGACATTACTTCTATGTGTAGACATATGATTCAAGAGGCTAGGACAGAAAATCCTAATATCGGATTCCTCGATCCACAAGTGGTCGTATGCACAATGGTCCAATTCCAGCTGAACGAGGTCGAGGAATACATTGCGGACGTCATGCTCATTCACTCTACTAAGCGCGTCATTCTTCTGCCGTACAACTATGACTTCCACTGGATGCTCGTCGTGCTCGAGCCAGACTATCTACATGCCACGTACTTCGACTCCAGGGACTACCCACCAGAGAAGTACACAAATTTGACGAAGGTGCTCGACGGGGCGTTCAAGAAGTATGTTGACAAGGGGGGGCTTGTGAAAACCCCACGAACCGAACCGAGACACCGATTTCATTTCCCGGTAATAATTCCTCCCTCGCCCAAGAATAATCACCTCGCACGTTCTAATATGTATTCGGTAAAACTAAATTACCCTCACGTAACCATGATTTCTACAGTGCCACAAGCAGCCGCCGGGCAACAATCTCTGTGGATACTATGTCGCGACATACATGGCACAGATCGTTCACTCTAGTCCGGTAGAAGTGGCGGTTAGTGTCATTACACTATGTAGTTCCATTTTTCATCGTTCGGACGTCGTGCCTAACCTAGCTATTTAAATTCCTTCTGCAGAGTTTTAAGTTCCCTACAGATGAGCTCGATGCGGAGGGCGTCCGCTTTGTTCAAAAACAGTTAATAGCTTTCATTTTTAGAGAGGTGTTGAAGGAAACCGGAGAATTCCATTGTCCTCAAAATGTTTCTCCTCAATGACTTGAGAGTTTTTTTCCCTAGTAATGAATGTGAATGACTTTGTGGTTGAGAATAACGTTTAATGTTTGTTTCTGAATGCTATGTCTAAGATCAATGTGTACATTGTGTGTCTGTGCATGCTATGCCTGCCATTATGTCACTTTGTTTCTACCGTTCTCACTGCCGCGCCAGGACCGCTCTAGAGTTTAGGAATGCTAAGCCATAACATCTACATGTTGTGTGTCTGTACCGTACCGGGTATCGTTACCCTGCCGCACGGCTGCTGCGACAGCAGAAACGGTAGTTTCCGCTGCCGCGGCAGCAACGTCGCCTTGCCGCACGGCTGCCACGGCAGCAGGCAGCAACACCGTCGCCCTGCCGCACTGCTGCCGCGGCAGCGGAATCAGCCATTTCCGCTGCCGCGGCAGCGGAATCAGCCATTTCCGCTGCCGCGGCAGCAGGTGGCAGCAATGCCGCCTTGCCGCACGGCTGCCGCGGCAGCCGAAACCTCTGTTTCCGCTGCCGTGGCAGCAGGCAGTAGCACCGTCGCCCTGCCGCACGGCTGCCGCGCCAGCGGATTCAGCCAATTCCGCTGCCGCGGCAACAGGTGGCAGCAACGCCGCCTTGCCGCACGGCTGCCGCGGCAGCCGAAACGTATGTTTCTGCTGCTGTGGCAGCAGGCGGCAGCGCCCTCTGTACAACCAGACTGCTACCGCGGCAGCAGAAACACATGTTTCCGCTGCCGCGGCAGCATGGTTCCCCCCCCACAGCATTTTTCCAGACGGTTCCAGGGATAGAACCGTCTGTACAA
The DNA here is from genome assembly GCA_019208055.1 of Stipa capillata. NCBI lineage: Eukaryota > Viridiplantae > Streptophyta > Magnoliopsida > Poales > Poaceae > Stipa > Stipa capillata. Next base: position 235,817 of record JAGXJF010004535.1, on the reverse strand, counting down.
ATTCTTTGTGCAGACGGTTCTAGGTACAGAACCGTCTGGAAAAATGCTTTCCACGTACTGTTCAGTCATTTGTGCAGACGGTTTTGTGGATGGAACCGTCTGTACAAATGCTTTCGACGTACTGTTCGGTCCATTTGTGCAGACGGTTCGTGTTTGCCTCCGTCTGTACTAATTATTTGTACAGACGGTTCAATAACCGTCTGCACAAAGATGATTTGTCCTGACTGTTTCGGCCAGACGGTTCGAAAAACCGTCCCGCCCGGTGTTTCCGAACCGTCTGGACAAATCGGTTCTGTAGTAGTGACAATACACTCGATGTTTAGACCTTCATGTACAACTTCTTTCGTGTCCTCATCGTAGTTTGAATTGAAGAAAATAATTGACTTGGCGGGATTCACTAGATGGCTAGAGCCGTGATTATAAACCTCCACTATGTTATGCAACTGCTCAGCACCCCTGCTAGTGGCTTGAGTGAATATTAAGAAGTCATCCGTGAAAAGGAGGTGGGAGATAAAAGGGGCATAGATCCCACTCTAATACCCTTTTGCCAAAAAGGAAGTCCCCTAGAACTTGAGTATACTGGTCAGCCTCTCTGCGCATAGCAAAAACAAGTAAGGTGAGATTGAGTCTCCTTTTTAAATACCCCTAGAAGGCTTGAAAGGATTGAAATATTGTCCATTAACTCGAACATAGAAATTGACTGTCTCCACACATTTCATCAGTAAGTCAACCCACTGATTTGCAAACCGAGCTTAGAGAGAATATTCTTCAAGTATACCCACTCAACTCTGTCATATGCCTTTGCCATGTCAAGTTTGATGGCACAAGCACTAGATTTCCCTTTCTTCTTCTTTAGATAGTGTATGCTCTTATAGGCCGTGAGTACATTATCTGTAATCAATCTTCCTAGGACAAAAGCACTCTGATCCTTAGAAATAATGTCATCTAAACATAGTCTTAGCTAATTAGCAATTACCTTTGAGCATAACTTGTACAGGACATTGCATAAGGAGATGGGTCTGAATTGGGAAATGTCTTGGGAATTCTTGATTTTAGGTATCAACACCAACACCATGCTGTTAATATCATCAGGTAACAACCCCCTCATTTAAAAACTGCCATAGGAACATGGATCCAGGGATTTGTTTGGTTTCATCATGAATACCGCCTTATCAACCTCCTCCGAGCAGTATAGGCTGCATACAAACTCATTCATAGCATCTGAGACTTTAACAGGGACATGCCTTATGATCTCATCCGGGCAAACATTATCTTGAGCTTTGAAGAGGGACATGTAGAAATTAGTGGCCAAGCTTTTTGTCAATGATCGATAAACCATCGATCTTACGTAATATGTGGTGAAAAGAATAGGGGTAGGGTCACCCAGTCATGCCAAGTCAAGTCGTCAAGAACTAAGGATTTTATATAGGTTCGAGCCTCCCAAAGGATAATAACCATAATCTCAAGACAGAGTACAAGGGGGATAACTAGTCTATATGGGATCTACAACTAGTCAGAAGTGGATGTCGGGGGTGCGTTTCCCTTCTATTTAGCTCGGAAGTCTCCTCGGGTGGATCTCTAGGGCTCTTGTGTTGGTTGTTGTCTGGATATCTTCTAAGGCTTTCTATGGGCGTGTTTCAGATTAGGTTTGTCCTCCCTGCAGGGTCCCCTTACTCCTTTTATAGAGGGTATACCATGCCTAGCACAGAATCATCTTCAAGTAGGACTCCTATCATCGTTAAACGCAGGGTTAAGTTTCCTCATTTAAGGGGTATCTGAATGTCTGCGGATAGTTTCCTTATCTTCCTAGAGTCCTTTCCAAATACAGATGTTGCTTCGAGAATCTAGAAGATCCCTGGTGTATTGTATACAGATATAGCCATCGCACATAGTAGAGTTATACTACTCATCATCAAGCCCCCCATCAGTACATGAAATAAGGTCATGACAAGTCAAGGTAATCAATCTAGCCGGTGAAAATGTCCCGAACGGGTGTTTTTCCAAGTAGTTACTTAGGTCTCTGAGTAGGATGTACATGCACTTGGGATCCTGATCGTTCAAGTCATCTAGACGGGATATCGAGCTCCTTCCAAGTGGCCTTCTCATCCGAGTAGGAATTCTATGTTGCTTAGAAAATGTTGCCCCAAATGCGACATTAGGAGTGTCTACACCATAGTCACCGAATCCTGGACCACTTGCCGGAGCTGCTGCGAGATGTGGGCAGCCAATGTCAACTTGAAGTTGCATAACACTTGGGTCAGTTTGGCCACTTGGAAGACATGGCCTTCCACGGGCACGACTGGAAGCCCTACCTTCCTCAGGCGGTCTTGAGCAGATCCAAGGCGAAAGTTAGGGGTGACCTCAAGGAAGGACATCCAGGATTCCACCCGGGCCAAGACCGCCCGAGTCTCCGGAAGCTCACCGGCTAGTCGAGCCCTCTCCGCCTCAAGCTTGGCCATCGATGGGCCTTCTCCTTCTCGAAGTCAGCCTCTGACTAGACTAGTTGCTCCTTCAGCCATTGGACCTCTAAGTGGAGAGTGTCCTTCCTAGACAGAATGAGCTGAAAGACGGACATGTTAGTTTCAATAAGAGCAAAATGACATTAACGCTTGAATTGTTTACCTCTAGCAGGGGTGCCAGAAGCTTTGCTAGGTCAAGGCCGCCCTCGAGAAATGCTACAACTTGCGGTAGCAACTCGAGAGCATAAGACCCCATGACCCTCACAGCCGAGGGCTGGGTCTCCACTGAATTCGGAGGACCGGCTTCCTTAACCGGGGGCTTGACAGTCTCCAGATTGGGGGCTGGGTGATCTCCACGACCGCATCGACCACCGCAAGGCGGCCCTCGAGGTGGGAAGGTCGTCCTGCAGAGCAGGATCAACCACCTCGGCCACGGTGCTCGCCACCCTGCAAATGACAAACCAGACAAACCCTCAAACTCGGGAAGAAAATAGAGAAGAGGATACTTACTTCATCTACTTCAAACAGCATGACACCCTAAGCCCAACAAGGCTCAAGGCACTCATAGCCTTTGCGACTTGGGGCACGGCCTTGACAACTGCCACTTCTGGCTCGACTGAGACCGCCTCAGCCGAGATGATTGGCACGTTCTCGCAAGCTTCCTCCAGTCCCTACTCACAACCCAATGTAAAGCCTTGCTCCCATGAGAAGGAAATGGAGAAAGAAGGATCAGGGTACCTGGGTAGAAAGTCTCAGACATGAAGCCGAAAGAACTGAGACTGAGGGTGTAGTCAGGGACACTTTCGGAGCTACCGAGTTGCTTCCACTATCGTGCTCTGGACTTAAGGCCTCAGAGCTGAGGATCATGACATCCACCTCCTTGCATTGCACCCCCACGGTCTCTTCCTCCAGGTCAAGCATCCCCCGACCCATACGCTGTAATGTGCCCGAGTACTGCTACCTTAGCCTAGTGCTACTCGGAGGAAAATACAAGCAGAAAAAGATGCTTACCAACAGGATCGCCCTCTGGTCTTCAGGGTCCATCCTCAATATCGGCGACGGAATATGAGTGCACCCTTCAGGAGGAGCCGACTCGAAGAGGTACTTCACCCAGTATAAAACCTCCAAAGCCTCGTAGACTGCAAGGGAAGGAAAGTTGGTTGAGGACAAGAAGTGTGTCCTACCCCAAGTACTAAGACAACATGAGGCAAGGGTTACCTGTTCCATTGTCTCAGGACAGGTACGCCTCGTTCGAGTACTCTCAAGCCACCGAGACCCTTGAGCGCAAGGGACTCAGGCGCCGCCTGATGAAGTCCTCAGCAACATCCCATGCATGAGATGCCTCCGGGCGGGGGCGGCTGGTAGTAGAACCACCTCTTGTGCTAGCCCGAACACTATCTCTCAGGGCATGTCGAGGTAATCCATCGACTTCCCATCTAGCAATCGGAAGCCCGCCCCGCCAACAACCTCATTCGGCAACCTTTTCAGCACGTAGAAGTATCAGAAGAGGTCAGGAGGGGGCGTGTGCTGAGATATGCTTCAGATAGATGTACGAAGATGCTCAGCTTCACTATCAAGTTGGTATTGAGATGGATAAGCTCAATCCCGTAGAAGTGGAGAAGCGCGACGAAGAAGCTTGACTGTGGGAACCGAAACCTGCACCGAAAGAAGTTGACGAACACCACTGTCATGTTCGTGTCTGGACTGGGGTACACTTCTCCTTCTGCCGGTGTGTAGGCAACCATGGAGAGCGGAGGGATCATCTCGAGGTGCTCCATCTTCTCCAACATCGCTGTCGACACCTTAGACTGCGTTGAAGATGGGATCGCTGACTTGGGGGCATCGATAGAGGAGGAGGAGCCCTTCTCAGAGTCTTTCTTCTTGCCCATGGGTTGGCCTATGGCGGGTTTGAGATTTGCAGGTGCAAGGAGGAAGACGAAGGTGGCTAGGGTTTGTGTAGGCAAATGAAAAGAGCTCAGATCGATTAAGCTAGCTAGTTAAGGAAAAGACAGCAAGGAAAAGAACTCAGATCGATTAAGACAGCTAGATAAGGAAAAGAAGGAAGGAAAATAACTCACTAAGTGTGGCTGATTCTGGAGTGCTTTGCCTAGTCCTATTACACAGATTGCCAGTGATTATTGTCTCACCGGCTCCGTCATCGATTAGCATGACATTCTGCCTCTTAATAATCACATGTTCCTCGTAGACTCCCTTCTTGATGTCCATGATAAATCTCCCTGGCACCACCGCCTCTGATTGTGCGACTGCCACGTTGATCGTGGTGTCGATGCCGGTGCCGTCCTTGGCCACCACGGCATCCAGGTGGATGGCCTCTATTGGCAGGCCAAGGAGCAGTGATGTCTCATCAGGTGTTGAGCGAGAAAAACTGAGGTGAGGTAGAACCAACAGTAGCAGTAGAGGAAATTCGCAGCCAGCCATCACGTAGCTTCTAACTACTTTTTTAAAAGTGCTCGTGTAGCTTCTAACTTCTAACTATTCACTGCATGAGCTGTATATAAATGTTCCCTTCTCACTCACTACTCAAGCCATCCATAAAGCACGCCTCAGCTCCCTCTCCTACAACCCACCCATAGCCCATAATTGCAGTTAGCGGAACATACTTCAGCGACAGATACTTGCAATTAGCAGTAAACAGCATGTGCAATAGAACAGGATGTGCCCATACTGCTGACTACAGTGGATATTTCAGTGACAGAGCAACCATACTTGGGGTCAACAGAGGAACAACATGCCCACAATGCAGTCAGCAATGGAACAATGCCCATACTTCTGACTACAATGGAATATACTAAAGGATAACATCTTCCAGCTTCTCCACGTACAACATCTCTACAACTTGAATGGTGTGCGTTGGTGGTTTGGATTTCAAAATTGGGTTCGAGGTTAAAGAATAAAATGAGCTGGATTATGAAAATGGTTTGGTGGATTTGGCCGTTGTGGCGTACCCGGTTTTGAGGCCGGATAAACCCCTGTGTTTACCGTGCTCGTCCCATGATCAGTGGCTAGCACACACAAGCACTTGATAGCATAGACATGCGATACATCGTTCATTACACAAATAGCCATAATTGGTCTTTATTTAGTACAAACTAGGCCTATTGGCCGAATTCAAACTGCAGCGAAAATAAACACGCGGTAGATAACCCATCGGTATGCCGAACCACAGGCAATTGACTGGGGGTTGAAACCCTACGCTTCAAAATCACTGTCGCTATCTCCGGTCGGGTACTCCTCCTCGTCTTCTGGCCACATAACAAGCCAGATGAGTACATTGAATGTACTCGCAAGCCCTTCGCCAGGGAGTTTATCACGGATATAAGCATGCAAGGGATTATTAAGAAACTGGCTCTATCCTAGGTTTCATATTGTGCGAGAAAGTAAGTTTGCATTTGCAATATGTAAGTAGATAGTAAAACAGTTTTCGTAAAATGTCTCGACGCAACGATACAAAGTACCTGTTTTCATCATTCTTCCCACTACAACGGGAAGATCATCTCTATGCTTTCCGCTACAACGAAGAAGCCTGGTAATCACCCGCTTCAATGGGGAGGCATATGCTCACCCGCTACGACGGGGATATCAACGGTGCCCGCTCCAACGGGAACCCTTTTCTTCACTCCTCCCGCTACAACGGGGATCTCTCAAGTCACCCTGCGAACTCGGCGGATCGCATCCTTAAACCCATAACCACATTTTTGGTTTAGAATTCAGTCTACTTTAGTGTGGCCCAATCAAGTTCGTCCATGACCGCGGACACGGCTATCGAATAGTTTTAACCCTCTGCAGAGGTGGTACGGCTTTACCCACACGATGCAGGTCACCCTGGGCACACTGTGCACCGCATGCTACTAGCGCTAGTACAACGAGACTCTTCACCGGAGTAAACCTAGCCATGAACCCGCCAGAAGGACATGTTCCAAACCTAGCTCGAGTCAGTATCATCGCTACAAGGAGGTTGGTGTTCCAAGTTTGTGGCGAACAAGCCATCGCTTTCCCACGGAAACTTTTCTCTACAGGGGCTACAACCTCATCTGCACACTGCTCACTGCCTACGGGTTCATGCTAGTCTCAGACCAGGTACTAGATCAAGTCCTTCCCATAAAGTACATGTGGACGTATGGTAAGACTTGGCCAAACGGCACTTAAGCTTGGTCCTTAGATGATCCGAGAGGGACTTCACACCTCACCCGCAAACGGGCAGCGAGAACCACGTCGGGCATTACCTCGCTTTTAACAAGCTTCCTACTTCCCCCCTTCATTTTCGGCCTGAATCAAAATCTTCTTCATTTGTTTTGGTTTCACAAAAACCACTTTTCGATAAAATATCCCAACCCATGGATATACTATCTTCATACACCTTCGGACATGACAGTCCGTTTTCAAACATTTCACCACATGAAATATGGGGTATTCCTTCCCTTTTTTGGAAAACCTACTTTTTCTATTGCAGGGCTCAGTTGGGTACATACATATACTACTCTAGGGTTCCCATTAATATTTCTCGGGATTTATAGTCTTAGGGCGACAAGGAGTTCAGTGCCGAACTAGGGTTTGCTAATCACCGGTCATAACTGCTCTACATAAAATAATGATTCGTAAAATGTAGCATGCATGTTTCGTAAACAACATATCATTTCGTAAACTTGGGATTCAACATGATCAAGGGTGCAGAGCTTGCCTGGCAGTTCCTGATCTTGATCCGAACGCGGCGATGCCTCCGGTTTCTCCTGACAAACGTACCTCACACCGTCAACTACACGTTTTAAAACAATGCCAGTAAGAATCTGATGATGAATAGTAGGGTATCCCGCGTATTAGGGGTATCCGTGTACAGTTCCCCGAGAGTTTAGGAAGGTACAGCGTATCCGACTAAGGATCCTCGGGAAATAAGGTAACCCCTCTAGAGGAGGGAAGACTCCCCTTAGATTAGGAAGTCAATCCCGACATCTAAGGAGGCCGGAGTCCTACTCGGGCGTGAGTCCACGTCCAGTACGACCCCTGGAAACCCCCTATATAAGGATCAGCAATCCCATAGGGGAGGACAGGTCGCAGCAGATCCAGTTAGGTCAAGCTAGGTCTAACAAGTCAATCTAGTCGCAGATCCGGCAGGCGAAGCTCTAGAAGACCCGCAGTCTCGAAGGAGTCGAGCCCGGAGGATTAGCTAGGATTAGTCTACGATTAGGCCTAGGATAGCCACTAACACACACCCCCATTGTAAAGCGTGTTCCCGATCAATATATAGCAACAGGACGTAGGGTTATTATCCTGAGGGAGGCCCGAACCTGTATAAAAACGGCTGTCCCCTGCTGTCAGATCTCTTGGCGCTTGGGCCCTAGAGGTCCCTACCCCCCAGTAATCATCATCTCGCGAGTACCGTAAGATCGCCGGTTAATCAATCGTCGACAGATGGCGCCGACCGTGGGGACCTCTCCGGACCAAGTCGTCGAGGAAAGATCAAAGTCGGCAGGACGCGCAACTGAGCGCGATCAGATCCCAGCGCCGTTCGCACAGCCCTCCCCGGTTTCGACCGAGGAGGAAGTAGCGAGCACGGCAGGAAAACCGGTCGCAATCTCGCCCCGCACTGGGTACTCGGACCGGGGCTTCTACGACAACTTTGGCCCTATGGACCCGTACCCGGTGATGGATCGAGTTGACTTCGGAGAATACGCCCCTGGAGAGGACTCGGATGGCGAAGCAGATCACTTCAGAACCGAGTGCGCCAGGGCCTTCAGCGGGAAGTTAGTCTTGAACGACGACTCCCCGGCAGGAACGACCAGCCCCATGGTTGGAATTTCTCCTGCTAATTCTGATCGTGAGAACGATCAGGACTCTACCCGCGTCGCGTCTGATGAGGACAACGCGATGGAATACGAGTACACATCGTCCAACCAGGAGCCTCGGATGGTACTCGCGATCAACGATGGTCGAGAAGACCTCGGAGATCAGAATCTGCCCGGGGGCTCGCACGTGGACGCCTCCCACATGAACGGGGACTTACCCGCCGACGGGGGAAAGAACTCCCGCCAGAACGAAGTTTTGCCTGCCGCTGTGGGAAGATCCCCCCCGGGATCAAGGGAGTACGTGTCCCGAACTGCTCGAAGACTTGCGGAAGTGCGCAACCTGCTGTCACAGCCTCCCGTAGCGGATCTATCGACACCCGTGGGTGTGCAGTGGCTGCAGCGGCTGGGGGCTGACCTCCAAGAGGCTCAGAACCAGGCCGAGTCTTCTCGAGCTCGCTCGGTGGCCCGCAGCTCTACCCGGGTGGACACCCCTCCTCCGCTTGAAGAGCGAGATCAAGAGGGATGACACCCCAGGAACCGGTCTCCTCAGGAGGAGCGGCCGGTGAACCTCCGAGAACAGTTTGAACGGCGCCGCCGCCAAAGGCGTGAGCACGAGCAGCAACCTTCTCGGAGAGACCAAGTGCACAACGCCAACACTCGGGGCCGTTCCTCGACCCCGAATAGCAGCGAGAACGTACCTTATCGGGGATCCTTCAGCGGATGTCAAGCGCTGTCCCAGGAACTCCGACAGGTACGCTGGCCTTCTCGTTTCAAGCCTGGTTCGCTTGAATCATACGATGGAACCACGAATCCCGTGGAGTTCCTCCAGATCTACACCACCGCGATTGAGGCGGCCGGCGGCGACGAGAAGGTAATGGCCAACTATCTTCCTACTGCTCTCAGAGGAGCTGCTAGGACATGGTTGACGAATCTACCCCCAGGAACGATCCGTTCTTGGGGACAGCTATGCGACATGTTACTCGGGAACTTCCAGGGTACCTTCCCAAGACCTGGCCGGCGTGGACGACCTATTCCTTGTTGTCCAACGACCAGATGAGACATTCCGTGAGTTCACGAAGAGGTTTAGTGCTGTCCGCAATACTATACCTGAGATAACGGACTCGAACGTCATCCGCGCCTTCACTCGAGGCAGCAGGAACGAGATGTGCACGCACGATTTGATCATGCGGCCACCGAAGACCACCAGGCAGCTCATGGACCTGGCCGAAAAGGCTACTTGTGCGGAGGAAACCCTGCGTTATATCAAGCAACAGCGGGGTGAGTCGACCAGCTCCCCCCTCCAGTCTAGGAGCGATTCGCGCAAGTCTAAGCGCAAGAAGAAGCCCTCTGGAGGGAACAAGGAGAAGAGGACCAGAAACCGACGAGGTGATGGCCGGCGTCTCTGAGAAACGCACCTGGAAGCCACGACCCAAGGATAAACCTACAACATCCTCCGACAAGACGTCCAAACCCTGGTGTGACTTTCACCAGACGGACTCGCATGACCTGCGACAGTGTCGCATCTTCAAGAAGTACCTTCGGGAAGAAAGAGAGAGGTTCCGCGAGGAAAACCCTCAAGTCGCTAACAACAGCCGGGAGACAACTTCCGAGGACAGTGACTCCATTACTAAGCCTTTCCAGGGGCATGTCAGAGCAATCGAGCACATATTCGGGGGCTCCACCTCTTACGAGTCCAAGAGGCAGTACAAGGCGATTGCCCGAGAAGTTCTCGCGAGTGTACCACGAGTTCCTCGAGCGGTCAAGTGGTCCGAGGTCACGATCTCTTTCGACCAGACTGATTGCCCCGAGAATTGTGCTCGTCCAGGACGATACCCTGTTGTGGTCGAGCCAACGATCAACAACTGCCGAGTAGGCCGCGTGCTAATAGATGGAGGGAGCTCCCTCAATATCCTATTCGCCAACGCCCTCGATGCCATGCAAGTGCCACGGTCGTCCGTGCAGACGGTGATGCACGCTTTCCACGGCATCGTCCCGGGCTCATCGGCCACGCCGATAGGGCAAGTCACGCTCCCGGTTACCTTCGGTACACCGGAGAATTTCCGAACAGAGAAAATCCTGTTCGACGTAGTCGATTTCGAGACAGCCTACAATGCTATCTTGGGACGGCCTACCCTCGCCAAGTTCATGGCAGCTACGCACTACGCCTACCAGTGCATAAAGATGCCAGGCCCAAAGGGTGTCCTCACGATAAGGAGCTCCCCAGAGAAGCACTCCTCTGCGACAAGCGTAGCCTTGACCTCGCAGAGCAGCAACTACCCTCTACCCAGGACGCCAACGTCGAGGCTCCCACCTCCACGCCGTCAAGACCGCCTCCACGGCTACGAGCAACGACTCCGGAAAGTAACCCCTCCAAGTTGGAGAAAAAGCTCCACGACAAAATCAGAGTTGGGAGAAAAGCAGGGCCATCCCCGGACAGGACAACGGTTCCTCGGTAAAAGCGGCCCGATCCAGGTCGCTCGTATTAGTGGTAAGAAGGTCGCGTCCGTTAGAGAGTCCAGTACAACCGCCTCCGGTAAGATCGTACAACCATAACCTCCTCATCGGCGGATTCCGAAGTTGAACCAACACCAGCCTCAAGAGTCGCCAAGCTACGAACAAATCGATGATAAGACGCTTCGGGCGCCGCCGCCCAGCACGCGCACTCAACCAAGTTCGGTCAGCGGGTCACGACAAGAGGACGGGAGTCTTTGGCACAACCGACGACAAGCCAAAGGAGGAGGGGACGGCTTAGTTTTTGTTCCTTAGCTTTTCCCCAGAATTGTTTTTTCTTACAGTAGTCTGTAAAAGACACAGTGTTTTTTTTAAAATAATACAAAATTCTTAGTTCAATGTTTCTCATTTTCCATTCAGACTACCTATCCGAGATATCCCTCGAACAGTCAGTCGGGGGCTGGATAAGAACACGGGAAAGCCGAAATACGAGTACGAGTACCGACTTTTCCGACCCGCGCAAAGGAAAAAGGGTTCGGCGCTGCAACTGCCAGGGATGCGAGGAAAACCCCTTAACGCGTTTGCAGGTGACAGGGGAGCCACTGAGCCCCCCACCTGACCAGACCTAGGGCCTGGTTGACTAAGCTCCCCAGTTCCGTGGCAATGTCCCTTGATCCCAAGTAAAGGAAGGGAAGGAGGTGCGAGTACGACTAGATCAACGGAACCTGTACGCTTATCCAAGTCTCCGACCACTCGGAGCAGAAGATACCTCGGGTAGAGTGAAACCTCGTTGATTGAGCAAGCGCAGAGTTTACCAGACAAGTAACCGGAGTCTCCCCTCAGCTAAGGAATACGGAGGTGCTGCCATGGCCACGACAAGCTGTATGAAAGACCCCTTATCGCGTTTACTGATGACGAGGAGCCACTGAGCCCTCCATCCGACTAAACCTAAGGACCGGTCGATCGCAGCAAGGAACGACCTACGGCACTATTCGCACACCTATGCTAAAGGAAGACAAAGGACATTGGTTCCGACTAAAGTCTACACTTGCATCCGACGAAGTTTCACATAAGTAGATTAGACAAGGTTTTTGAAAAAGACAAAAATACACGAGTTATCGCACGGTTACTAACCACAGTATCTACGTAAGTGTTTGCTATTACAGACCTACTTCGAGCCAGATGTCTGGACTCGATCACCAAAGGCGTCTGCCACTTTCTGCACGGCGTCGACAAGGCTCTCTTCTTCACCCTCCGGCAAGTCAGCAGCAAGCGCCCCCAGGGACAAGTCCGGGTGCTCGTGCTTCAGAAGGGCCAAGGCGAAGGCCAGGGCGTCGCGAACCCCCTGCTGAAGCTCGCTCTCGAGAAGCTTCTCGACAGTAGGCTTCATCTGGGAGACAGACGCCGTCAGCTCGACCAGGCGGTCAGCCGAAGAAGAACTCGGGGCGACGACGACACCAACTTCCCCCAACGCCTTCTCGAGCACGTCTAAGGCCTGCTCGAGGTCTTCCTTCAGCTTCCCCGCATAAGATCGGCTCCGCTGCAGAGAAGGCACGACGTCGGAGAGACGTGCATTGGCGGACGACAGATCAGCCTCGACCGCCGCGCGCCGCTTCTCGGAGTCATCAAGACTCTTCTGCAGCGCCTCCTTCTCCGCCGCCCGCTGCTTCTCGGAGTCCTCGAGGCGTTTCAGCAACGTCTCGTTCTCCGCCCGCTGCCTCTCGGACTCGTCGAGGCATTTCTTCAGCTCGTCGCGCACCGAGTCCAACTCCTCTTGGGCCTTCTCGAGCGGAGCTACCTGGGAGATAGCAAGCTGAAAAAGAACAGGTTAGTACAAGCAGAATAAGATTACCTTATCGCTGATTTCCTTACGTTACCTGCAGTAAGGAGGAGAGGCGAAGACCTTCAGGTGCCGAAGGACCCGAGGGCGCGATCTGCTCAACGAGGGGCAGCTCCGACTCTGGTGCCGGGGGCTCCGACTCCTCAGTAGGGGCCGGCGGCAACCCCGGTGCAGGAGCCTGCGACAACTCCGGCGTAGGGGCCTGCGGCGAATCTAGCGCAGGGGCCTGTGGCAAGTCCGGCGCAGCGGCCGGGGCCGATTTCGACGCCAGGGGCTGCTGCCTGGTGGCCGCTGTAGTCGGAGTCTTGGCGGAGCGGATCGACACCCTAGTCGCCAAAAGCAACCAAGTCGAGTTTTCAACACAGCGAAGTTGTAAAGAAAAGGCGGCAAAGAAAAACTCACTTCGTGCGCTTCCCCACGGGAGGGGTTGCGGCCAAGACGCTCGAGTCCCGCTTGCCGGAGGACTGCGGCGCCTTCCCTTTGTCTGCCGTCCCCTCGAGAGTGGTCGTAGGAGGAGGGGTTGGCTCCTTGAGAAGGGGGTCGCTCGCTCCGGGCTATCCGACAGCATTCATCTTTATGCTTATCATCCGGGAAAGAAGTTGGAAACAGGATAGTCGAGCGAAAGTTCAAACCTGCGATTGAGGATCCTTGGCGGGGGAACTGGTCGAGAAGGCCTCCATCCCCGCCTCGGCCGCGGAAGGGCCTTCCTCCCTCATCTCCGAGGGCGGCGGGGCCGTGTCGTACATCTCGACTTCATTGTCCTCGACAGGGGCGCCAGCTTGTTCGGCCTCCGAGTCGGGACCTCCGCGGCCAATTCGCTGCAAAGAAACACGCCCGAGGACCTTCTGTAAGGCTACTCGGACGAACCCAAGTCGGTCAACGATGAACACCTTACCGAGAGTACCTCTTGTCGGCTGTCCGGGCTCTGCTGCAGCAGGGGCAGGGGCACGTTTGTACGCCCACCTTGGGGGGAGTGTTCGAATAGGTAGTTCAGCCTATTCTGGAGCTCCTCCGGGGACAACTCTGCTCGGCACGACAAGGGAGAAGAGTGTAAGGAGTATTGACGTTTGAATCGGCACGGAGGTGGTTGTAGTACTTACCCGTGTCGAAGTCCCTGGTCGGGTCTTGACCCTCCGGGACCTCCCAGGCTCCCTTGATCCTCGACGAGAGGGGGGCTTAACCGGTGCCGAAGGAAATCCTCTGCAACATCCCATGCCGACAAGCCTTTGGAGGCAAGGTCGGCGATATCGTGGACGAGCGCCTGGAGCTGCTTGGTCTCCTTCGGGGCCTCCCCCCAGTTCTTGAGCGAGACGGGGGCGAGCCCGCGGTAGGACAGCTTCGAGTTCGCTGGGGGATGGCAGTAGAACCACCGGTTGTGCCAGGCCGACCAGGATGACTTCCAGGAGGAAGCAATGTAAGCGTTCTACTTCCCTTCCCTGAGTCGGAAGCCAGCGCCGCCGACGACTCCTGCGCCGCTGCCCTTCTGCCGGCGGAGGTTGTAGAAGTACCTCCAGAGCTCCAAGTTCGGCCTAATGCCGAGGTAGGCCTCGCACAGGTGCGCGAAGACTGCCAGCATTAGGACCGAGTTCGGGTTGAGGTGGATCAACTCAATCTCGTAGAACTGGAGCGCAAGGAGGAAGAAGGCCAAAGGCGGGAATTGGAATCCGCACCTAAAGAAGTCTGCGAAAACGACGATCCAGTCCGTGTCAGGGGAGGGGACCGTCTCCTTCGCGGCCGCCCGATAAGGCACGAACACCTCCGGGAGTATCACCTCCTCCGCCACCAGCTTTTCCAAGGCGGGGGCATCTATCACAGAAACCTCGAATGTAGGAATGGCAAGGGCTACTTCCTCCGAAGCTCTCCTCGACTCGTCTTCACGATCGGGAGAACCAGATCCCTTCACGATTTTCTTCTTGCCCATTTCCGCTGGTCGATCGAGAGATTGTGGAAGCGAGGCTGGGCGGGGGCGCGAGGAAGAAGACGAAGGGTGCAAGAGGATTGGGAGGCAAAGAGACAATGCGTGCAAAACCCCAATTCTTGGAATCCTAAAGATTTAAACCTTCGCCGAAGTCGAGCGCGGTTTTCGGCACGATCAGTTCCATCGCATTTAATGCGGGCAGTTGCTTTTTTCGCGCACAGAGCACGTCGCGGGAAAAGGAGGGTCTGACAACCCATGACCCCGCGACGCAGAGAGAGAAAAGATTCTTCATCACCACGCGAATTTTCCGCCACGATGGTTCCATTTCCTAAAAATATGTCTGGCGGACGCGTGTCCGTGATCAACGGATCAGATCGAATCAGAAAGTATTCTGGGTTTTTCCCAAGGATTGTTCCGACAAGGTTTTCGCGACTACTCGGTAGGAACTGAGCCTACTCGGAGAAGTCATCAGCCATACCTACTCGGATCGCCTACTCGAAGTTTCTTCCCCCGACAAGGGCAGATTTTCAACAGAACCATCACGACCTCTCTTCACGTATTGATGGGGGGCTTGATGATGAATAGTAGGGTATCCCGCGTATTAGGGGTATTCGTGTACAGTTCCCCGAGAGTTTAGGAAGGTACAGCGTATCCGACTAAGGATCCTCGGGAAATAAGGTAACCCCTCTAGAGGAGGGAAGACTCCCCTTAGATTAGGAAGTCAATCCCGACATCTAAGGAGGCCGGAGTCCTACTCGGGCGTGAGTCCACGTCCAGTACGACCCCTGGAAACCCCCTATATAAGGATCAGCAATCCCATAGGGGAGGACAGGTCGCAGCAGATCCAGTTAGGTCAAGCTAGGTCTAACAAGTCAATCTAGTCGCAGATCCGGCAGGCGAAGCTCTAGAAGACCCGCAGTCTCGAAGGAGTCGAGCCCGGAGGATTAGCTAGGATTAGTCTACGATTAGGCCTAGGATAGCCACTAACACACACCCCCATTGTAAAGCGTGTTCCCGATCAATATATAGCAACAGGACGTAGGGTTATTATCCTGAGGGAGGCCCGAACCTGTATAAAAACGGCTGTCCCCTGCTGTCAGATCTCTTGGCGCTTGGGCCCTAGAGGTCCCTACCCCCCAGTAATCATCATCTCGCGAGTACCGTAAGATCGCCGGTTCACCAATCGTCGACAGAATCCAAGCGCGATAAGGAACCAAAGAGGGCAACTCCATGCAGAACATATGCCATGTTTTTGAGGTGCAGGCATGATTCGGGAGAGAAGAAGATTGGGGTCTGTATATTTTATGCACATGGAGGTTATCAGGATTACGGTTTTAAGTCTATAACTTTCTTTGCTCGGAAACCCTAGTTCTCATATGGTGGAGGAAGTGCCCAGGGACTTGGTGGTTGAAAAGGTTCGGGAGAAGTATTTTTGATGAGGTTCAACATTTTTGGGGCTATGAATAAACATATATATATATATATATATGCATGAAGTTGATATAAGGGTTTTAGGTTCCACAAACGCCTCCTTCATGTTTTGAATCATGCAACAAGTGTATGTATATATGAATTTTTATGTTAAGGTTCAGAAGATTAAAGCTTCAATATGTTAGAAATTTCAGAATGGATTACAAAATTAAAAGGAAATTCAAATGTGTTTGAATTTTAAAAGGAGATTTGAATTTACTCTCTGCACAGTAGTAAAAGTTTGAGTTTTTGAAAATCTATTTGAACCAGAAGTTGCTAAATAATTTTAGGGTCAACTTTCATTTTGGAAGTTTTTCAAAAACTAGACGTTTTGATGCTGAACCGGATGAACCAAAATCAGGAATGGTTCTGGAAGAAAAACCGGCCGGTTCACGGGCTTTGCGCTTTCTTCACGAAGAAAAGGCACCTTTTAACCAGGCAGGCGGAAAGGGGGGCAGGGCGCCACCCCATAATTGCTATGGACCCGGCCGGACCCGAGGCCCACCTGTCGGTGGCTTGATTGGATTTTCACAAGCGCGGGACCGAGCTGACTAAGGGGCTCGGTCCGAATAGCTAGAGGCTAGTAGTTAGCTCGGCGGCCAAGGGAATGCGGTGATGGCGGTGGTTTGGCAGATACGGCTCGGTGGTGAGTAGATCTCGGGGTGAGCAGAGGTGGAGTAAGCTCAGTCGGGAAGGAGGAGGAGTAGTGCTAGGGTGCCCAGGTCGGGTCTGTAGGTTCTAAGAGGAGGGAGTGAGTGTGGCGCAGAGGGGAGGAGCTCTGGGGTTTCTCTTATAGCGGTGGCACGAGAGGGGAGGTGAGGTGGGCGCTGCGAGAGCTGGCCCACGGCCGACAAGACATGGCGGCGTGGCGACTGTGGTGGTGAACGGTTGGCGTGGAGGAGCAACGCTCGGTGGCGTGCCATTCGGGGCAGTGGTGGGCAATGGAAGGGGAAGGTGGCGTGCTGGCCTTGCCATGCCACCGGCGTGCGCGCAGCGCGTTCCCAGAGCGCGGCTGGCATGCGTCCTGAGCAGCATGGGCATGCCAGAGGGACCTCGTGTGCACCTGGTGGCGTCCCATTGTGCCACTGGCATGGGGGAGCAGAGGTTGACACATCTGTAAGAAAGGATTCCCTCAAGCGTGCAATTTGTGGTTGTCCAGGACTTGCCAACGTCGGTTGGAATTGACACTATAGTTGAATGCTGTAGAAAAACCTAACTGAAGTAAAGATGGTGGGGGAGGGTTCCCTGGCTGGAGTAGAAGTGTTGGCAAGGTTTTGGAAATATCTGGATAAGAGATGAATCCTGGTTTCAAGAGAGAGGGAGAATAGAGCAAAGGTGCTTGATAGGATTCCTACCAAATTTTTGAACTAGACATAACCATGTTTTTGCATATTTGAGTCACTGGTACTTGAGTTAATATTGTAGAATTTTCTGAGGTTTTTTCTGAGCTCTAGTTGTATGGGTTGCAGTTCAAAGTGGAAATCTGACCAGAATTTAAATTTGAATGTATTCAAAGATTTTGGAACTGGGCCCTCAAATGTTTTCTTATAAAGGGGTGACAAATAGTTTTAGAAAGTTTATGAAATTTTTCTAGAATTTTCGGGTGGAAGAAAACACATGCGATATGGATTTTAGGGTTTTTGCCCGATAGAAGGATTTATTAAGAAATAGGGTGGCAGGTTAGGTTTTAGGGTTTCGGGCTACGGCACGATAGGGGGGGAGGCATGGGGGAGATTAGGATAAATATTTTGAGAGCTGGGAGCAAAGATGGGTGGGTTGCCGCTAGGAGGGTTTAGGGTTTCATGCACATGTGATGATAGGGTTGCGACTTGGGTTCATTACGTGACGGTGCAACCTAACTCAAGTGCTTCCATGAGACGACATGCTTCGAAAAGAATTGAAATCTGAGGGAGCATGCAGTATGATTGAAACATATACGCATATACGCGTCTTAGGGTTTAGGTTTTCGGAAATCGGGATGTTAAAAATCAGGGTGTGACAGCCGTGCAGTCCTAAGTTGTTTGGTGGATTGGTTTGGTGTGGACTGGCAGTTGTCTCCAAGTTGGTTTTGGATGGATTCGGGTTGGTTTACCACACCCTTTTTTTAACTAAAAACTAAGGGTCGTACACAGGGAGGGAGCTTGAGGCTACATATATATTGTTGTCCTGTAACATATATTAAGTTACATATATTATTCTGGAAACCCAGCGATAGTAAGTTACATTTCAACTCTCCTATACTTCAACCCGCCTGTAGCCCATACTTGCAGTGAGCGGAACATACATGAGTGATAGATACTTGCAGTCAACAGTAAACAACAAGTGCAGTGGAACAACATGCGCTCATATTGCTGAGTGCAGTGGATACTTTAGTGACAGAGCGACCATACTTGGGGTTAGTAGTGGAACATCATGCCCACACTGTAGTTAGCAGTGGAACAATGCCCATACTGCTGACTGCAATGGAACATATTAAAAGGCAACATCGTCCAGCTTCTCCACGTACAGATGCCCATACTACAGTTAATAGTGGGATAGCATGCCCATAGTTGAGTCAGAAGGGTGCACTCATGTGCCGTTGCTGATCTCGACGATGGACCCTGAAGACCGGAGGGCGACCCTATCGGTAAGCATCTTTTTCTGCTTGTTTTTCCTCCAAGTGGCACTAGGCTAAGGTAGCAGTGCTCAGGCACGTTATAGTGCTTGGATCGGGGGATGCCTAACGTGGAAGCGGAGACCGCGGGGGTGCAATGCAAGGAGGAGGATTTTGTGATACTCGGCTCTGAAGCCTTGCCTCCGGAGCACGACGGAGGAAGCAGCTCGGCCTCTCTGGAAGTGTCCTCGATTGCACCCTAGCCTCGGTTCTTTTGGCTTGGTGTCCGAGACTTTCTCCCCAAGTACCATGATCCTTCTTTCTCTGTTTTCTTCTTGTGGGAGCAAGGTTTTACGTTGGGTCATGCGTAGGGACCAGAAGAGGCTTGCGAGGCTGTGGCCGTCTTCTCGACCAAGGCGGTCTTTGTCAAGCCCGAAGTGGTGGTCGTCAAGGCCATGCCCAAGTTGCAAAGGCTAGGAGTGCCTTGAGCCTTGCTAGGTTTAGGGTGTCATGCCGCTTGAAGAAGATGAAGTAAGTATCCTATTCTCTATTTTCTTCCCGAGTTCGAGGGTTTGTCTCTCAGTTGTTGTTTGCAGGGTGGCGAGCACCATGGCTGAGGTGGTTGATCTTGCTCTGTAGAACGACCTTCCCACCTCGAGGGCCACCTTGGCGGTGGTCAATCCGGTTGTGGAGCTTGCCCAGTCCCCAGCCTTGAAGACTACCGAGCCCCCGGCTAAGGAAGCCGGTCGTCCGACCTCGGTGGAGACCCAGCACTTGGCCATGAGGGTTGTGGGGTCTTATGCTCCCAAGTTGCTGCCGCAAGTCGTGCTCGATCTGGCGAAGCTTCTGGCGCCCCTACTAGAGGTAAGCAATTCAACCGTTAGTATCAATTTACTCTTATTAAAACTAACATGTATGTCTTTTAGTTCGTTCTGTTCGGGAAGGCCCTCTCCACTCGGAGGTCCGTTGGCTGAAGGAGCAGCTGGTCTAGTCGAAGGTTGACTTGGAGAAGGAGAAGGCTCGCTCGACTGCCAAGCCTAAGGTGGAGAGGGCCCGACTAGCCAGCGAGTTGTCGGAGACTCGGGCGGTCTTGGCTCGGGCGGAATCCCGGGTGTCCTTCCTTGAGGGCAGCATGACTTCCATCCTGGACCTGCTCGAGACCGCCCTGATCGAGGTGGGGGTCCCGGTCATGCCCGTGGAAGGCCATGTCTTCCAAGTGGCCGAACAGACACGGGCATTCTGCGACTTTAAGCCAACAGTGGCTGCCTATATCTCGTAGCAGCTCCGACAAGGGGTGCAGGACTCGGTGGCGATGGCGACGGCACTCTTGAAAGCCCGCCACCTGGAAGTTGACATTTTGGCCCTTCAAGATGATCTCCCAAGAGCGACTGAAGAGGAGACTGAGCAGCTGGTGGCGGCGATGGTGGGTGTGGCGCAGTTGTTTGTAGATAGGTTGGAAGTGTCTATACCCCCTCGTACTCCACCTGCTCAATAAAAACTTATGTTTTTGGTTAATACATGAGCATTTGTATGAAATTTTCATGCATCAGACTAGAAGGTAGGACTTGTTAGGTGCCTAGTACTAAGCGATTCCGATAATGTATGACACTTAACGCTTTAGCTTCTCTCTTCGGCCCAAGTCAGAGGTCCTCGCTGCTAACAAGGAAGTTTAGTCGGTCAGCCTTAGGTCTAAGATGAGCAGAGGGCTCCGTGGCCCCGGGGCATTCGTAGACACGGTACGGTACCTTCCTTTGCCCCTTGGGGTCACAGCTCAGAACCCCTTCCCTTCGCGAGGGGAAAAAGTAAGCATTCGTGTATTACGTTGTTGTTAACTTCTTAGTGCCCTACGCTTGAGCTAAATATGAATGTTATCTAAAATTTCCTTGTATGAGCTAGTCGGTAAGTCTTGCCGAGTACCTGGCAACGAGTGATCCCAACAAGAGTATGGCACTTCGTACTTTAGCTCTTCTCCTCGACCCAAGTCGGAGGACTTTGCTACTAACTGGGGAGTTTAGTCGGTCGACCTTAGATCTAAGTTGAGCGGAGGGCTTCGTGGCACCCAGGCACTCATAGACACGATAAGGAACCTTCCTTTGTCCCACGGGGTCGTAGCTCAGAACCCCTTCCCTTCGCGAGGGGAGGAACTTGGGTGCTTCTGTGATACGTTGTCGTTGACCTCTCAGTACCTTGTACCTGTCTAGCCCCTAACTGGCTATCGAAGAAGGAAACTCAGATAAGTAGTTAGAGAAAGAAATCGTTAATTGATAAAGAAAATAGCTTGATAGAAACTAAGTAGTTGTTCATGCTACCCTCTTAGCTATGGACCTCTATGCAATATCCTTTTGCCATGTGGTGCTCCTGTGCTAGCATGCCCGGGTGGGCGTGCTGGGTAGAGGTACCCGGAGCGACTCACTGCCGGTGTGCCCGTCGTACGTATTCTAGGCTTGGAGGTGAAGAGGGGATAGGAAAACACAGAGGGCCGCCGACAACCTTGCGAGCACCATGAATATTATTCATGTGAACTTACCCTTGGCACTTACACGTAGAACTTTCGGAGCTGGTCGATATTCCAAGAATTATTGAGGACTTGTTCGTTCTCCATGGCCAACCTGAATGACCCCGAGCGAGTAGACTCGACCACCGTATAAGGACCCTCCCATTTCAGGGATAGCTTGTTGCTAGTACTCTGGTTCTAAACGAGTTGTAGAGCCAGGTCTCCGACTTGGAGGGTGTGTTTCCGCACGCTCTAGTCATTGTAGCACCGGAGGGATTGTTGATACTTGACTGATCGCATCAACGATTGAGTCCTCTTTTCCTCGATGTTGTTGAGGTCATCATCTCTCCGGTGAGATTCTTCCTTGTTAGTGAATAACTCGACATGGGGGGTCAGAGCTTTACTTCACAGGGGAGCATTGCTTCGGCCCCGTAGACTAAGAAGAAGAGCGTTTCACTTGTTGCTCGACTAGCGGTGGTCTAGAGTGCCCATAGTACGGATGACAACTCGGAGACCCATGCTTTGGCATGGGTGAATAAGCGGTCGAGGACGTGGGTCTTTATCCCCTGTAGTACGAGGCTGTTGGCTCGCTCAACCTGTCTGTTGCTCTGTGGATGGACCACTCGATGAATGCCATGCTAGAGAACTAAGTGTCATTGTCAGTGATGATCCTACTCAGAACGTCGAATCTGATCATGATACCTTTTGTGATGAATCGTTTGGCGACTTCCAAGGTGATCTTTGTGACTAGCTTAGCCTCGATCCACTTGGTGAAGGCATCGATGGTGACGAAGAGTAACTTGAAGCCCTCAAATGACACCGGGAAGGGCCCTAGAATATCCAGCCCCCAAGTCACGAATGGCCACGACAAGGGTATCGTCTGTAGAGCTTGAGCGGGTTGGTAAACGTGCCGGTAAACGTGTCTGCTATGAAATTGGCACTGATAGCATCGCCTAGCCATCTTGCTCGCATACTATGATAGCATCCCAAGGTGGAGTTTACTATCTGATCTATCCTAGGTAGAGGAAACTCGTCTTTCGGGAAAGCTTTGTTGAGGTCGGTGAAGTCCACGCACATGCGTCACTTTTCTTTGCCTTTCTGACCATGACGGGGTTAGCTAGCCACTCGGGGTGTTTGACTTCCTAAATGAACCTTGCCTTCAAGAGCTTCTCGATCTCTATCTTGATGGCTTCTTTCCGGTCAGGAGTGAACCGTAGAGTTTTTGTTTGATAGGCCTGGCGTCGAAACGGACAGCCAACATGTGCTCGATTACCTCCCTGAGGATACCAGGCATGTCAAACGGTTGCCATGCAAAACACGTCTGCTTTTGCCCAGAGGAAGGTGATGAGTTCGAGTTCCTATTTCTAGCTTCGACTAGAGCCGATCCGAATAGTCTTGGATGGCTCTGCTAGGTCCAAAGGAATGGTCTTGACTTCGCCGTGGGATTTCACGGCCACCTTAGGTCTTGAGTACTTGGTCTCTTTACCGATTTGGTGTTGTTCTGTCATATCTAGACTACGCTTGTCGCACCGCAGGTTAGTCTGTGCATAGCCTTGCACCATGATGACACCCTTTGGCCCTGAAATCTTCATGCACTGGTAACCGTAGTGTGCTGCAGCCATGAATTTAGCAAGAGTCGGTCATCCTTAGATGGCGTTGTAAGCCATATCAAAATCGACCACGTCGAATAGAATCTTTTATGTTCGTAAGTTGTCTGGCTTTTCGAAGGTCACGTGGAGCGTAGTCTGTCCTATCAGTTGGTAGGAACCTTCTATTGTATCTCTAACGCAAGGGAAGTACCTGCAGTATACGAGTATATAACATCGAACTACATACTACTTTAGGTGGTAGGTACTTTTGACATACTACATTCTATGCACAAATATGAATTTGAAATACCACTAAACACTATGACTTACTTGCAACTTTTTCACGTGGCTCATATTAGGGTAGTACATGAGCATAATTCAAATAGTATATATACTACCGCGTAGTAGTATATGACACATGAGTGTAACTGCACCTATTTGTAAGATTATTTTTCTTTATTTATTTTGTAGTATATTTTTACTATTTATTTTTGTTCCTCGTAGTTACCTTTTTTTGCTCTCTGGCACCATCTTTTTTGCGCTGACAATATAATGTCGGAACATTTCTTTTCACTAGAGGAACAATTTGTTAGAATTGACAGAATAACCTTTTACGTGAGAACAGTTTTTAGGATTTATTGGAACATTTCTATACAAACAAAAAAAAATTCCGTACAGCATGAACATTTTTTATATGACGTGGCCTAATTTCTTAGTGGGCCGGCCAAAGGGAGCGACCTTAGCTTACAACTCGGGCGCTGTATATTGCACCCTGTTGACCTATACCATTAAACCAAATGTAGTCTCCTAAAAGAAAGTGTAGTACACACGTAATACTGTGTGGAGTATCTCAATCTCAAGGGATGAACGGCACATGTCAGAGCAATTGGAACAGCAAGACTACACATATAAAATATTTCTACTGATTATACACCAGATTTCCTATGAGCATGCAGTCATGCATGCAGAGGAGTTTCTTCTCTTTTTGTGTTACGCGTGTTATCGATCCATGTTTCTGCGTCCTTCTACTTGCTAATAGCACTCTCCGCTCTGTTTGTTGTACTTTCCCCCGGCGGTGCGTCGACTCAGATCAAACGAATGCGTAAATTAGCCATTCAGGCTTCTCCTCAAACTTCACAGGTCAGTGCTAAGATGAAATTGCATACTACATACAAGCAAGAACGCTCAGTGGGACGGCACGGAGAACAGCTCGTCCACCATTTTCCACCAATGGCAACTATGTCCTAGGGAGAAAATCAGCCAACCGCAGAGTGGCATTCATGTGCCAAAAGCTACGCAATGCAGGCGTCATTCCACAATCATTTGCATATAGCGATAATGTAAAGAACAACCGGAGCCTTATTAAACAACAGCATGCCACGGCAGGATGTTGCCATTGAATAATGCAGAGAGCAGGACAAGTGGACAACACACCTAATCTCTACAAGTTAGTGGCAAGGAGAGTCCGATCGTAGCCAAAAAAGTGCTGCTAACCACTGCACTGCAAATTCTGTAGTACAAGATGTTCGTCTCGCAAGTCACAAACTGGCTGTCGTCGCAGAATAGTATGAAAATGCAGAAGATCCTCGCAATTTCCTTAGAAGTGTTTTGGTCTATAGTTGGATGGCGTCTGCATGACAGGAGCACAAAATGACTTGCAGGAAAATAAGAGGAAGGTTAGATGCCAACAGTGGCAGCAGCAGAGCCAACAGTGGCAGCAGCAGAGACAAATACAAAAGAAAAAGAAAAATGAGCTAGCTTTCTGCACTTTATGTTAGGACAAAAGTTGAAACAAAACTACCGATCATGGGGAGACCTATATCGTCCACCGTCCAGTTATCTAGTTATGCCGTCAAATGCCGCCCTTGCTGCAAAAAATACATCTTACTACCATCACCAAACTGTACTTTCTACAATTGAAATTTTTTGTCTTACCACCATAACAACCCTCTTTGCAACCCCTCTTTCTTTGCGAAGTAAATGCAGTAGAAATCCTATTTGATGGTTACAGAATAAAATAAACAAAGGGATGCAGTCCTAATCATCACTCAAATTTCAATTGCTGTACCTGACGCAAACTTGACAGATTTAATATTGTTTGGTTCGCCGACTTCAAAAAATGCAGAGTTCTCATTTGGTTCCTCTCACGATCACTTATCCAAACTCTTTAAGAAGTTCAGCTTTTATATATCTTTAGTACCATCCGACTGTATCTAGTGAAAAATCATTTCCTGAACTGAGACTGCTTCTTCCTGGCCTACTGTTAAAGAAAAGATACGGGTTCCCGAATTGATTGGAACAGACAGGCTGTGTAAGCGCTAATTGGTGACGAATGATGTGAGCTATCACCAAGGAGGCAGTGGTTCTTTGGCAAACTACAGTACAGACACTCCCTACACATTGTAATGTATGTCAAACTAGTTGCAACCGCAACCCTCGCAGCAGAGGGAAAAAGGTTGCAACGGTGAGACAAAAAATGCTAAACATTTTTTCTAAAGTTGAATGGATTGACTTTTAATATCTGAGTGGAGAGAGAGGGACATTTTTCTTTCGTCACTGGCCCTTCAGGAAGCTCAGCAAAGAAAACGAAAGGAAAATTGGCTGATGCTCAGGGGAGCTCACGGCTCCAATAGCGAAAAGTGCGCGATATAATGTCCCAAAAATACTACTACTATCAAAATTCATATATATAGTAAACATAAGGTTATCTAATCATGCAGAAAAAATCAATATTAATTTTGTTCCTGATATTGAGAACAAAAAAAAATGTAAGTTTCATATACATTACACAATGTTAGTTCTTTCTTTTCTTGTTCCTGATACTAGGGACGAATTTTATATTTTAAATTTGCATGTTAACAAAAAAAATTGTGTACAAAATCCATGAAACTTGTTGCAAAATTTGAGCACCTTATGGAATTTTTGCAAATGGGGACACCCTCCTTAATTTGGACATGAAATTCCTACTATAATATCTTGTTTCGCCCACGTGGTATTGAGCATAAAATTTAAGAATTGAAATTAGATTCTAGAAATAGGGATATTTGGCTGCCATACTTGGTGATAACATAACTAGACCAGCCCTTTACTATCAGCAAAAAATCAAATAGAATTTATGGATCCACAATCTTGTGGGACCTACCTGTACACCTGAGCCCGCTAAAAATACACAAAGTTGTATCTCCGAATATTGCCTCATCTTTAACAAATTTCAATTGATTTCATAAAAGGCTTATGGTGTGACACAATGTTGAAATTTTAAAAATTGAAGTTTATGAAGCCTACCTCCACAAGTCTGTGGGGAACACCTACTCATCTGGTGTCGTCAATATGCACAGAGTTACTCCTTTATATACCAAGTCAATCCCAAAAAATTTAGATGATTTTGTGAAAATTGTATAATATGAATGCAAGGTTGAAGTTTAAAATAACAAAGTTTTCTGAAAATCACCTCTACAAATCCATGGGACCCACCTGCATGCTTCGATCTGCCACTATGCACATAGCAGCTCTAGTGTAGGTGGATAATGTCCATCAAATTTCAGTTGATTTTAAGAAAATTTTATAGTGTACGCAAGGTTGAAATTCTAAATACCTTACTTTTTTGAGAACCTCAAAAGGGCAAGAGCTCTACAATTCACTATAGAAGATATAGAGTGTCATGTTAATTAGAAAAAATTGGGCGAAAACCAGTACAATAGGCTCAACCACTTGGCTAGACTAGGCCTAGATCCCCCCAAGTTGACAACACGACAAGCACGACAAAAAAAATCTGAGGACATTGGTTGTTTGGTGCGGACAAAGCTCTAAAACAAAACACCAATGATCGCTTGGCTAGGTTATTGCTAGAAAAAAGAATTAAAACGACATCAACGGGCCAAGGTGAAACACCTGCTCGAGGGTGACAATAACACCAAATACTTCCATTTGGTTTTCAGTGGCAAACATCAGAAACAATGGATATTCCAGCTAGAGCAAGATGAAGGAATCGTCACTGGTGATGACCAACTCAAAGATTACATTACCAAATATCATAAAGGCCTTTTTGGTCCTCCGGAGGGGAGCAAATTTTCGATGGTCAAATCCCAACGGGATGATATTCCTCAGGTCTCTCAAGCAAATAATGGTTCTCTGGCAGGTCCTTTTATCAAGAAAAAGGTGAAGGATGCAGTTTTTCAAATGGAACATAATAAAGCATCGGGTCCCAATGGTTTCCCCGTGGAATTTTACCATGTATTCTAGGATGTTATTAAAGATGATCTTATGGCCATGTTCCATGAACTACACGCAGGGAAGTTGCCTCTATTTAGTCTCAATTTTGGTGTAATCACCTTACTGCCTAAAATAAAAGAGGCAAACTGCATGCAACCATGTATGCCTATTTGTCTTTTGAATGTCAGTAAGATATTCACCAAAGTCGGCACAAAGAGGCTTACTTCTATCGTAGATAATGTGATTCAATCTACCCAGTTTGCTTTCATGCCTGCTAGGTTGTAATTCTACATGAAACTATCCACGAATGCACAAGAAAAAGGTAAATGGGGTGATTTTCAAAGTGAACTTCGGAAAAGCTTATGACAAAGTTAAATGGCCATTTCTCCAATAAACTCTTAGAATGAAAGGGTTTGCACCGCAATGGTGCACTTGGGTTGAGAGCTTTGTAGCAAGTGAAAACATGGGCATAAAAATCAATGATGACATTGGCCATTTTTCCAGACAAGGAAAGGTCTCCGGCAAGGCGACCTTGTATCACACATCCTATTTAATATTGTAGTAGACATGTTAGTTGTTTCTATCGAGAGTGCTAAAGAGGACGGTCAGATCCAAAGGGTGGTTTCCCATCTTGTGGATGAATATGTATCCATTCTACAATATGTAAATGATATCATTCTATTCATGAAACATGATTTGGAGGAGACAAAAACCCTTAAATTGTTACTTTGTGCCTTCGAGTGGCTGTCCGGCCTCAAAATTTATTTTCATAAAAGTGAACTATTTTTTTCAGTGAGGCTTAGGACCATGAATCTCAATACACTCAACTATTTGGTTGCGAGATATGGAAATTCCCATTCGGTTGCCTTGGCATTCCAATACATTACAGAAGACTCAGTAAAAACGGATGGAATGGAATAGAGGAGCGCTTTGAGAAGTGCCTAAGCAGTTGAAAGGGCAAAAACCTATTGGCGCGTGGTCACCTTGTCCTCATTAATTCGGTGCTCACCGATCTACCCATGTTTGTATTATCTTTTTTTGAGATACCACGTGGGATCCTTAAGAGGCTTGGTTACTTTAGATCTAGTTTCTACTCAAAAACTGACAGCCAACAAAAAATATTGACCGGCAAAGTGGAGCATTCTCTGCCAGCTTCAAGATCAAGGTGGTCTAGGCATCCAACATCTTGAGGTCAAGAATACTAGCCTCCTCTGCAAATGACTTTCCAAATTGCTTAATAAGGATGGTGTGTGGCAGACTTTACTTAGATGAAAGTATCGTAAGGAATAAAACATTATCCCGGGATGAAGGTAAACTAGGTGAAACTAGGTGATTCCCACTTTTAGACTGGCCTCACAAAGATTAAACATAACTTGGTTCGGTTTGGATCACTTCGCCTGCATGATGGATCCTAAATTAGATTTTGGGAGGATATATGGCTAGGTAATACCCCTCTGCCCAACCAATACCCTCGGCATTTTAACCTAGTCCGGAAGCTCCATGCGACTGTTGCAGAGGTGTTGAGCACAATACCGATCAATGTCACCTTTCGGCAAGGCATTGTGGGTCAAAACTTACATGATCTATATGAGTTGAATAATCTTGTGGCTCAAACCAATCTTCACGAGATAGGAATAGATTTAAATGGAACATGCACCAAAACGGAGAGTTCCTGGTGAAGTCACTTTATTTGGCTTGTCCACCAAGATGTCCTTAATGTTAATTGAACTGTATAGAAACTGAATGTACCTTTAAAAATCAATTTCTATGGTAATTACGCTGTGGAGTAGTGCTCACCAAAGATAACATAAGTAAGCGAAATTGGACAGGTTGGACAAAGTGCTATTTTTGTAATAAAAAAAATGAGGCAATACTTTTTTTTTACTGCTCGTTGTACATTTCGCATGGCAGGGCATACAAGTGGTTCCTGGCATGCAAGTGGCAATAGGATTGTCTCTGCCAATTAGTGTAACCAATATTTTTGAAAATCGGTTGTTTGGTTGGAACAAAAGCTTCGCTATACCCTTCGAGTTGGAGCGGCCGTTTTATGTTGGTCTATTTTGGCTATTTGAAATAATATTATTCTTTATAAGAAAAAATTATAGTCCTTTGTAGGTTATCTATATGTTATACATTGACTTCAATCTATAGTCCTTTGTAGGTTATCTATATGTTATACATTGACTTCAATCTTAATCAGCGTTGTAACGTTCAAAGGCTAGGGACATAGTCTTATTAGCTTGCCGTTCCCTAGAGGTGGCGGCCGGAGAGGTCTTCATCGAGCATGGATGGCGTTTTAATTTGGTCCATATCCTTTCATTTACTTTCTCTTTTTTATTCTGTCCTTGTGTTTGATCAGGATGTCATAGCGGGGTTTTTGCAAGGTTGTAAACACTTGGCTGTGTATATGTGCCAGTGCAAGGCCAGAAAATATTTATGGTTGGTTGCTTCCTCTTGCTGTGGCAACAATAAGCAATAAAATTTCTTTCTTTGTCAAAGAAACAAGGACAGCAGATTGAAGGTACTCCCAGCGATTTAAATCCCCCCTTAACAAATTAATATACACCATGAGATAAAATATTCTTTAAGTCTTGCTCAGTATTCTTATTGCCTCGTTGTATTCCACATTATTCCTATCTAAAAGTTCACAATAGCAACAAAACATTTGAAAAAAGCAAAGTGCGGTTGGGCAGGCTAGTAGTACCAATCATAGAACAAGCTAGTCCTTAATTAAACTGTTTGTGGTAATCATCCACACCGTCCAGAAATACTCTAATGCACAATTGAAGCTGACCATGAAGCCAAGTCCGCATGGCCCTTATGGGCTGGGCCACACACGTGTTGTTAGCACGATTTCGTGTGTATAAAAGGGGCCTAAGCTGAGGGACTTTCCGCATCAGTGTAAGCGATAAACTCTTAAGTTCAAGTGCAGAGACATTTTTTCAGGGTAGCAAAAGAGAGTGAAAGCAGAATGGTGAAACTCGCATTCGGAAGCTGTGGTGATTCCTTCAGCGCCTCGTCCATCAAGGCCTATGTGGCGGAGTTCATCGCCACCCTCCTCTTTGTGTTCGCCGGCGTCGGGTCCGCTATCGCCTATGGTGAGCTGTGCATGTCAACAGTCTATCCATCAGTGATCAGAATGGTGTATATAGTTCAGTGCTAAGTGGCAGTTTGGCTTGTGTAGGGAAATTGACTAATGATGGCGCCCTCGACCCAGCTGGCCTTGTGGCGGTCGCGATCGCCCACGCATTCGCCCTCTTTGTCGGTGTTTCGGTAGCCGCCAACATCTCCGGCGGGCACCTTAACCCCGCCGTGACCTTCGGCCTTGCCGTCGGCGGCCACATCGCCATCCTCACCGGAATCTTCTACTGGGTCGCCCAACTGCTCGGCGCGACCGCCGCCTGCCTACTTCTCAAATATGTTACCCACGGAAAGGTTGGTGCTTGCTATACGATCACTATCGATGTACCCACTCAATTCACTGACCAGTGAATTCTAAACGCAGGCCATCCCGACACACGGTGTCGCGGCCGGCATGAACGAGTTCGAGGGCGTGGTGATGGAGATCGTCATCACCTTTGCGCTGGTGTACACGGTGTACGCCACCGCGGCGGACCCGAAAAAGGGGTCCCTCGGCACCATCGCGCCTATCGCGATCGGTTTCATCGTCGGCGCCAACATCCTTGCTGCCGGCCCCTTCAGCGGTGGCTCAATGAACCCGGCCCGTTCCTTCGGGCCCGCCGTCGCCGCCGGCAACTTCGCCGGCAACTGGGTCTACTGGGTCGGCCCTCTGATCGGAGGCGGCCTCGCTGGGTTTGTGTACGGCGACGTGTTCATCGCGTCCTACCAGCCAGTCGCCGACCAGGAGTACGCGTAGAGCGTGCACATGATCCGAACGCTCCGTTTCAAATTTGCATCGTTGCTTGCTCTTCGTCGAGTGGTATGATCGTGTGATCAAGGATGTGTACGAATGGCGTGCCAGTGTGTCACGGTCGCGGACCTTGTATTTCCCTTTTTTTCCCTTTTGATTCAATCTATGTGTAAAAAGCCTTCGTTCTGCCGTCCTCGTATGCAAGAAAAAACCGTTTAATTTGCGTTTGAAGTCTGTATGTGGGGATTTGGAATGCGATTGTGCGAGTCCCTTTTCACCCACGTGGAACAGCAATGCGCAACGTGTATGATTCCCGACTGGAACTGGCGGTAATAGCTGGTAATTAGGCGCACAAACTTTCAGAACACGGTTGCGCACTTGCGCTCCTTCCCTCCAAAACGCATTTCCTTTCAAACATTGTTCAGAAGCTCCTGACACTCTGAACTGAATTTCTCTAGTTTCTCTTCCATTCTCCAATTGCTAAAGACGAGAGAGAAAAACACAGTGGTTTGCAATGGCGTCCAACCTCAGGGCTCACCTGCAGCGGTCCTTCTCGGCGGCGGCGCTCCGGTCGTACCTCGCCGAGTTCATCTCCACCTTCCTCTTCATGTTCGCCACCGTCGGCTCCGCCGTCTTCGCCCGTCCCTCGAATCTTCTCTTTCCACGCAGTATTGCTCGATTTCTCGTTGTCATAACTTAAAACGTACCTACCACGCGCTTGTTTTGGATGTTGCAGGTATGCTGACGCCGGACGTCACATCCGACGCCTCGTCCCTGGTGGCCGCCGGAGTTGCCCAGGCGTTCGCGCCTTTCGCCGCGGTGTTCGTCGCAGCCGACGTCTCCCGCGGCCACGTCTACTGGGCCTCCCATTTTCTCGGCTCGACGTTCGCCTGCTACGTCGCCCACACCATCTCCAACGGCCAGGTTACTCGTCCCATCAAAACACATCAATTTTGTAATCTTCCCGCACTCGCATTGGTGTATGACAGCGATGTCCAAACATCTGTGCGTGCTGGCCCGGGGCCGCTCACCGGTGCGTCCATGAACCCCGCGGGGTCCTTCGGGCCAGCGGTCGTCAGCGGGGACTTCAAGAACCAGGCCGTGTACTGGGCCGGCCCAATGGTCGGAGCGGCGGCCGCGGCGCTGGTCTACCAGAGTTTGGTGTTCCCTTCGGTGCCTGCCTCGTTGCATGGGATTGTGGAGACGGTGGTGGTGTGATCGAAAGGGTGGATCGGGCGGAGCTTGTCCGCAAAGAACACTAAGGGCCCGTTCGAGGCTCGTCCAGCTCCTAAATCCGCGCTCAGATCGGGCGCTGCGACGCGACTGGGGCGGCAGCTCATCAGAAACCAAAGCCTTGGTGTTTCCTGCCGCCCACACAGCCTCTTTCCCGTGCTTCGCGTGGCCTCCGTTTGCCCAGCCCCATAAGCACGTAGACGGCGAGGCATATATCAGTGTATCACCGGCCATAGGCAGCAAAGAACAATACTGCAATAGCAAACCAGCGGTTAGAGAAGTGAGGATGGAAGGGTACTTGCTGGGGAGGATCAAGAGGAAGGACCACCTACTGCTCATGGACAGCGACGGGGCTCCGGCGGCGGCGGCAGTGCAGACGCCGGTGGAGCCCATGGAGTTCATGTCGTGGTCTTGGAGCGTGTCCGCATCGGACATATCCAAGGTTCTGGCGGTCAGCAGTGTTGTAGAATGGACACGTCCAGAGGAAGAGAGAAATCAGAGTAGCGGAAACAAACGTGGCAACAATCAAGCAAAGAACGTGCGCGCAGGAAACAAAACACTCACACACACGATCCAAGGCACACAAGAGTTTTACGTGGAAACCTTAGAAAGGGTGAAAACCACGGACGCACGAAGACGTCAACTTCACTATGAATGAAGTCCTAACCCGTTAGGGATTTACAATGCTTGGCTTATCCCATAACATCTACAGGAAAGGTATATATATAGTTACAGGTGGCTGAAGGGGTATCTGTGTTACTGCCTGTGACACAGCTGACTCACACAAGCAGAACACTTAAATATGCTAACACCTGACTCATGTGAGCTAACCCTATCTGTGTCAACTGCCTGTGTCACCGGTGGATCTAACACCTGTGATACATCTGGCTGACACAGCTGAGTGACACCACTGGGTAACACCGCTGGCTGACACCGGCAACGCAGAACGTCTTCTGCAAAGGGGTGACAGGAATTTGGAGCAAACTCCAACAAACTCCACCTTGAGACAAATTCCTTCCTTGTAGCGACAGGGATAACAAATTCAACTGACTTAACAGTTCATCGCGCGCCAGACCAGGCTTACTCATATGTCTTAGACGCATATGCTAAAGATTTGATGTATCAGAACCAGAAGCATCTTGAGGAATTACAGGGCGGCATTGCCTGAGATTGAACTGCCACGGAGATAGTATAGTCCACTGGACTTCCTCAGGTCTGCCTTCATCACCACAAGAGAACCTTTGGTGATCTTTAAACAGCTATCTCCACCTGAATAATGATACCCCTTACCATCAAAGTAGCTCAATGAAATGAGATTTCTCTTCATCTTTGGAATGTATCTGACATCTGTCAATGTTCTGATCATACCATCAAACATCTTGATCTGAACTGAGCCAATGCCTTCTATCTTGCATGATGAATCATCATAGCCAAGAACTGATCCACCATTGCTTAACGGCTCAAAGAAAACGAACCAATCTCTGTGAGGACACATATGATATGTACAAACAGTGTCAAGAATCCACTCATCAGTGGCGGCTCTATGTCCAGTAGAACTGGCGATAGCATTCAAATGTCCAACATCTGTGTCAGTAGCTGTGTCACAGGTGGCTTCACGGTCTGTGTCACAGCTGAGGTGACGACCGGTGTCACAGCTGGAGCTGGCGCAGCTGGTTTGACGATCTGTGTCACAGGTGGGAAGACGACCTGTGTCACAGCTGTGACTGGTGGCAGAGCTTCCAGCAATGACCACCAAAGACTCGCCATCAGAGTTTGCCAAACAGTTAGCAGCAGCATCATCTTTTGGCTTTGCGCCTTTTCTCTACTCCTTGTTCTTTAGCTTGTAACACTCTGAAATGTCGTGTCCATCACGTTTGCAATATCTGCAAAACTTTCCCTTTCCTCGGGACATTGACCTGCCTCTCTGACCTGTGGCACAGGCAGAGCTTCTTCCACGATCAGAATTGGGGTTTTTCTTCTCAGATCTGCCTCTGACAAACAAGCCCTCAGCATGTGAGTTGCTTGAATCATCAGACACCATCTGTCTCATCTTCTCCTTGGAATGCAAGGCCTCATAAACCTCATGCAAAGTGAGGGTATCTCTGCTATACAGCATGGTATCTCTAAAACCAGAATATGAACTAGGCAGCGAACACAAGAGAATCAATCCCAAATCTTCATCATCATAACTAACATCCAATGATGCTAGATCAGCAACAATCTCCTTGAAATTAAAGATGTGTTCAAGCAAGTTACCTCCTTCCGGCATCTTGTGCAGGAACAACTTTTGCTTGAGGTGCATCTTGTTGGTCAGATCCTTGGTCATGCAGATTGCTTCAAGCTTTAACCATAACGAAGCAGCATGTGTTTCCTGGAGAACCTCCTGCAGAATGTTGTTGTGTAGATGGAGTTGAATTTGGGAAACGGCCTTGCGGTCCTTCTTCTTCTCATCATCGGACCAAGAAGCAATAGCCTTCCCGCCAAAGGAGTCCAAAACATCCTCATAATCGGCCTGAGCCAATAGAGCACGCATCTTGACTTGCCACAGAGAGAATCGAGTATCTCGATCAAGAAGCGGAAGATCAAACTTCATGGACGCCATCTCAAGAACGAGCAACCTGGGTTAGCTCTGATACCACTTGTTGTAGAATGGACACGTTCAGAGGAAGAGAGAAATCAGAGTAGCGGAAACAAACGTGGCAACAATCAAGCAAAGAACGTGCGCGCAGGAAACAGAACACTCACACACACGATCCAAGGCACACAAGAGTTTTACGTGGAAACCCTAGAAAGGGTGAAAACCACGGACGCACGAAGACGTCAACTTCACTATGAATGAAGTCCTAACCCGTTAGGGATTTACAATGCTTGGCTTATCCCATAACGTCTACAGGAAAGGTATATATATAGTTACAGGTGGCTGAAGGGGTATCTGTGTTACTGCCTGTGACACAGCTGACTCACACAAGCAGAACACTTAAACATGCTAACACCTGACTCAGGTGAGCTAACCCTATCTGTGTCAACTGCCTGTGTCACTGGTGGATATAACACCTGTGACACACCTGGCTGACACAGCTGAGTGACACCGCTGGGTAACACCGTTGGCTGACACCGGCAACGCAGAACGTCTTCTGCAAAGGGGTGACAGGAATTTGGAGCAAACTCCAACAGGCAGTGTCGGCGGGAGGCGGAGCTCCAACTTCGTGGTCGATCGCCTCTCCGGGATGCTCATGCCGGAGACGCTCGCACTCGCCGCCCCTTCCGGCACTAACATGAGCCCCCACAAACGTGTAAGTTTACAAGCAAACACGGAGTATTGTGATCACGTCTGGATCACGTTACAGTGTGCAAGTTTCGCGAGACTGATCTGTGGTACAATTTTTACGTGCAGACATTCAGGAGCATGCAGGAGCGCGATCTCCGCGCACCACCAGATCGGGAGGTGGTTCCACCACAAGGATGGGAGCAGCAGGATGGACAAGGCCCGTGCCGAGCGGGCGCACGTCCACGCGGTCTCCGTGGCCAGCGTGGCGGCCGCGGTCGCTGCCTTCGCCGCGGGAGCCGCGAATCCGGAGGACCATGAAGATGCCAAGATGGACACCGCGTTGGCATCCGCCACGCAGCTTCTGGCCGGTCTCGCACTGCATCGAGTTCGCGGAGTTCGCCGGGACCGACCACGACCAGGTAGCTTCCGCCGTGGAGGCAGCCGTCGATGTCCGGAGCCCCGGCGATCTCATGACCCTCACCGCTGCCACGGCCACAGGTGAGAAAACAGGCACGCCGTTGCTGCTGCCATATGACACTGTTTGTTATGCACTTATGCGTAAAGGTGGGACTCGGGCCGTGCCGTGCCGGCGCGGCACGAGTCCGGCGTAATTCATGCCGCCGCTTGACCGTGCCGGCACGGCCCGCCGTGGCCACCGTGTCGTGCCGTGCCAGCACGCGCAGCCGCAGCGACAGCCCAAACACGGCACGGTGGCCCGCCGTGCCGCCTCCGGGCCGTGCCGGCACGGGCACGCCACGGGCGGGGAGGAGGAGCTGCACCGGCGCGGGAGGAGGAGGGGGCGGGCGGCGGGAGAGGGCGCGTGCGAGGAGGGGGCGGGCGCCGGCGGGAGAGGGCGCGAGGAGGGGGCGGGCGCCGGCGCCGGCGGGAGACGGCGCGAGGGAGGAGGGGCGGTGGAGGTGGAGCGCGCGAGGAGGGGGAGGCGCCGGCGGGAGACCGGGCGAGGAGGGGGCGGCGCCGGCGGGAGACCGGACGAGGAGGGGGTGGTGCCGGCGGGAGACAGAGAAAGGGAGGAGCTGCGATGGAGGCAGCGCGCGCGAGGAGGACGGGCGGCGGGAGACGGCGCGAGGAGGGGATGGGCGGCGGCGCCGGCGAGAAACGGCGCGGGAGGAGGGGCAGTGGAGGCCGGGCGTGTCGGGCCGAGCAGGGTGGGGATTTGGGGTGTGGGGAATCGGGGTGGGTGTGGAATCGGGGTGGGCTGGATTTGGGGTGGGGAGGCGGGACGGGCCGGGCCGGCCTGAACACGACCCGCTGCATCGTGCCGGGCCGTGCAGCCCATCGGGCGCCGTTTCCAGGCACGGCCCGGCCCGAGGTGTCGTGCCGTGCCAGCCCGACCCGTTTGCCAGGCGTGTCAAGCCGGGTCGTGCGCCGGGCCGTGCCGGCCGAGCCTCGGGCAAGCCCGGAATAACCCGGCCCGAGTCCCACCTTTACTTATGCGTGCCGAAGTGTGACATTGCTAAATTGCGGCAGCTCTCAGAGGAGCCACAACGCTGAGGCTGAGAGAGCAACGCGAGGCGAGGAGCAAAGCGACCGTGGCGCCCTTCGAGAAGGTCGGCAGTTGCGGCACCGACATATGGTGCAAGGAAGGGACGCTCCTCAAACGCAACCGGAAAGGCGCTTTGCACTGGAAGCGAGTGGCCGTGTACATCAACAAGAAATCGCAGGTGATCGTTAAGCTCAAGAGAAAGCACATCGGCGGCGCCTTCTCCAAGAAGAAAAGGAGCGTTGTGTACGGCGTCCACGACGACATGCCGGCGTGGCCGGCTCAATCTGGTGGCGGTGACGGCATGTCTGCTTCCGCCACGGCGGTGGCCGAGAAGTGCAACTTTGGGTTGAGTGTGAGAGCAGGATGCATAAGCAGGACTGGGTGGAGTCGGTGAAGAATCTGCTCCGGCAGGTGGCCGGCGGGACTGCTCAGCTCGAGCACTCCTTCGAGTCGCTCAGGCTTAGCGCTTCGTAATAAATCAAAAGTTTGTTTCACGTTTGGTGCAAACTGGCCAGAAGCCCTGTAGCTATTCCTCCGCTTCCCGTTCTATTCGAGAGAATTCACTACATATTGTTGAAGATAATCTGAATTTTCTATATACCACTGACCAAAGACTTATTCCCTATATACCATCAGATAATTCTATGTTAACAATGGTCCGTTATCTCTCACAAGAGGTATCAGCTTTTTCCAAAATGCCAGAAATACCCCTATTGAGAAATGTCGAAGGCAAAGAAAACAAGACGACGCTTTGTCCCATTATGTAGCGTTGTTCTTTTCCCCTCCAAACCATGAAAGCGGCAACCGGGATTCGTCCGCCTAGGAACTCCTCCACGCGAGCCTAGATAAGGTGCTGCCAGCCGGCCCCGCTTGGGCGCCGCTGTTCGGGCTAGACGGGGCGTGCCGCCCGTGGCACCGCTGCTTGGGCGTCGCCACCAGCCCCTGATGGGGCGTCACTGAACCCCGCGCTCGATAGTACATCGCTACCACCTGAGGCCGACAGGATGACCTCAACTCGCCACGACAAGCATTCGCCAGACCCAGCACTTGCCGCGTCGGGCGTTCATCGGGCTGTGCAATCGCGGCGTCGGACGTCGAGCAAGTCCCTGCCGCCTCGGCCCGTCGAAGAGCATCTTGCCAACGTGCATCTTCCCGATCGCTATGATTTGTGTAAAAGAAGTGGAGAATAGGGTTTAAGCCATGATGCCAATGAGTGATCGGGAGCTGGATTATATAGGCAACAATATGCCTGTAGAATTATAATAGAGTATAGCTCATCATGTATAGATTCGTAGCTATCTTATCTACACAATGTCATACATATCTTAACACCCTCCCTCGATCTTAACTGGGCAAGATGTTGAGATCGCTTTTGAACTTGACGAATGTCGACGTTGGCAGAGGTTTGGTTAACACATCGGCGAGCTGATTATGTGTAGAGATGTGACAAATATCCAGCGCCTTTTGAGCAACCCTTTCCCGTACAAAATGATAATCAATTTCGATATGCTTTGTACGGGCGTGGAATACCGGATTCACCGATAAGTAAGTCGTCCCGATGTTATCGCACCAGGGAGATGGAGCCCTGCTGAGAAACACACCGAGTTCCCCAAGCAGGGATTGTATCCAAATGAGCTCTGATGTAGCATTGGCGACAGACTTGTATTCCGCTTCGGTGCTCGAGCGAGACACCGTTGGTTGTTTCCACGAGCTCCAAGCGACAAAGTTTCCACCGAGGAACACTGCATATCCTCCCATGGAGCGCCGATCATCGGGGCGGCCGACCCAGTCGGCATCAGCAAAAGCGGAGAGTAACGTCGACTTGGATCACTGTAGAGATAGCCCAAATGATGTTGTCCCTTGTAGATAACGCAGGATCCTCTTCACCGCTGTCCAGTGCTTGTCCGTTGGACTGTGCAAAAACTGACAGACCATGTTCACGCTGTAAGCAATATCTGGTCTCGTAAGTGTAAGATACTGAAGTGTCCCAACTATGCTCCTGTAGCGCGTTGCATCTTCGAGAGTTAGGCTTGTACCATCAAACTTGTACAACTTGTCGATGGTGCTCATTGGAGTGCTGCACGGTTTTGCAGTTGACATGTTGGCCTTGCGGAGTAGGTCCAGTACATACTTGTGCTGAGAGAGAGCCAGCTCATGCTCACGGTGGTGAACTTCCCCACCAAGGAAGTAGTTGAGGTTGCCAAGATCCTTGACAGCGAAATATGCCCGTAGTTGCCGAAGTAGATGATGTGTAGCGGCAACAGATGAGCTGATGACAATAATGTCGTCGACATAGATGAGGAAGTACATGCATATCCCCCTTGCTGAAAGACGAACAGAGACACATCAGTGGTAGAGGCATGAAAGCCAAGCTCCAGGAGCCAAGAGCTGAGACGCGAGAACCACGCACGAGGCGCTTGTTTGAGCCCGTAGAGCGACTTCTGCAGCTTGCACAGGTGATGAGGAAGGCGTGCATCAGTGTATCCTCGCGGCTGCCGCATGTAGACATCTTCGGACAATATGCCATGGAGTAAGGCGTTTTGGACATCGAGCTGACGCATGCTCCAACCGCGCGAAACGGCTAAGGACAGGAGAATCCGAATTGTAGGCGGCTTCACCACCGGGCTAAAGGTGTCATCATAGTAGATGCCCTGCCGCTGCTTGAATCCTTTGGCGACGAGCCGTGCTTTATAACGATCAATGGTCCCATCTGGCCGACGCTTTAGCTTGAAGACCCACTTGCTGTCGATGACATTCAGGCCAGGGTGATAGGGAACAAGAGACCACGTTTCATTGTGAAGAAGCGTAGAAAATTCCTCGTCAATGGCAGCCTTCTAGATGCTGAGCAGCGTCAACGTGCGACGTCGGTTCCACAACATCTGCAGAGTTGGTGGAACAGAGATACGTCATAGTGCCATCCATGCGCCGGAAGGGGCAACGTATCTCATT
Organism: Stipa capillata; assembly: GCA_019208055.1. Classification (NCBI taxonomy): domain Eukaryota; kingdom Viridiplantae; phylum Streptophyta; class Magnoliopsida; order Poales; family Poaceae; genus Stipa; species Stipa capillata. Next base: position 196,165 of record JAGXJF010004535.1, on the reverse strand, counting down.
CTGCAGCCAGGTGCATGGGCGAGATGGCCCAGAGTCGGCGGCTGGTGGTACCGCAACATGGGCTGAAGTTGCGGCAGCTGTGGCAGCGTCAGGTGTCGGAGGAGCCGCAGCTGCCGCGGCAGGTGCAGCAGCATCAGGTGCGGTAGCAGAAGACTGGGCAGCCTATCCGGGTGACGCAGGTGCAGGCGAAGCGGGACCAGACGACAGCGGACCCCATGCAGCTAGTGAAGGCACGCCACCTGTGGATACTACATGATCAGCAAGAGTAATAGATTGCAGGTTTCCGTGTGTTAGGTCATTAGCACTATTAACACCACTGCTGCCGGCAGGAATTTGAACACCAGACAGGGTAGGCAGGATGAGTGATGATTCGGCAGGACGGAGCGTGGCAACATGTTGCCGGGAAAAAGGGAAAATTGTTTCATCAAACACCACATCGCGGGATATATAAACTCTGCCAGAAGAAGCATCAAGACATTTATACCCTTTGTGGTGAGAGCTATACCCAAGAAAGACACACTCTTTAGAGTGAAAATAAAGTTTTCGGGTGTTGTAAGGACGTAGATGCGGCCAGCAAGCACACCCAAAAGTGAAGCATAGTGTAATCAGGTTTAGTCTTGACGAGGCGTTCCATGGGAGAAGCGTTATCAAGAACACGAGTAGGAAGTCGATTCATAAGAAAAGTGGCCGTTAAAAAAGCTTCATCCCAAAACCTAACAAACATAGAGGCATGCGCAAGCAAAGAGAGACCGGTTTACAAAATATGCTGGTGTTTGCATTCAGCGGCTCCATTTTGTTGATGGGTGTGAGGACAGGAGATGTGATGTGCTATGCCAATGGTTTGAAAATATTTATGCAAGCGTCGATATTCACCGCCCCAATCAGATTGAACAGTCTTAATTTTGGTATTGAGAAGGCGTTTGACATGAGATTGAGAGTGCATGAATATTTGTTCAACATCGGATTTGGCACGTAAGAGATAAATCCATGTGAACTTGCCGAACGCATCTATAAAACTGACATAGTACTTATACCCGCCTACGGAAACAGTAGCTAGACCCCGGACATCGGTGTAAATAAGCTCTAAAGGAGCGAAAGCAACAAAGTTTGAAGGTAAAAAGGGAATCTGATGACTCTTGCCTTGTTGGCATGCATCACAAACAGGTGTGTGCTTGGAGTCGATACAAGGCAATTTATTTAAATGAAGAATAGACTGAACTACTTGCGACGATGGATGGCCAAGACGATGATGCCATTGCCCTTTATTGACCGACGCGAGCATGGCAATCTTGACCTGATTGACAGTAGATGGTGCGATGGGGTAGAGACCACCCTCACACCTACCGTGGAGTAGCCTTCTCTTCGACGTCTAATCCTTGATTACAAAGAATTCAGGATGAAATTCAATAAAATATAATTATCACGTGTAAGCTTGTGGACGGAAATAAGATTTTTAGTGATGTTTGGGACATGCAAGACATGGCGAAGAGCAAGAGATTGAGCAGTAGTGGTATTAATAGAACTATGGCCAACGTGGGAAATATGCAAACCTCCACCATTGCCGACTTGGACGTTGTCGTTGCCGTTGTAGCGCTCGCGAATGGTGAGGCGGTCGAGATCTCCAGTGATGTGGTCTGTCGCACCAGTGTCCGTGTACCAATTTGGGTCAATCTAGTACGAGGACGTTTGTGACGTACCCGGTTTTGAGGCCGGATAAATTTCTGTGTTTACCGTATTAATCCCATGATCAGTGGCTAGTACACACAAGTACTTGATAACATAGTCATACATTACCGGATATTATATAGATATAGAGCCATTATGGTCTCAATTACACATACAGCCGGTTGGCTGAATAAAAGTTTGCAGCAGAAATAAACACGTAGATAAGCCCGTCAATATGCCTATCCCACAGGCAACTGAATGGGGTAACGCCCTAGCCTTCAAAATCACTGTCATCGGCGTCGGAGTATTCTTCTTCTTCGCCTGGCCATATCAACAAGCCAGGTGAGTACATTGAATGTACTCGTAAGCTTTTCCTCACAAGAAATGATAGCGGCTATATTTCATGTAATAGAATTCAAGAAGGAAGCTCTATCCTATGTTGAAGGTTGTGCGAAAAGTAAGTTTTCAGTTGAACAATAACATAATAGATTCAAAAGCAGTTTAGAAAACTGTACTAACTTGTTTGATCATAACATCACATGTTGCGGTACTTGCCACCTTTTTCATTCTAAGGCCGATAGCTCCGTCTATCGCCTTTTCACTCTTTTCCGGGTTCCGTCCGTATTACCCTTGTATTACGGTATGGACCTTCTTCAGCAATTCCTGGCTACCAGGCTGTAGCGTAAATTGCACCCTGTGGACACGTCATACCCACGTCTTTAATCCCGACGCCCAGAGTTTGTAAAATAAAACTTAGTCTAACCAGTGTGTGGCCTTATCAGATCATGTCCATAACCAAGGATGCGGCTATTCAAATAGATTTTAACACTCTGCAGAGGTTGTACGGCTTTACCCACAAGATGTAAGTCACCCTGGGTACATTTTGCAACGTATACTAACAGGGATATTACAACGAGACATTTCACCTATTTCCATACTAGAACTGGACCCGCTAGATGATTTACCCAACTTTTGCGTACCGCAGACCAAAAATGGGACTCCTCATCTTTGTGTCGAATGACTCTGTCGGCGTTACGAGGCCCAGGGTCCCGTAAATCGCTGGCAAAGGTCTAACTTGACACTACGTCGCCAAGGACGCGGGAGTTAAGAAGATGTGCTCGGGGGCTCACCCCGAGCACTGTTCCACTCGGCTAAATCGAGGGGTGCCCCGAGTCGTTCCTTAAGGGCGCTTCCCGAAGGGCCCAGGGCGACTGGGTCCCTGCCCGGGACGAAGCAAGCAGAAGTGCTCGGGGGCTCACCCCGAGCACCCGAGGCGACCTGGCCCCCGTTCGGGGCGCCGAGTGCCTCGCCCGGATGATGGAGTGGCCTAGGGGGTGTGCTCGGGGGCCTCCGATCCCGGGAGCCCCGAGCACCCCTTGTGGGCCTCTCCTCAGTCCGCATGGCCCAACAGGCGCATTTAATGCGCGTGTCGGGTGCATTAAATGCCCGTCTACTCCAAGTCCTTGCGGACCAAAGGCGGTGTCCTGATCGGTTCCCATCCCCCCCCAAGTGATAAGCCTTGTCAGCTATCAGTCTTGGAGGAGACGGAGAGGTCTGACACCCTTTTTGACTTTATATAAGGGCGCGCCTCCGCGCGCCCATATGCATGCCCTCTGCATCTGGTCCGTGGGGCCCGGGTAGTTGCAGCATAGCCCATGTCAGGAGACGTCAAGTCTTCATCTCCTAACACGGCCTCATCATGATGATCCGGTTTCCAACCAAGGTGTGACCGGCACTGTTCCGCTACAACGAATCTCAACTACTGGCGTGGCTTGCCCACGCCCCTTTCGTCAGCAACAAGCATGGTTGTAAGATATTTACCTTTCGGCCACTGTGGTGACCCCCGGGTATATAAGGGGAGAACTGCGGCCATGCAAAAGGGGGATCCTTTCTTGATTGATCTTTTAGACAACACAACCATAGACATCCGAACCCTAGAAGAAGAAAAACAGGAGCATCTGTGCTGCTAGTTCATTGTAATCACTCCACATATTCTCAAATACACAAAAAGCAGGACGTAGGATTTTACATCTAGAAGGTGACCTGAACCTGGGTAAATCATCGTGCAGTCTCTAGTTTCCAATCCTGCCAAGCTCTAACTCCGGCGTAGCTCTGTAGATCTGCGCCTCCCCGGCCGAATCCCAAGGGGGTCCATCCGGACCACTGATACCGGCATTTGTACGTCGACAGACTCCCTACGCTACGGGGTGGAGGTTCTCTAGGACTTTAACCAACTAGTCACTTTACTTCCTACTGCCCACGGGTCCAGATTCTAGTATTTGACGAGATACTACGCCAAGTCCTTCCCATTAAGGACATGTGGACGTACGGGGGTGAATCTGGTTTAGCGGCACTTAGGCTCGGTTCTTGGTTGATTTGAGGGGGACTCCATATTTCCACCTTGCATCCATGTCACAACATGCTACGCCATCTCCCCAAGCTCCTCTTACCATTCCCACCCGAATCACAAGCATCCCCATTTTGATTTTGTTTTGATAAAACATTTTCAACGTCCACCTTGGGTGACACACGTCACCCCAAGGGTTTTATTTTCCCGATTCCCAAATATAATCCTGTCACTAGGGAAGAAGTTTTAGGTTTTCTTCTACAGCAGGGCTAAGCTTGGACTATGGCTTATATTCCTAATAGATCACCAGAACTACAATGTCTGATGTTTAGTGCTAGGGTTACAAGATTATAACGTATCGAATCCTAGGCCATGCATCTATAGGTCGTAGCTATTCTTAACTCAACATAATCATTAATACAACGTAGCATGCAAGTTTGCAAACAAAATACTTATATTTGACACATATGGGATTCAACATGATCAAGAGAGGAAAGCTTGCCTGGCGACTCTTGATCTTGTTCTTGTTGCGGGGGTGACTCCGAATTCTCCTGGCGCACATACCTCGCTCCGTCAACTATACGTCGAAAAAATAACCAAGTGAACAACTCAACCGAGCAACTTCAATGAAATGTAGATGATATGCATGTTTGAATTGAGACGGTGGTATTGTGACGAAGTGTTAGGTTTCTTAGTCGGGTTAGGGTTTTGTTGAAAAGTTTACTTCTATTCACTATTCGAGTTCTTATGCCCAGGATTTTAGTACAGTAGGTCTAAGAGGTTGGCATATACGAGGGCCGAGGTATACTAATTAGGTTTCAAGTTTTGAATTTTTTTTAGGTTAAAGGAATTAAAGATGATCCTCCAGAGCACTGCTATACTACCTGAAATATTGGATGCCCTATACAAAGAACTTTCATTTTTTTTCTTCAAAAACCCAGTACCTTAGGCTAGGGGTAGATTTTCAGGACCTAAAAAGACCCAAAGATGCTTAAGGAAGTCATTCTAGATGTTCTAGACATTAGTACCTACAACATATATGTTGCATAAAATATAAGGGAAATGACCTTATTCTTATTCTTCCCTAATCTGTCTTGTATGGGGAAATTTAAAAACTTGGCTTGAATCAAAAGTGTAGGAATAAAACTAGGCTTCCAGAACCGGGGGAGTTTTCCTAAGAACCAGCCCAATATTATCTGAACCAGGTGAACCAGAAAGCCTTGGTTTAAACCAAAAGGAAAACCGGCGCTCTCGGGACAAAATACGCTTTCTTTTCTAAAGAAACTACACTTTTTAGCTCAAGAAGTGGGAACTGGAGCTGGCGCCGTCGCCTAACCCAGATGGGCCTCGCCTCACCTCAAATCAAGGCCCACAGCTAGTGACTGTAGTGCTTACCGCTTGTGTACCTGACCAAGGAAGGAATGCGCTTCACTCTCGGAACGGAAGACACACTGTTGACTGGCGGCGGCTCTGAGGGGAAGAGAAAAGGAGGTTAGCTGCGGTGGCCGGTTGGGTCAGCAATAGAGAGGGAGAAGAGGCTCAGAAGAGCAAGGGGACTCCACTGATGCAACCATTATCGCCCCTGGAGCTTGGCAATGCTTAGGAGCGAAGGAACCAAAACGGGGATGGGGTCAAGCTCTGGGAAGATTGGAAGGAATTTGGGGCTGAAGCTATTGGTTCTTGGGTTGGGGGCAGTGCTAGGGGAAGTTGGTTGAGTAGAGAGGAGCCCCGGCTCCTTAAGTAGATGGGACAGTGGTGTAGCTCGCGAGGGCAGCCAGGCTCGTGTGATTCGGCGAGGCGATGGTCAATCAGCGAGTAAATATGGTGCAGAGCTCACGGGTGTCCTTGGCGAGGACATGGTGCGCGACGACGCCGAGGGCGGTGGCTAAACGGCGGATGGGGCGTTGCTGACAGTCGGTGCACGGCGCGACACCACTGTCGATGCGTACTGCAGCGAGGGCCAGATGCGCCTGGCCGGGTTGGTGCAACGGTCCAAGGATGATGGGAGGCGCCGCGCGTGGAGCGGAGGGAAAGGAGTGCGTGGCGCATGGCTGCTCGATGGGGGTGGCGTTGCAGCGAAGTATAGGCGCTAATGCCGGCGTCCAGCACAGGCATGAAGCTGTGGCGCGCGTGCTGAGCCGGCTCGGGCGCGCCCTGGATTGGCCTGAGGTGGTGCAGGGCGCAATGAGGCAGTGTTGAGGCACATCATCAGGTCAGATAGATACAGGTGGTAGATACGGGGAAAGCAAAGGAAGCTCACGTGGGTTCAGTACCTACTTATCAGGGGAAATTTCAATGCCAGCGAATGCCATTGACCAGCGTTCAAGGAGAACAAGACAAGAAATACTCCATAGGTGGAGTTATGAGGTGGTTGGGTTGGTTGATAGATAAAGAGCTTCCAGAATATTTTGGGAGATATATCCCTTGTAAATTTATGATGATTTCATGCAAGAGAACAATCGGGCCGAAGGTGTTTAATGCGATTTCCTTAATATTTTGAAACATGTGATCTTGATATTTTTGTATATTTGGATCTTTTGAGGTATGAGAAGTGTTGTAGATTTCTCTTGGATTTTTCTGAATTTTATTTCAGGGTGTTGTAGTTCAATGCCCTCTTTTGCCTTAATATTAAATCTATTATTGTTTAAATATTTTTGAACTGAACTGTTCAATATTATGTCATAATCATGTTAGGGATGGTTCTAAGATACTTCCAGAATTTTACTAGAATTTTAGGAGTACGGGAAATTCGTGCGGTTTCAGGATTAGGGTTTCGGCAATGATCGAACACATCATCAGAGTAGGGGTTGAAAGCGGTATTAGGGTTTGGAGCTGGGAGGAAAGATATGCGACAAGTTCGGAAAATAGCAGAAGTCCATCTGCTATAGATGGGGTGGAGTGCTCAAATATCATCGTTAGGGTTTTCGCGTGCGCGTGTGTTTGAATTAGGGTTTGCGGAGTACGTATGAGGGTTATTATTGCATGAGATGTATGGTTTGAATGATTCTTATATGCATGCTTACATGAAATGACCAGATGGCAAATGCTTTGAAAAACCAGGATGTGACAACGTTCCTGCCACGTTGGCAGAGTGCTGCTGCTTCTCCTCGCCATGGTAGGCATGATCAAACCTCTTGTGGCAGTCTAGGGCAACATGTCCATGCTTGGAGCAGAGCTGGCACGTGAGACGAGGTCCCCCACGCCCTTGTCCGCCGCTATTGCCGCCTCCGCCACGGTTGCCGCGGCCGCGGCCGCGTCCACCACCCTGACTGCCCTGGCCACGTCCTTGACCACCGACTTGCTGATTGTTGCCGCGGCCAGATTGACGGCCGGAGTAGTTGACCGATGAGCCGGAGAGTTGAAGCTCCGCCCCATACTGCTCGTGGCGGTGCTTGTACCCGAGCAGGTACGTGCAGACCTCGTCTAGCGTCAGGTCTTCCTTCACGTGGAGCGATGAGACAAGGCTTTCGTACTCGGCGCCGAGGCCTCCGAGAATGTATGCAACCACCTCGTCTTCCCGAAGCGGCTGGCCAATAGCGCCGAGAGTGTCAGCCAGCGTCTTCATGGTCTTGAAGTAGTCGGCGCCGGAGATGTTTGGCTTCTTTAGGGTAGCAAGCTGTCCATGGATCTGGATGATGTGCGCACGAGAGTGTGACACGAACATCCGCTCCAGTTTGCTCCATGCTTCACGCGCTGAGCCTGCAAGCATGACGTGAGGAAGTGTGTCCTCCGTCATGGTGGCGAGGATGCCGCCGAGGATAGCCTGGTCCTTCTGGTACCAGACGGCGTAGTCCGGGTTGGGAACCCAGTTGGTGACGCGGGCGGCACCATCGCCAATGGTTTGAGCGATCGTTGGTGACGGAGCATCAGTGCCGGAGACGATCGCAAACAGATCGTGGGTGCGAAGATAGGTGAGGAACTGAGCTCTCCACATCATGTAATTTTCACGAGTGAGATGAACCGTGACAAAGCTGGTGATGGGTAGAAGGGAAAGAGGAGCGAGCGACATTGTGTCAATGAAGCTCTGATACCATGTAAAAAGAAGTGGAGAATAGGGTTTAAGCCACAATGCCAATGAGCGATCGGGAGCTGGATTATATAGGCAACAATATGCCGGTAGGATTATAACAGAGTACAGCTCATCATGTACAGATTCGTAGCTATCTTATCTACACAATGTCGTACATATCTTAACAATTTGCCTACAGGTTTGCCATCGACCATCGTGCATGTGCCTGGCCACCAAGTTGTGCAAATGTGTATGTTCTTTGTTGATCTGTGCTAGATTTTAGTATGCAACAAGTTGGATCCAGTTTGGGATTATTTTCTCGATCTGCATGTAGTGGCGATTTTCCAAAAATAAAAATTGGCGTAAAGCATTGCTTGTGATTTGCATTAATATAATGAGATGTATAAACTTACCGAATTAGAACAAATTTCCACAAACTGAGGAAATTTCAGAACATTTCGAGTGGATAAAAACATCTAAAGTAAGTGAAAACAACTCCTGTTTGTGCTGTTGCTGATGTCAATCGTCATTTTGGTGTCTGATGTCCTTGATGTCAATCTTCATTTTTTTTTATCTTTGTTCTTGTTGTTCATGCCAAAAGGTGCTACTCCGTAGCAAAGTTGTAATATGTTGTCAATATTTCTTGGTGAAATTTGTGTCGATTGGATGTTAATTCTTCTCAATCAGTGCTAATCGATATTAGCACCCTGTTAGTTACTAGTTTATCCTTGATGATTTGGAAAGGAGGGAGAAGGCTGCAGTTAATGGAGAGAATAAAGTGCAGAATGGCTTCATCATTTATTTTCTCCACAAAAATGAAATACAACAGTTATACACAAATGAATACATTGGTGGTAATGTAGGGGCAAAAGAGTCCTTTTACACACTTAACGGAGTTGTGCTAACGGAGATTTGACGGAAAGGTATAGGGAAACTAAAACCGATATCTAGTAGTATATAGGGAATAAGACTTTTATCAGTGGTAAAGATGAAATTGAGCTCCTCTTTAATGGTACATAGGGAATGTTCTCATTCGTTTCAGCACAGTGGGCAACCGAGAGGTGATGCTGTAGAAGAATAAAATGTATAGTCATACTGACTTGTATGAGTGTAAATGTAAGGTGCAACAATTGGTAGACAAATTACGACGTTAAGATGTTGGTGTATCTGTCGTCATGGTTTGTAGGTCACTTCAAATATGTTTGATGAACTTTTAGAAATCTAATCACAACTTTCAACCATAAATTTGGAGCTTTCAAGTCAAGAAATCAACTTTGAAAACATACAATTCTGGCTTTCAACAAGAAAAACCTATCCGAAAACACATTACAACTTTCAAGTAAAAAATCTAAGAGAAACTGTCAATAAAAATCCCTAGATCTCATCCTCTTCTCCCTCCCTACCTCTACAGGCCTCCTGCGTTGGCACCGGTAGCTGGTAGACATGATGGTGCCCCGGTAGGATCCGGGGCTTGCTTAGTGATGTGAAGGTTGCCGGTGACCACGCCACGGTTGGGGATGCCCACTCGAGGCCGCGGAGGGCTGCGGGCGTGGTGAAGGAGCTCGGCTTGTCTTCTCGCCTAAGTCTAGGCTTACGGCAATGTCCTTGGGTTGGAAGAGGGAGATAGCAAAGAAATGGGGATAGATGGAAGAAACAATGGTTTTGGGTCTCGGAGTGGAGGAAAGAGGGGAAAGGGGTAGTTAGATAGTGTTTACATTAAACTTGGTGGGATCGATTTGTGAACTTTCAAACGTCCTAGCGTTCACCACCATTAGTGCTTTTGTATGAGGTTGTGGCCGGCTAGATGAGCACATAACACCCTCCCATCCTACACTAAACTCTAAGAGTAGTTGCAACTAAGAGACAAACAACATGGTAACCAACATAACATGCAGAACTGTAGAGATTTCTGTACTACGAAGTGTACTAGTTTGGTGGAATCAAAATGATCTTAATCTTCTATGCCATCAGATCCAATGATTTGCAAATTAAGCTGGACCCCAGAATATTACTTTATAATTACATATTTAAGGAGAGTAAATCCTCACTTAAGGGAGATTTAATTAACATTTTTTCTATTTCCTCTCTCCATACAAAGCTCGGATGGCCTCCTACAATGCCACACGCCAATGACGAATAGAGAGACAACACATTTCAGTAGATATTTTGATAATACATAATTCATGCAATATATATTTGTCAAATATACATTGCATATGTAGAATTGCTAGTTTATAAAAAAAACTCATCTGGCCGTGACGAGTAAACATGGACGTATGTAGCCTAGACCATATTTTATACTAAGAACATAATAAGTGCAAAGAATATTCTTTAGGACCTTTAGAGAAACCACAATAGCAGCAGCAACACAGGGTACACATGCTACTAGCACTAGCAACAATACTACAACAAGATATAACGAGAGGTAGTCTTAGACTAAAACATAGCCATGATTTTTCTATTCTGTTCTAGAGTTTAGCTCGGGCCAAGATCTCATACTCCCACACAGAGGTTGGAACTTCAGCTAAATCTCTAAATCTGAATGTGCAGTTTAACCATGCTTCTATAACCCCGATGAATACCGACGTCACATTCCATGCCTCCCACACCACCATGAGACAAAAGGCAAAACAAAATATGTGCAATGTACGTAAATTATTCCTCCTTTTCTTGTCTGGCTATGTTTATTTAATTTGAAGTGTCCTAAATTTAATTTAATCCATCTACATTACACCATATATCACAAAAGTAGTTGTTGCTTGTTTGAAAAATTTATCCACGATGTAGTTGAATCAGTGTGTAGTTTTCTTCAATGTCGTCGATTATCACCACATGTATTGTAATTAGCATGCTACCTTTTTAGAGTTTGTGACTTTTTTACACTCCTATATAATGTTCAGACTAGTAGCTAATAGTAAGCTCCCATAAAACCACATTAGCGGTCCGCATGGTTTATAGCATGCTATTTTCGGAAGAGATGGTGAGCACTCTCTATGTTCTTAAATAATTTTTTTAATAAAATGTTACATTTTAGTTTAACATTAGCATTGACAAGTGGGTTAGCTTGACATTTGATAAAATATTTCATCATATGTTACTAATATGTGTGGTCTGAGACCACTTATCAGTGACACATAACAAGGCATTTTATCAAACGTCGTACTAAAACGTGACATTTTATCAATTCTCTCATTCTTAAATACTACCTCTGTTTGGAAATAGGTGAGTTTTAGAAGGTATACAGTTAATTTTTAAAACTTTAACTAGTATTATATATAAAATTATTTTGATCGGTCCGATGAAAATAGTATCATTACATTTGTTATGCAAAATATTTTTTCATAATATCAAAAGTCTACAACTTACTTTTTACTAACATATTTGTGTGCCAAGAAACATTTAAAGTTATATATTGGAGACTATGTCCATTCTAACACGATATATGATTATAAACAATAAGGCTAGTATTCTACTTAGCTCTCGTAAATCTATGCCGACGATAAGGATACCAAGCGGTTGGCTTTAATGCAACTAGGGCATGACAAAGACCATCATCAACGGAAAACGTAGATGAACTCTAATGATTATATACTTAACTATAACAGCATCTACTTTTCCTTTAGATCTATCACCTATTCCATTGATTTTCGTACAGATTTTTCCTCGCCTTGATAAACACAACAAATGATATAACAAATGGAACAACTAACTTGAAAGAGAGGGGAGTTCCCATTTTATGTTGAGCCCATCTGTTACATCTTTTTTTCTTCTTAATGACGACTAGGCATCGGTCGAGCGGTCGGAGTTGAAAGAGCATCTAGGCCCCTAATTGGTTTTGATGGTTAATGGCAACTCAAACTGGAATCTAATGTTTACAATGAGTGTAAGCAGGTTTAAAAGGTTCCAGGAAGAAGGGTCATCAAGGAAAAGATGACCACCCAAAAAGTGCAAATGTGGTTTCCAGAACAAGGGAATGGCTGTGATAGGCAGCTGTGTCACAACTGTGAGAAAGCCGGTGCTGTGCAAGGAGTTGCAAGCAAGGTGATGGTGGCTTGATGCGTCAAGGGCCGTGAATACAGTTGGTGGCAGGTAAAGCCTAGATTTGCTAGTTTCTTTGAGTCCATAGGAAATAACCGTACTATCAAGAGGGATGAAGTAGTAATGTTCTGTGGAGATTCTTTTGCTCAATGCTCGGAGTGTTGGACAGTGGCACTGATGCTTTGAGGTCAGTGACCCTGTGTCAACAGTTTTGCACAAGTGTGAAACTGGCTTGTGCTAGCACTCTGCAGTGCTAGCAGTAGAAACCCTAGAGGTTAGAGCCACCGGTGTGATACAGCTGTGTCACAGGTGGTCTTTTGCTCTGTGACTCAGGTACACCTCTGTACCAGGGGAGAGCTTGTAAATGCTAAGAGATCTGCACTGCGATGGTCTGTCTGTCGAGTCAGAAGACTGTCAGAGGTTCTCTCCTTATTAGAGATCAGAGTTAGTTGTGCGCTGAGGGCATGCAGTGTGCCAAGATCGAGCTGAGTAGTTATGCTACATCAGCTAAGGGTTCACCTGTGTGTGCCACCGGTGACACAGGTGTCGATCTGCTCGAACCGGTTATAGTTGAGCGGTGTGACTGGCTGTGTCACCGGTGTTTGTCACTGGTGACTCACTTAATCCTACGTGGCAACAGTGTAACGGTCGGGTGCCTGTGAACCCTATATATAGGGGACCAGGAGAGGTCTTTAACCTCAACCTTGCTCAATCCAGTGAATCATATTCGACCGTTGCAAAGCCTCCTACTCTTAGAACAGAAGCCAAACTTCCTAAATGTTAGTTCAGGGGAGTTAGAGTCTCTGAGCAAAGAGCATTGATTCCTCCAAGAGTTGTTGCTGCTGAATCTGTTACTCTTGGGGTGTCTACTCCTAGACGGGCGTAGGAGTCGCTGGTATCACCCAAGCTTGTGTGGGTTAAACCAGACGTTTGTGAAGGTGATCTGAAGTCTACCTGCTGCAAGGCTAAAGGACTTCCACAAGCAAAGGAAGAGGCATGATCACCCAGGTACTCGGAGAACAAGCACGATTCAGTGCCGGCGATCTCTTCGGAGTAGCATCTCCAACAGAGACGTACCTCTCTGTAAAGAGTAGGGAACTTCGGTGAAAAACACCTTGTCTCTCTGAGTGCTTTCTGCATTGCTTTTAGATATTCATTAGACTTACCTGCTTGTGTTGATCATTCATATCTTGTTCATCTGTGATTGATTACCTTTACACCTATGTTAGCATAGTTGTGTCTCAGTTGCTGAATATCATATCTCTTGCTTGTGCCAGCTACCTGTTACACAACTGCTTAACTTGATTATCTGTTCTAGGTTTTAGCTTACCTATGTTAGACACCTGTGTGACAGCTAAGTATTAATTTGCATATCACATATTGCATGTGTCATTCACCTGTCACACAGCTAGCTTATCCTAGCAATCTGTTAAGGCTTAAATTGATAACCAAAGTTAAAACAATTGAAAAATAGTTAGCCTCCTATTCACCCCCCTCTAGTCGGCATTCTCGGTCCTTTCAGGAGTAATCGGTCACCTCCTGATCGTCCGATCCCACTTAAGTGGGCAAATTTAGTGCATCCAATCGTTGCAACATAAAAATCATGCATGTAATATTTGTTTACACATATGCAACATCGTTGTAGCATTTTTGTTTGTGGTCCAACAAAAATTGCTAAAAGGATACTTGCAACATCTGCAACTTTTGGAATAAACGCTTGTAATAATTTTTTGTACGTATGCAACAAATCCCATCTAATATAATAATTCGTGAAAAATTCACTACAACATGTGCAACATCAAAGATTAACACATGTAACATAAAAATTAACTTATGCAACAACGCAAAAATTATATGCAATATAGCACAAACTATAAAAAAAAATATAAAATTAGTGCAACATACTATCCGTCTATATGCAATAAGAAAATTACACAAATGCAACAAGCAATTTCAGCCTATGCAACATTAAAATTCTCAAATCACCAACATATCATCAACAACTAAGATCACTAGCCTTGCCACGCTCCGGCTCGTCAGGGTCAAATCTGGCTGACTGGAGCCCTATCGTCGCTGGATCTAAGGCCCCGTTTGGGACAGCTCCAGCTCCCAGCTTCACGTCAGATTTCAAGATTAAAAGCTAAAATAAAATGGTTTATATATCTATTTTTAGTATACAATGTCAATAAAATATGACTTCTAACCATTTTCGATGTACCTTCAGCTTCAGCTTCACAAAAGAATAAAGCTATGAAAGCCCAGCTTTACTTTTTCATGGAGCTGAAACTGTCCCAAACGGGGCCTAACTAGCCCGAACCAACCCACCACAGCCTGTCTTCTTCGATCTGGTGACGTGGTAATGACCGTCTGAGCTCTATCTTAAGCTCTACCGTAAGGTTGGGCATGACCATTATGAGCTCTATTGTCTGACCAAGACACCTAGGAAGAGAAGGAGGAGGAGACATTGCTCTACGAGGAAGCATGCGAAGTGAGGAAACACAAGAGAGCGATAAGGATGACGGAGGAAAATGGAGCAGATACTGGAGCATTGGAAGCAAGGACAAAGACGAGCTCACTCGGCAGGCGGCAGAACCGATAATAGGTCAGGTGACGGGGATACTTTTTCTTTCTTTTTTCTTCGTAGAGAAATCCAACAATATGATACTCGAGGGTTGGCTGCACGGATTATGATGCCGATCGAGCGCACCGCAGAGCGGCGCTCTCCGTCGGCACGTGCCAGTCGCGTTCATCGGAATGCTCCTCCTGGTAGCTACTCCGTATCTCCGCTCCCCGCTCGTCTTTGCAGACTCCTGATCCTCCCCTCGCCTCTTCGCAGTATGCACACGCAGAACGCACGCACACCAAAACCACCGCTAAACCTCGTCGATTCGATCCTATCTCACAAAATCCCCAATTGCGCCACACAGCCGCAATCCCCTACACCTCCACGAGGTTAATTCTTCCTCACAATTAGGGTTTTGCTGCCTCCGATAACATGTGACAGCCAACACCACCACCACCCTTGACCCTAGAACCTGCACTCTCCGAGCGCCGCCCTCTCCAAGCCGCCGACGCCTCCCTGCTCCCCCGCTCGCTCGGCGGCCTCAGTTCTCCGGCGAGCGGCTTCCACCCCATCCTCCTTGCTCTTCCTCTCGGGCCTCGTCAGATCTACGCGGGCGGCTGCCCTCCTCGTCGGCGGCCCACCCTACCTGACGGTCCTCCCTAGCCATGGTGAGTTCCCTGTCCTGTCCATCGTCACCAACTTTGGGCAGCCACTGAGTGTGTGACTGAGGTAAACTGAAAGTGAAGTTCTCATTTGAAGTCTAGGTTGTTCTAGATTGGACAAATTGGTAGATTGTAGATTGGAGAAGTTATTAGGTTTTTCTTTGTCACACCTACTTACTGCCGGTGATCATATTTTCGCTATCTTTTCCATGTTTCCAGCTTATATTGTTTCATTAAAGCATGAACATATAGAAAATAAGATTATCTATATATTATATTCTGTCACCTATTTAAAATATCTATAGCCGTGTCCTCGTGTCGCCATTTTTTGGAAAATGGTGAATCCCCATGTCGGACACTGAGTACATGTCCATGCAACATAGGGCATTTGTTGAGGTTGGCTCTTACAATTTGGATCCACCTTGTCTGTGATTTAGTGAGCTCACTAGGGATACAAAATAAACTGTACTTTTGCATAACCATCCGTTATCAACTTGTCGCTCTACAGTTTCTTGCGTCTCATTGAATATAAATTGCTGCTTGCATTTTAAGTAGAAATCTATTAGGTATATATCGTGCCAGCCAGTGTTCAGAGTTCAGACTACTGTCAATAGATGTACGAAATCGATATGCTGATCATTAGTGCATTGTTATTCTTTGCCATACTGCTCTTCTCTGCATGCAAAGTAGTAATGATTCCTATTCATGCATTCGCTGCTCTTCATTCCAGCAGTATTGATAACCTTTGCTCATGAACCAGATTCCTTTTTCCTTTCTAAACAAAGAAATCCATGCGGCCTTGCAGCATTGAACATTTCTTTTTTGTGCCTTTTCTACCATACTAAAATTGTCATTACTTCTTTTGTTATAGTGTTAAACTCGTAACTGAAACACTGTATTCCTTTTTGATGGCAGCTTGATTTTGCTGTACTTAAATACAGAAATCAAAAGCTTACGGAACAACTAGAAGTCCATAAGTTTGAGTACCGTGCCCTCGAGGGTAAAGTTGATAATCTCAAACAGAGGCAGAAGGCTCACAACGAGACACTAAATTTGGTTAACAAGTCTTGGGATCATGTAAGCTACACCCAACCTT
The DNA here is from genome assembly GCA_019208055.1 of Stipa capillata. Lineage (NCBI taxonomy): Eukaryota > Viridiplantae > Streptophyta > Magnoliopsida > Poales > Poaceae > Stipa > Stipa capillata. The sequence goes on along the minus strand of JAGXJF010004535.1, from coordinate 179,785 downwards.
GTATTTTTAACTTAAAAAAAGGCCAGTTTTTTTACCTTCCCCCATAAGTGTTTTATTTGAACAGCTTGTGAAAGATTTGGAGGTTATTTCTTTTTGCAAAGGCGGGGGCTCAAAATTCTTCCTGCAATACAGGATATAGCAATGTCTCTACAGGTATGGCTTTGTACTTATCTTATCTGAATTGTTATTCATAGTCAGCTGATAATTCTATAAAAGTTATCGTGTATATAAATTTTCGATGGAAGTAGTGTATGTGTGTTCCTCAATCTTTCTTGGTAAAATGATTTTATAAAAAATTTCTGTGAGCTTTGAAGCTTGCAGTTCATTGTATTTGATTTATGTTGGCTGTTTGTGATAAAGTCTGACCTTAATTGATGCTTCAAAACTTACAAGACATAATTTCTAACTTCCTATTCAGATGGTGCATGCATCCCAAAAGACAAAGACTTCCTTAACAGACTCGTTGACACAAGTGCTACTGAAAATTCAGGTCGCCATTTGGAAAACCATGTTCCCCCACCCCCAGTACAGTCGTCAACTGCTAATGTGCTGCAGAATGTTTTGTTCTCATCGAACGATTCATGGCGCGCAAATAAGAAATTCTCTTTGGCTCTGTTTGCTGCATTACCGGAAAATGGTCTGTTCTGAGTTGGTACACATTTCTCGGTATTAATTTATTATTACCTACAGCTAGAGGGCTACCAAATTTCATATTGGTAACATTTTCCTTATTTCGCTTCTTTACTGCAGAGTGTAGTACGCAACTGCAAAATACTGCAACTGAGCTATCTCTAGAGCTTGATGATGCAATACAAGCACTGAGTGATCTCCACTTGAAGCGCAGGCAGATAACAGAGAAATACCATAATCAAAGATATTCAAATGCTCGAAGCAGAGCCGAACAGAAACGCCTCAAAGGTATCTTGTTTAAACATTAGATGCCTGTTTGTTGATGCCTAACTATTGTGTGTGCACTCTTGTTAAAGAGAAATATGCAATGTGCTTTTACTCTGCCATGATTTTGCAACTAAGCTATTAAATATTTCTGGTTTGGTTAGTTTACTCCAGAACATATTGTGTCTACATAGGATAGAACGAATGTGTGGTAAATATTGGTCTTACTATGGATTACAATGACCTCGTCTGGTGGAACCATTTGGCGTTGGCTAGCTTATTATTTCTAAGCCATGTGTCCCGTTCCGCATGCAGAATGTGAGAAAATATTATAGTTAGCTAAGAAAAAAGTCCATATGGGAGCAAACATGGAATGACCAACAGTTGGATTTTCTTTTTACAAACTACTAGTTGAATACCTGCTTTGATACAGATAAAAATACCATATTACCCTAGCATGTTGAGTCGATGTTTCTGTTCTTGGCTTGTTGCACGCCCTTGGCTCCGCCTCCGTGCTCGGCCGAGCTCTGACCTAGCTGGCATCATCCCTCCGTCGCCTTGCTGACCTACACTGCGTCTGGTCGAGCTTCGTTGTGAGTTGTGACCCACGTTGCATTTTTTTATTGAACTTAATTTATTGGTTCAGAGATATTTTGTTTTTATCTCTTGTTAGAGATTTTTTAGGGAGGTAGAGGAGGGTGGGGAGGGTGAATGAATCGCCACCGCCAAACAACTCCGATATTTAATGTTGTTTGATTATAGATTTTTTTATGCTTTTTAAATAGATCTTTTATGCAGGTGAGAGGGTGAATGAACCACCACTAGTGGCACCACCCAACTCCAATATTATGGTAGCAACAGATTCTTAGAGATTCTGTAGGGAGGTGGGAGGGGTGAATGAACCAGTGCCGATGCGGCACCAACTCAGCAATACATGACCCTGATATGTATCCAACAGTATAAGGTTAAGATCACCTCTTTTACAAAAGAAATCCAATGTGCCTCCTATTCTTGCTGATGCTCTCTTGATATACACTACACCACTTAAATCACATTGTGTGTGCCACAAGTCCACCAAAACCTAGACACCTCCTCTGCCCCCAAAACTCTTCTCACCGCTTCTGTGCCACCTCTTCGCTCCCACGCTCCTTTCAGATCGGCCGTGGAAGGTGCCACTATCGTGCGAGGGGATAGAGGAGACTGCAGTGATAGGTATTTTGCGAGAGGATGGAGAATAGAGACGAGAAGGGAGAGAGAGAGAGATTGAGAGGAAGGGAGAGAGTTGGACTGGGACAAGAGAGGTAACTGGCGAAAAGATCGAGAGAAGAGATGAGAGAGGCGGCGGCAGGGGCACAGCAGCACACTGCTTGCTGGACTGGGTGGAATGGACTATACTGTACCTTTTAATTTTCTTCTCTTTTACTACTTCCTTTTTCGGGAAATATCATGTCATTCTACCGTATAGCGTGTTGGAGAAACCTAGCCACAAACTGGCTGTTAATAGACCTGAAAAGTTATTTAGACAATATTTGCCTAGCGTATATGTGGCTATGGGCAACTAATGTTAAGGATCATGAATTAACTTGACCGAGATGTTTATTAACTTTTCAAGAGGAGTTGGCATGTACTGTTGCTGAGTTGGGAGAAAGCAATCACAAATTGGCAGTCCTCAGAGCACAGAGAGACACTACACATGGAACTCCAATCCTTGTTCCAACTTTAGAAAATAAGAATACTCCTGGGGATAATGTCAGAGACAAACAAAAAGAACTACAGGATCTAGAGGCCAGTCACAAGGAATTTACGGTAAATATTAAATACTTGGTTTCTTGAATTCCACATTATGTGAACCTAATGTCGATGCTTGTTATGTTGTTTTAATAGGATTTGATTTCAAAACGCTTGGTGGATATCAGGAGACTTCATGAAGAGAGAATTGAAACTTTGAACAAGTTAGCTACTTTTCAGGTTTGCACTCGGCTTGTTTAATCAAATATATCCAGAAGTTGCTGTCTTCAGTGAAGTACTAATCAATGTTCTATAGTTACCGAGTATCTACCCAGGATTGGTAATTGTTTCATTCAAAAAATACCCAATGCCTTACCTTTGCAATTTTGAACAGAACACTTTGACAGATTTCAAGAGCATTTCTTCTTCAATAGCTTTTCAAGTTCTCAGCGGTCAACTTGAAAATTCACAAGCAGAGTTGGACCACTGGCATACACTATTAGAGAATTTACAGGTGGTTATTTGCCAGTAGAGTACATGTCATGTACCCAAGGAGCCTCAGCAATGTATTTATTTTTGTCTCAGCTTCTACTTGCCATTTTTCAGGTTGATAAGGATAAAATGATTTGGCAAGAAAGGGAAATTAATGTAAAAGTTGATCTGGCTGAAATTCCACATAGGGTTTCTGCGCATTGTGAGTCAAGCATTGCAGATTTAGAGCAGAATCTACAGAAAGTGGCTGACGAAAAGAATGTGCTGGTGTTGAAACTTGAAGAATCTTTGAGAGAACCTGGTATGATATCGGTATTAGATTTTGTTAAGAATATTGGGTTATCTTCTTCTGGTCATGTGAAATATAAATAGGTAAAACCTTATTTTCAGGTCGCAACCAAATCATATCAGAATTTAAAGCACTGGTGTCCTCACTGCCTAGAGAAATGGGCATGATGCAAAGTGAACTGTCCAAATATAAAGATGATGCTTCAGAATTGCACTCTTTGCGAGCTGAAGTTCACTCCCTTTGTGATACTCTGACAAGAAAGGTAAATTTCTTGATACAAGCTTGTTGAAGATGTTGATAATAGTTATTTTACTGAATCATTCGATTAAGGTTGTTCCGTTCGTGCTTTACAGGAGCATGCTATCAATGAATCATTATGTACATCTGCTCGTGCTGGATCTGAGATAAAGGATCTACGATCCAGGGTAGCGATATTTTAAAGTTTGCTGTTCTAACTAGTAATGATTTTTTACTCCATTGTCTTCATCAGGAAATGGCTTGTTTTAACTATTTTTTTAATTTAAATTCATGTCCTTTTCATGAATTACTAAGCTATTGTAATTCACATGCTGTGTAGGTTTGTGATCTAAAGCAAACACATTGCGAGTTGAAGCTATTTGTGGAAATGTATAAGCGTGAATCTACTGATTCCAGGTGGTTTTATTACAGCAAAAATATTTCATGGAACTATTTCATATTTATGGTGTTCTAGAGAGGCACAAAAGTACTAGTTCGTATGTTGCTTCCTTTCCTTGAGAAGGGAATAAGATATTGTCACTTCTCTGCATTAGTTGATCACTATATATTTTCTTTCTTTGTTCATTGGCATCTGTCCTAGCAAGTTAGTCAGCATCAAAATTCATCATTACTCTGACTGTTCTCTTATTTAGTCTTTAGATCAGATCATCGTAAATTAATCTATTGTACATTTAACCATAGTCCACTAGCAAATTAATTTGTTTCATCAAAACAAGCTTCCCCCCTGCTGATGTACATAGCTTATTCTTTTGTGACAGAGATGTGCATGAATTTAAAGATAGAGAATATTATGAATGGGCTCATGTCCAGAGCCTCAAATCTTCTCTTGATGAGAGTAGACTAGAACAGCGTGTTAAGGCAGCCAATGAAGCTGAAGCAATGTCTCAGAAGAGACTAGGAAGTGCTGAAGCTGAGATTTCTGAATTAAGGGAGAAAATGGAGAGTTCCAGAAGGTACTTTCTATTTATATTTTGTCTGATACAGTTTTTTATCCACTAGGTATTTGGAAATGTGCCTGGAGAAAAGTTTATCCCTACACTTTGTTGTGTTATTTCCTTATATCTGTTGAAGTAGGCAGAAGTCGGGTAGATTCTCTATTTTTACTGGTGAAAGAGGTGCTAACTGGTGAATTTTCTGTGCGCTACAGAGATATCGGTAGGTTATCTGAATTGTTAAAATCAAAGCATGAAGAAGGTGAAGCTTACCTATCAGAGATTGAGGTCTATATCATATAATATATTTTTGTATGATACGGAAGTCGGTATACTAGAAATACTTATGTTTAATATTCCAGAGTATTGGGCAAGCATATGAAGATATCCAAACACAAAATCAACAATTGTTGCAACAGATTATTGAGAGAGATGATCACAATACAAAGGTAATTCTATGGATTGATTTGCTAGTGTTTGTTATTATTGATGTGTCCTTGTCTTAAGAATTAATGAAAACTGTTAGGAGAATAGCAATTTGTATTCCCATGAGGACATAGGCCAGTATATATACATGTACAGGTGTGGGATATTACACAACTAATCTTATATACATCTCTAACACCTTCCTCAACCTCATGGTGGATCAACCACATTGAGTTTGGAGAGGTAAAAGTTGTGCTTTACGCGAGTCTATTCCTTCGTGAAAAAAATCTACCAACCGAAGTTCTGAAGGCACATACTGAAGAGTAATAACTTGATTCTGCACAAGAAGCATCAACACCGATATGCTTGGTGAGCTCATACTTCATTGGGTCTCGAGCAATGCTAATAGCATATGTACTGTCAAACAAAAGAGGAGTAAGTGTAGAAATAGAAACATCAAAATCTTCAAGTAACCACCGTAACCAAAAGAGCCATAGCTTACAACTCAGCCTCTGCACTCGAGCAGGAAATTGGTCTCTGCTTCTTAATCTTCCAAGCAATGAGAGAACCACCAAGAAAAACACAGTAGGCAGAAAGAGACCGACGATCAGAGTGATCATTAGTTCAGGCTGCATCAGAATATGCCTGGAGCTGAAAATAGCTGGAACGTGGAAAGAGAAGACAATGAATGATAGTCCTATGAAGATATTGCAGGACAAAGAAGGTGACTATGGTGAAGCTGAGTGGGAGCAGAGACGAACTGACTTAGGATATGCACTAGACATGAAATGTCAGGACGAGTGACATCAAGATAAATAAGACTTCCAATAAGATGACGATAGCGAGTAGGATCCTCAAGAGGTTCACCGTGAGTGGGAAAAGGTGAACATTGAGCTCCATGAGAGTCTCAGTAGTATGCTGTTAAGTAAGAGAAGCACGATCAAGAACATCATGTATATACTTATCTTGGGATAGGAAGAAGCCATGAGGCGTATAGAAACTTCAATCCCAAGGAAGTAACGAAGAGGACCTAAATCAGACATCAGAAACTACTCACTGAGACGTGCCTTTACAAAGATGATATACTCAAATTCATCTCTAGTAATAATCATGTCATTAACATACAGGAGAAGAAGAGTCCGACCACGAGGCGAAGTGTGGACAAAGAGCATAGGATCATGAATGCTGACAGAAAAGCTAGCTGCGTGACCACAAAAGAAAATGCTCAATCTAGGCATGAGGGGCTTGTTTAAGCCCATAAAGTGAGCGACGAAGATGACAAACCATGCCGTCAGGAACAGAATACCCTAGTGGGGGCTACATGTACACCTCATGCGGCTCACCATTAGAAAATGTCATTCTTGACATCAAGCTGAGATATGGACCACGCACGAACATATGTTATGGCAAGAAGAGTGCAAATAGTGGTCATGTGAGCCACATGAGCAAAAGTCTCGTCATAGTCACGGCCATGCTCCTACTGAAAACCATGTGCCACAAGACGAGCCTTGTAGCGCTCAAGAGAACCATCGGAATGGGTCTTAACTTTGTAGACCTACTTCAAGTGATAGGACGGACACGTGGAGGAAGAGGGACAAGATCCCACGTGCCAGTGCGCGCAAGGGCAGCGAGCTCCTTCGCCATCACATGCTATCATTCCTGATGAATAACAACATCACGATAAGAAGTCGGCTTGGCGGCAAAATTGGCACCAGCAAAACCAAGGCGCTCAATAGGTGGACATGGACAAGCGCGAAGAGTATAGCAAGGAGAAGGTGGCGCATCATGAGAAGATGGCTCACTGGAAGAACACGATGCATCCAAAGAATATGGCGCATCATGAGAAGACACTGTCGAATAATCCTCAACTCGCAACCGGCGAGTGTAGTAGAGACGAAAACAAGGAATAGGGCCATGAGGGGACTCAAGGGGAGGGCCGAGGGTAGAGACACCATGGGAGGAGGCACTGGCAGAGAAGGCTCCACGGAAGGAGGCATTAGCGATGAAGTAGATACCAATGGTGGAGAGGCCATGGGAGGTGATGCCGGTGGTAAAGACAGTGGAGGCGCCTCGGGAGAAGGTGCTAGGAAGAAGGTGCCCCAGGAGAAGGTACCAGCCGTGGTGGTGATATAGAGGTGATGCTATCAAGTCAAGAAAGAAAGTGGCTCAACAAGAGGATGGAGAAAACCCGGGAGAAAGACGAGGGTAAAAGTAACAAGACTCATCAAAAGTAACATCTCGGGAAACCTGCACTGTCGGCCAATAGGATCCCAGCAACGATATCACTTATGCTCAGCACTATAGCCTAGGAAAACACACACAACAGACTGAGTGGTCAGTTTAGTGCCCTCTAGGTGCAAGAAGCACATAGCACACAACTAAAGAGGCGAAGACAAGAATAATTAGGCGTCAAGCTAGAAAGACACTCAACTGGGATCCCACCCTAAAGAGCAGAAGATGGTTGAATATTAATCAAATAATTGGCAGTGAAAACAGTCTTAGCCCAAAAATGAGGTGGAACACCAAAGCGAAGCATAAGAGTTCATGTGGTCTCAAGAAGATGACGATGCTTACTCAGCAACACCATTATGAGCGTGAGCACCATGACAAAAAAAACTGAGAAAGAGTGCCTTGCTCAGAAAGAAAACGACGAAGGTGGCTAGAAAGACACTCCCGGACGAACCAGCACGAAAAACTCTGATGGAAGAGTCAAACTGAGTACGAACCATGGTGGCAAAGTTCTTATAGATCTGTAAAACCTCGTTATGAGAAGACATAAAATAGCTCCATATGTGTCGAGAAAAATCATATATGAAAAGAACATAATAGCGATGACCCTCTTCTGAAACAAAGGGAGCTACACTCAAGACATCAAAATGAATTAGAGCAAACAGATGTTGTGGCACTGACTCGCTAGAAGGATAAGAAAGCTGGAGCTGCTTGCCAAGCCTACGACCCGAACAATTAACTAAAGAGACATTACGAGACATGGACCTTAAAAGACCACAATGGACGAGGGAAGAGAGACGTGAACCACAAAGATGTCCTAAACGATGATGTTACTAAGCAAACGACAAGGTGGGGGATGCAGCGGAGGCACCGATGGTGGAGGCAGAGAGACTAGCAGGGGCAGCAGAAGGTAGATGAAGTCAGTCAAGCTCCCGTACGACGGTCACGCGACGCGGACCATTCCCAACCAGAAGACCTATATGACGGTCCTGAACATAGCAAGAGTCGAAATCAAGAATGACACGACAACCATGATCAGTGAGCTGGCTGGTGGTCATGAGTTGCATGGTTAGTTTGGGAACATGAGATACGACAGAAACATGAAAAGAGGGAGTCAAAAGAGTCCTGCAACAGAAAGAGAAGTAGCATCTGCGGTTTGAATAGTGATAACAATAGCTAGTGGACTAAATAACGTAAGACTGGTGGAGTTAGAAGTCATATGAAAAGTATCATCGGAGTCAAGAATCCATGGCGATGTACCTGAGGAAGATGTGTAAGGTGGCCTCTCATTACCAAAAGATGGAGCAGCAGAACCAGCAGAACCCGACGGTGCAACAGTTGGAGAAGCGGGCAGACGACGCATTAGTGTAAGATCTCCTCAGTGGCAGAAGTAATAGAGCTTCACGGAGAAGAAGAGCTAGCAGAAACCGGTACTATAGGCAAATTATGAAGCAGCGGAAGAATCTCCTGAATGGCAGACGCAGTAGAATCCCTCGCCAGTAGGTTCCGAGCCCCAGTCCACGTGGTAGGGTGGCGGTGTCGACGAGCAGAGTCTCGATGAGGGATACCGCCCCCACCACTAACAAAAAGAAAGTGCGATTGACAGAGGCACCACCGGCGGAGGGGCAGCAGCAAAAGCCGGAGAAGCCACAATGCAAACAGCAGACAACGGGGCATGAGAATAAATGTGACCCATCAAGCTACCATAAGATGACGACATTAGTCTTTTCTTTACAGTCGAACAGATCTAAACTCCTTTTGAAGGAAACATGGCACTTTTGCTTTGTAGTCGAGCTAGGCGCGAGGGCACCGGTGAGCGGCTGACTTGTCCAAGAAGCAGAGCAGGGGCAGGAGAACTGGCGTGACGGTCCGACCAGTAGCCAGTGGCGGATGAGAGCCGACAGGGAGGTTGTTGGCGGGTAGGGAGCAGCTACGGTAACTACTCCAAGATGAAGGAGGCGACATCCGACGGCTTGGGAGCAGCGGCTCGAGATGAGCGAAGACAATGGCTCCAAGATGCCGGCTCAGGAAAACCTAGGGCGCAGTGGCTGGTGAAGACAAAGACTCGGTGGTGGCGCCCGATCTGATGACGGCATCGGCTATAGAGAGTGCAACAGCGAGCGACGACACAACAACAATAGTCATGAGCAACAAGCGGCGAGGTGGGCATGGTGAAGAGCAGCAATTGGACAGGAACGAGTCCAGCAGTGACAAATGATCAAGCTGCTCCGAGCATTAGTTGCGCATCCAGGATGAAGGAGGCGCGCGGAAGCTGGTAGTAGCGACAAAGAGATGGTGTGATGCGCTAGTTGTGGCGCACGGGGTGGTGGGCTAGGCAAGACCGATTGGGAGATGATCGAAGAAAAAAAGGTGATCTAAAACTCTAATCGGCTCTTGATACCATGTTAGGACAATATCAACTTGTATTCCCATGAGGCCATAGGCCAATATATATACATATACAGGTGTGGTAAATACGCAAGAAACCCCTTATACAACGAGGATATTACATAGCTAATATATGGAAACTATATACATCTCTAATAAAAACCTCCCACTTTTGTTCTTGATGACTTCAGGGCGTGGTTTTATATATCAAGCATGTTATCGTTTGGTTCCAGTTGCCTGCATACAGCCAAGAATAACTTGAATGTGCCATAAGCCCGTGAGTAAATTTATCTACTTGAGGCATTTGAGGAATGTGATGACAAATTGACAATGCCCTTTTTTAGTTGTTTGGTTAGTGATGGAACATTTATATATCTTCATTTTGTTACAAGAGGCACTTTTATTTTATCAACTCAATTTGCTGTTTGGTTAGCTCATGGAGCCTCAATATACCTCAGTCTTCACATTGCAATAATAGGTTGAAAATACCGAAGTAATTGGCCTCACAGAAAGCATATACTTGATCATGCGACTACTATACCAGGTTTGTTGCAGATGCTACAAGTTTCAGGCAAATTCACAGTTTAGGCATTTAAGCATATAGCTGTGTAAATAGGCAGTGAGGACCACCCAACTAACTTCATTCTAATCAAGCAATTTTTAGTCTTTTTGGGTTCAATTACTTATATGTTGATTGGTGAACCTTATCCTCAGAGACATACCAGATATCGTAGTGCAAATATGGACTAATAGGAGTTGAGCCCATTTGATAGTTATATCTCGATTATATGCTAAAACATATTACAAGTACTAGTATTGAAGAATACTTGGCCTTTATTAACTTGAAAGAAATATTAGTGGGAAACAATGGCCATATGGCTCATCATTTATCAGTACCATTTTCGGGAAATCTTAGCCTGTGCATAAAGCAAAATCTTCCAGATGATGAGTTTTCACTTCTAGTTTTTCTTTTGGCGAAGGAGGTTTTTGCATGTCCCTGTTTCTGAAATGGAATGGTAGCCGGTGCAAATTCCACTTATTCAGTATCACTTTTAACATTTTCACAACTGTTTTACAACTGGTATTTTCAGTAACATGTTGGCCATTGCTGAAGTTGATGAGCACATTAGAAATACCAATTTTTTTGTTGCTTCCAGGAAAAGTACTGTTTTGACCATACTCACGAGCAGTAGTGCTGCACTGTTGCTAACAGATCAGATAATTGGACTTGAACCGACACCCCACATTTTTTAAACAAAGAAAGCAATGTTTATCTAATACATTAAGACATTTTGCTTTACATTTAAAGGTGTAATGTGCGAAGTGGATATAAGCAATTAAGCATATGACATTACCATAATCGCAGCCGCCGTTTGGGCGGATAGATCAGGCAAAGTGTTTTCTAAATTCTCAATTAGACACCTGGAACCACCTGGGTGACGGTTTCCCAGCCGATTACGGCCAGGATTTTATCCCTGATGTCATGCAAGTTCATCAGTTCCTGTATTTTGAACTGACTGGCCCTCGTCATTCCCATGCTCTGTAAGAGAAGTAATGGACTGTTGCCACCACCATGTGATTTGTGCTGATCTCTGGTTGATTTAGAGAACTGGTGTCATGCCCCAAACTAGGGCCTAGTAGAGTGACAGCCACCATATGCTTATGAAATTTCATCACATATGGAGTCAATAGCCAACAAGGTGTCCACTTTATTCATCATGCAGTTATTACAATAATTTTATTTCGGTTACAACACACGCACTTGTACACTTCGTATTATTCTTTATTCCAGGATACTACTCTTCCACCCCCGTACCCGTACGTTTAGGTGTCTTTTGGAAGGATCTCTTGATCATAAACCGGCCCTGAGCATATCAGATAAAAAGATAGTGAGTATGTTAAACATACTCAGCAAATAAATAGTTTTAAAACCTTAGCATGCATATAGTTTAGCAAATTGTGATATTCCAGCTTACCAGTTAACCAATTGAATGACTGATAGAATAATAAATCTTATTCCATAAGTAACAGGGCCATCATATCTCAAGCATCTCATATTTTAATTATAGCCTCTGCAGAGGACCAGCAAAGCCAACTGCCATAATCTCAACCAGCTGATAATACCGATCTCTGAGAATCACGTCACCTAGTCCCCTACTTGTGTGGGCCTTTCCATCCCGCACCAGTACTGGCCCTAGCCGCACATGCCTTATTTCAGGTATCGGCCGTCTCAGGTTGGGTATACCAGTCGCAAACCATAATTATGGCAAATCGTTTTGCCGACATCTATTATTTTGATTCAACGATTCATGCATTCATGGTGCTGACGCCATTTCCAAACACTGTATGATCATTCCACAGCCACTGCCAGGTTGAAGGGCATGACCGGAGGAGATGCTCACATTAAAAGCGGCATAGCTAGCATTTATATGAATAATCCAACACCATCTTGAAAAATGATTAAAGCAAGAATTAAAAAATATTGAAAACCAGATACACAGAAAATATTAGCATATGCAAAGCTTGCAACCAATAGTTCAATCAACAGAAAATAGTCTGATATACGCAGCTTGCCTTTTCTCTTCAGTGGATTAAGTTTCTGCCTCCTTCAGACCTAGTCAGATTAAGTTTCCCGGTAGTAGTCCAATGTGTTAGACACTTCACATGTGCAGTCTTAGTTCTCACAACACCAAGCCATTTGTGTTTAGTGTTTATTTAGAGTAATCAAAGTTATTGAATTTATTATTTAATTGACCTCTTGTTCACGTACTGCATGCTTTGTTCAATATACAACTAAATCATCTGGCCTGGTGTTTGCATACAAGGTTCACGGGCTGTTCATTAGCTTTTCTCAAACTCACGTTCTATGTCTGCTGGTGCATAGTCAGAGTTCATAGGACGTCCCATTCGTTACATGCTTGTCAAACATTTATAGGTAGTTTATTAGTTTACTGGTCCAAGCAAATATCCGTTCATGCATTCATGGTGCTGATGCCATTTCCAAACACTGTATGATCATTCCACGGCCACCACCGGGTTGACGGGCATGACCGGAGGAGTTCTGGCTGCCATACCTCTTACGTCCGGTGAGCGAGACGCTCATAGCATAAGTTTCCAAATGTTTTATTCTTTGGTAAAGTATTTACTCTACATAATAGAACCAAGTTGCACTAGTGAGTATGGCAGGTAGGTGTCTCCAGAATGAGATTACGCTCAAATAATAGATTGGAGGCAACTTAAGATATATCATCCATACGACACATGCTGTGTTGACCGATTGATCTCACTCCCAAACTTAGCTAGAAAATCTATTCGTGATTTACTACGGGACTTAAAAGAACTAGTATTAGAAGCTTACCTCTGCCTAGCAAATTAACTGCCCTCCTGCACCCTCTTCCACGCAGCACCGAACCCCTTCTCCTAACCACTGTAGCTAATTTCCTGCTTCCTAGCCCTGCACGGTTTTGCCTACTGATTCAGTAGAGAAAGAGAGCCAAAGAACTTGCCTTGCCCAGAACACGAGATTGGATGAGAGGCTACTAGCTGAGGTTGTATCTATAGCTGTGACACACAAGCTGCTGGAATGAGCGGTTAAGGACGACTAGAAAATATATTCGGCAGTGTCTTCTGAATGGGAATGAACTACTTTCCCTTCTTTTTTTTTACTGGTCAGTGGATAAGAGCGTCCAAGGCAGGGAGTAAAATGTAAGTAATCTGGAAATTTCAGTTAGGTCCTTGTAATTTCCTAATTTTAGCTTCTTTTCTTTGTGCTTGCTAATTCACTTGTTTACCTCATGAGTTTGCAACTAACAGAGTGCAAAGTAAGCTGTGCTAATTTGGGTTATTACAACTGGTCTGGTAATAGATGGAAGACCAGCAAAGGTCACGGATAACTCTTGATTTGGCGTATATTAATCAGGAACTGGCATGATTATGTCTGGTTTCTGGTGAATCTTGCTGATTCATTTTTCTTCCCTTCCCAAATTTCAAAGAATTGTGAAATCATGTTTGTTTGCAGGAAAAACACAAAATTTGGGATTGCTGAAACCAGAACTGGCTTACTTGACAAGAAAGAACCTGTCCTTTTCTTTGGCAATTGTATCTTCTCCTCCACTTTGTCACACTGCCTGGTCACTGCACTAGCCTGGAATTAAAAAGATTTACTGTTATGTTTTCCTGACTGGTCGAAAGATCAGCCCTTGTTTCTAACACTAAGCACTGGCAAAGAAGCTAGTGTTTATGGTTTGCAAACTCTGAGCACATTTCCAGTTGGATGAACGAAAATCTTGAAAACATGGTTGTCCTTTCGTTCCAGTTGAGTCTGACTATATACCCAAGTTTACCGAACTCTTGTTCAGCAACGCATGACAGCTATAGTACAGCAAAAGTGTCTTGCTACATACTGAAGTTGTGTAGAAAACCTCAAATCCGTAATGTCCTGGCACAACCATATTTGGTTGATGAATCAAATTGGAACAACTTCACAAAAAATTCAACCTTGCTTTTCCTGATTTCTCAGATGCGGAAGTAAACAGATCTTTTCGAACAACTACTTGCACCACACAATCTTATGTTTAAATGCTACTGCAGATCTTTATGGAAGGTGTTAAAGTGAAACAGGCGCAGGATGCTTTGCATTTAGAGGTATGCGCCTTAAACAGAAATTTGTGGCAGGCAAACAGCTTGATGGATCTCTACAAAGAGAAAAATGCTAAGTTAGAGGACAAGGTAAATGCAAAAACAAGGTGTATGGATACAACAATATCCTACTTTAGCGGAGTGCTGAACACATGCTTTTCCTCGCCCATTCGCAGTTCAGAATTTGGTCAGAGCAGGTAGGGGGACTTTCAGAGGATGTATGGCGTCATTCTGTTTCTTTGGGCAATGCTCAAAGAAAGCTGGTGGATGTAAAGGGAGAGGCTCAACAATTGAGGCTCTCTATGGATAAAAAACAATCCAATGTTGGGAGAAGTCGACTGGAAGTTGCTGAGCTGCTTATAGAATTAGAAAAGGATCGGTAATTGTTTGTGGAGTTACCCTATTCCGCTTTCGATGTTACCTTCAGCTTTTGTGGCGTCACATGTTTAATGATGTTTCTCCAGGTTTAGTAAGAGGAGAATCGAGGATGACTTGGAACTGATGTCAAGGAAAGCTAGTGCTCTTAGAGCAAAGACTGAGGGGTCATCAATGTTGGAAAAGATACATCAGGAGGTCAAGGAGTACAGGGGAATATTGAAATGTGGTGTCTGTTGCGACCGACAGAAAGAGGTGAATAATGTTTCCTTCATTTCCTATAACCTTGATCACCATATTGAATCTAACAACACTTCCTCTAAAAGAAAAAAGTTGAACTACTTATCCTCTTCCTGTTGTTTAGGTTGTGATTGCCAAGTGCTACCATCTTTTCTGTAATGAGTGTATACAGAAGTCGCTCAGAAAGCGCCAGCGGAGGTGTCCTACCTGTGGACTAAGCTTTGGGGCTAATGATGTGAAGCCTATTTATATATGATGCTGCAGTGGCAGCTGGTCCCACAGGAGCATAACAAGTGACGTCAATGCTGCTTGTTTGGCGTGCAAGGTGAAGGTGGCATAATCCTTCAGATGTAGGTGTAACTTAACTGACCCAATGTCCGCAAGGACCCATAGCACATCCTAATTTGTTGGGCTATGTGGATTAACAGGCGCAATGCCCGTGGCATATGTTATGCCAGTGTGGCCTCCCGCTCCTTTGTAAAGTGTGGAATTTTTTTTGTTGAAACAGCTGATAGTCTTAGACTCTTAGCATGCCTACCCATTCTATTATTTTATTCGATAGATCTAAGGATGAGGGGTTACTGATAACAGAACATACCATACATCGTGTAATATATAGCTTGTAGATGTAGCTCCTTGTGTTGTGTAGGTTTCGGCTGCTCATTTCAGCTTGTACTTTGTACATTTCCCATGTTTTTGCTGATAGTGAAATCACTGTCATATGCAGTTTGTTCGTAGCAGAATTTGAACCGTCTGGCTAGTTAGGTCTACTTACGTCAGGTTAATATACTTGCCGTGCATTTTGGTTTGTTGGCACAGGCTTAAATCTGCATGTTTTGATTTTAAGTAGCATCGCTAAAGCATTTTGTTAGTTGGTGACTGCCTGGCTGGACCCTGTTTTGTAATTTCTGAACTTTTTACACGCTCTATTTCCTGAAAGCCTATGCAATTTGAACTAGTATAGTTTATTCATGTTTGGACCCTGAAGTAATGCATTGCATCTAGATGTTTGTTTGTTTTTTTGTGTAAGGGGATGCATCTAATGATCTGATACTGCCATAAAGCAACTGAAAAATGGTCCCAGCATGGGCTCAATAGGTGCACTGACGTCCTATCCCTGCCTCCGAATACTCAAGGAAATGAAGTTCATCCCTAATCTCTGTAAAGGTGTAGAATTGAATTGACTAAATGGAGTATCTCATATATGTTTTCACTACAAGGGTTGGCATTTCAACTAGTTCTACTGGTTTTTGTGCAATGAAAAATCCCGGATTCCTAAAACTAGCCCAATTATATGCATGCCTGTGCAATGGCTTGCTGGGTTAAATTACTGATCACCCTCATTCTTCGCATTTTTTAAGCTAGATCCCAGGAAGAGCATCCGCAGTGGGGGAAATGTTTGGCCTCTAAGAGGAGAGTGGAAACCTCAAGAGGTTGCCCTAGAGGCTGTCTCCAAGCTTAGAGCACCTCTAAGCTTCTTGAGCCTATTTGCAAGTGAGGTGAGTTACGGTACAGGGATGGGAGAGTAATTTTTCGATCCAACCTTAAAAGTCAAAATAGTCTGTATACACTACAAAAAAATTATGCTAAATTTAGAGGCAGGTTGTAGTTCTCACCTTAAGAGGCCAAAAGAGGCTCTAAACCCAGTCGTCACGCCATTCACATCGTTCCATCGTCGTGTCTTGCTAATTCGTTCCGGACTTCCACGCGCACGCGGTGCCTTGGTTTACCCTGCATGCGAGATTGGACGTGCGACCTCGTACTCGTCGGTCGCCGCCGCCGCCGCCGCCGCCGCCGCCGCCGCTGGCCCCATTGCTTTTGCCCAGACGTCCTGGGTTTGGAACTGTCCGTTCTTTCACGCAAATCTAGTACCGCCTGTCACCGTGTCTCCCGGATACCGGCGCACGCTAGCTTCGTGCATCACGGCGTTACGGTACACGTTAATTCCATGTCGGGGTCGCGTTTACTATTTCGACGCGGGGTGCGTAATTTTTCGCAACGAGGGGCAGGAGGAGCGCTGCCATGCATTATAAGAGAGAAGAAAGGTTTATGTACAGATTAAAGCGCGACCAAAAGAAAAACCGGTGGGACAAAACCTGACATCAGAAAGTACTAAGAGAAATAAGACGTTATTGTCGAGCTGCAAGCGAAATTTCTATGGTCGAACGCTTATCGAGTGAGGGCTGCCACCTCAGTTGCCGTTGCAGATTGGCCTTGGAAGGTTCTTCTATTTCTCTCTTTTTAAATGTTTCACATGATGAAAATAGCAATCCCGTTGTTATAGTTTTAGATGTTTGTATCCACCATGAGATTAGATCATTGTAGTCATTAGTACCGCATGCATTCGTGGTTCAATTTGCACGCGCCATTTTGAAATTTTTACAGGCATTGCCGGTCTTCTGATCCCCAGGCACGCCGGCACAGGCAGAGTAGCGTGTCTGAATTCTGAAAGCAATGGCGTGTGGGCCACGAGGGTTCGGATGTTTCTGGGCCGGTGTGTCAGCGAAATTATGTACATGCATAGGGTGAAAGCCGTCTTGCAGGATCTGATGGGAAAGCGGTGACGTGTCTAAATTGCACCCCGCAACGGCAAAGCAATGTCTGACCAAAAGAGGGGATGGAAATTAGTTGGTCCACGTCGGAATTTGCACGACCGCGTAAGCCATTTTGTTTCTGCTTGCTGTTTTCAATGAGAAGCATGAGCTAATGTTGATTTTTTTTCGTAAACTGCAATTCCACCCTGAAAAACATAAAAATATACTACAAAATATGTTGCAAGGGCTATAATACTGTGCACTTTATCGTTACAAATCCACAACGTTCCGTATGTAGCATTTTATTAGTATGTCTTGTAAAAATTTACTATATAAAAACCTGGTCGGGGGAACAGACATTATTTTATAAAATAAAGCAATATCTATTTATTGTGTAAACGTAGTTGCAAGTTTGTAACATCTCCCAACATGTTTTTCAATCAAAACAAAATTCTTATTCAAAAGTATACCAATTGTTAATGTGTAAATAGAATAAAGAAATATGACTAAAACAATAATACCTTAGATAGTTATACGTCACAAAAAAATTAAAATTCTATCATAACATAGGTAGGTCACATAAGAACACAAAAATAAAGCAACCAATGAGCACGCTCAATACCGCACGAAACCAAACGAGGCGCTACAAGTTGAGTGACCCCAAGCGATACTCCACCTCTCTAGATATGAAACCACAACAGATTTCGCAACCAACTTCCTAATCAATCTTTCGTCACACGACGAAGTAGTCGGGAACAACGAGAAGATTTTAACCGGATAGACGAGAAGAAAGGGCCTCGCCGATAAGCTCATCGCCGCGATGAGCAACCCGCCCGGCAGGCACGTCCTCCGCTTCGCCAGCCGCGCGGTGCGCTCCTCGTCGCTGCTCGGCGCCGCCGCCGCCGCCTCCACCTCCACCTCCGCGGCGTCCCCTGTCGCCGCCTCCTCCGGCGGCCGCCCCCGCGCCCGCGGCAGCGGCGGCAGGCTCCTGCGCGCCACCTCGCCGCCCCCGCCCTCCGCCATCGCCGCCGCCGCGTGCTGGGAGTCTCGCACGCTGCGCCGGGACGGGGAGGACGACTGGGAGGAGGTCGTCGCCGGGGCCGAGGAGGCGGTCCCCGGCGCCGGCGAGGCGGAGGGGGATAGCGAGTACAGGGTGGTGTTCTGGTCCCCGCCAACCGGAGACGAGGTCCGCGCCGCCTTTTCCAGCATCCAGGAGTAAGATTCGTTTGCTCGCTCGCTCAGATTAGATTTGTCTGTGCCTTTTGGTGCTTCCTTTGCAACCTTTGGTGATGGGACTGAGTGCTACGAGTTAACCTTGCTCGTATGGATTGGATTAGATTGGGAGCGTCTTAGAATTCAGTATGTTGTGAGAAAGTTAGTTCCTGTCTTGTCTTTATTAGTAGTTAAATCCGTGCTCCAGTTGCGCCGGTTATGATTGTAGGTGGTATTTGTCATGTGCTGTTTATGGTGGATTTGTTTCTTTGCCATGATTGGATGGAGTCCGTGGGAGCATGTGTACTTTCGTGATTTCCACAGATAGAAGGTACCAACTTACAGTCATGGATTGAAACCCTACCAAAGTGGAACAATCATGAGTTGGTTCTAATCGGTGGTGTTTGGTTAGACTTATTGGAGATGGTTTTTGGGCTTATAAGCCAAAAGAGAACCAAACAAGTTTTAGGTTTTGGCTTTTGATTTTTGATTTGCGTTTTTCTTTTATAAACCAAAAGCATCTAAATATGTGCTTTTGGTTTTTAACTTTCGTGGCTTGTCTACCAGGTAACAATATCTAGTTTTCTGAATTTTTATTATCAAATATCTCAATTAGCTCAATTTAACAACCAGTTTGCCGAACGACCTACACATTTTCACAGCATACAGCCTATAGCAGCTTTCCCACAATAGATAGCACTCAGCCATAGGCTGTTTTCCCACCCAAACAGGACCTATGTTTCTTTGACATGTGTTGTATGATAATCTCAATATGGATGTTATAGTGTCTGGATCTACCTATTGAGCGCATTAACTTTCAATCAAGGTTAGCTGAAGCTATACGCAGAATTAAGACTAGAACATTTTCCAACCATATGGGCTGAATTCCTTGTATAGTTTGGTTTCTTCCTGAATTCCTAAATGATCTGAAGATACCAGCTTTCTTGTATAGTTTTTTGTTTGGATCAAAATTCTCCATCTTTTGTGGACACCCCGCGGTGTGTACACATTTCTGTAGTGCAAAAAGAGCTTTTTTTTTAGATGGAGCTGTTGTAGACCTTTATCTATTAACCCATTTATACTAAAAAGGGAACCATTTAGATGCATTTTCTGATTGTTTGCTCTGTCTAATCCATTTACCATTTGCATTCAGGGTGTTTGAGAATCCTTATGGTGTGGATTCAGATGAAACTGAGAAACAAATAGCATTGTTGTCCACCTCAGGGCATTCTTCATCAGGCAATTCATCAGGATCAGATGACTGGGTCGAACCTGCTGCATATGTTCTCAACTCAACCGTTCTTCTGACCAGGGAACATAGGAATATTTTGGATGCCTTCCGTCTATTGCAAAGAGATCCTAATGTTCAGGTGAAAGAGGGCTAACCTATCTTCATGTGCTCGGGAACTGTTTGTTAGACTGTAACAGTATCAATTACAACATGTTACTTGTGCCTTCAAATTTTCATGTACTGTTAAGTTTCTGAACAGTTTTTCTCTACCTTGCTGTGTTAACTTTGTCCTCAATGCAGAAAATGGTTATGTCCTTGTCATGTGATAAGGCTGTATGGAATGCTGTCATGAATAACGAGGCAGTGAAAGAATTCAGGAGATCTTTCCAGGATGGTATGTTACACTAAAATGTGCATGCTTAGATTTGTTTGGCATAAGTCACAGAGTTACACTGTTCTGTTTGTTAATCGGGCAGCATCATTTTTTTTTAAAGAGTAACAGGTAGAAGCAATGCGATGACCCTTTTCATCATAGTTGTGTAAATCCTGCAAAAATACTATTGTTGGATTATTATTTCCGTTCCAGGTATATATACCTTGCCTTACTGCAATCTACCTCATCTTTCAGCCAAAGAAATTGATAGAAAGGGAAACCCTGGTGGCCCTGCTGGAGTGCTTAAGTGGATCCTGGGTAATACCCAGGCAAAAATAATGGAATTCATCGATAACATGGTGAAGATTGTCAATATGCTCTTCCACCCTCAAAGCGATGAA
Source organism: Stipa capillata (assembly GCA_019208055.1). Taxonomy (NCBI): domain Eukaryota; kingdom Viridiplantae; phylum Streptophyta; class Magnoliopsida; order Poales; family Poaceae; genus Stipa; species Stipa capillata. Next base: position 159,145 of record JAGXJF010004535.1, on the reverse strand, counting down.
GAGAAACCCGATCTGTACAGCGACGCATTGAAGGTGTCCGTCATGCTCTCGGTGTTTGTGTTCATCGTGGTGGCCATTGCTCGTATCAAGTGAGCACAACAACCCGTCGACTTTACATTTCCATGTTTCCATGGTCTCTTAGTATGGTTCAGGGGCACCACTAGCCAGCTTAGTTTAGTCAAGATTGATTCCAGCCTTAGTTTGGCAGGCCCAGAATTTGCATTGCCGGTGTGGAGCTATGATATATCGTAATAGATCTCAATATTTAAGCTTGCATGGAGTGTGCTTATCTTATTCATTTCCTGGTGATTTTGGATACAGTTATGAGCCGTGGGATTTCAAAGTGTGGTGATGCAAGATTCTGCGAGCCGTGTGAATATGTTTCGTAGGACATCCCAGGCCTTATGATTTACATTCAACGAAACTTATACACTGATTACTGGGCTGTATTATTTGATCCTGACAGACTGTTGTAAGGGATTTGTTTCAGGTTTGGGTCTGTTTTTTATTGATTTAGGCATTTAGCTCACAATATAGATACATCATACTGTTGCGCTTGGATGGTGGCTTGGGATTCTTCCATCAAGCAGTATCATCTGCCGTGCGCTGGACAAATTCCTCCATGTAGAGCTTCAGCGATGCGGCAGCCCAGCCAGCAAGCACGCCGGTCGTCAAACCTGTCTTCTCAACCCGCTCTCCTCGGCTGCACCTGAAGCAGCGCCTAACGCTCCTATCGGTCCTGCCCTAAACTTTGACAAATCTAGACTTTCGGAGAATCTGGGTTGAGCTTTCAGAAATTTGAACACGAACTTTTATCAATCTTAACACCAACTTTTAGAAATTGAGCTTTCCACTACATCAAATCTAGTTTTCAAAAGTTTCAATTACAAGTGTCAACCACATTCAACACCACCTTCTGAAAATTTCTGAGATATCCACTACATGAATTCCAACTTTCAAAATATTGAACCATGTGTTTCCACATATTTAAAAAATACCCAAACTTCCATACAAAAAGAAAAAAAATAAAAAACTAAGATCGCTACCTCTACCTCCTTCGACCGTGTTGTCCAGCCATGGCAGAGGCCCAGCTATGCTCCGGCGGCGCATGGTGGCAATGGCAGCATGTGGTGGTGCTAAGATCGGAGAAGAAAACAAAAGGGGATAAGATAACAGCACCAGCAGGGAAATCGGCGGCGCCGGCCGTAAAGCAACGAGGGAAGGCAGGAGGCGGCACACCGACAATCCTGGCGGCGCCCTTGGGAGGAATGCTCGGGGATAGTCGGGACGAGAGGATAAGGCAGACGTAATGTGTAGTGATGGACCTCACAGGACACGCGATTAGAATTAACAGAGTTGATGCTAAAGAGTGATTTCGTTGATTTGTTGCCACAACTTATCACACCTGAGTTAATCAGACCTTGGCAAGTTAATATTTGGTACTCTGCCGAGTCGATGACATGATATATTTCACAGGTCATCAGCATGTTTTATTGTCAAACATTGCCACAGATGTGACCAACTATTTGCTTGCGACAAGAATTGTGGCTTGCTAACATTTTGTCACGAAATGCTAGCAATCTGTGGCAAACAACAAACAAGCCATTTGATAGGACTAAACGTTGCATTATTGAGGCTGCTTGCACAGAAGAGCAAATCTAACTCATCCCCAATAATTCCTTAACTCCCAAAAAACTAAAACTATTAGAAGTTAAACTCATCTAACCCATCCCCAAAACCCCTTTAACTCCCAAAAGTCTTTTGGGAGCTCCCAAAAAACACCTCTTCCCTCCCAACTTTTGAGGAAAATTTCACTCCTCCCAATCCCCCTCCCAATCGGCCGAATTGTGGCGGGCTGAAATTTCAGCCTCCAACCGCCGACGCCCACCGCCGCCCAGCTCGTCCCCGGCGCCACCTCTGCCGTCGCTGCCGGCCGCCGCGACCTCCGCCTGCCCTGTCGACCTCATCCTCGCCTCCCCTTGCTCGCCAGCGCCTCCGCAGCCTCCCTAGCCCGCGCCGCGGCCGCCACCTCCCCTGCGCACTGAGCCGAGCTCGTGGCCACCACCGGCCACGGCGCGACCTCCCTCCCTCGTCTCCGGAAATGGAAGCCACTGCCTTCGCCTCGTCCCTCGGCACCCCTCCCCCCGCCTTCCCCGCCTCCGACGACCGCGGAAAAGGCACCGCCCGTGGTGCCGCGGCGCCGGCAGGGGAAGGTGGTGCTGCCGCCCGCCGCCGACGCCGTGCCACGGGCTCTCGACGCCGCCGCCACCGCCACACACGTGCCCGCGCCCCGTCGCCGCCACTTGCCTGCCTCCGATGCCGCCCGACACGGTGAAGAAACGGCGGCGCGCCGTGGCAAAGAAGAAGGATGGCGCGGCCCTGGCCCCTACCCCTCCTCCCCTGCCTCCGGAGACCCCCCACGGCAGCTCCTCCTCCGCCCTCGCAGCCAACGCCGGCCTCAAATGCCGGCGAGGCCATCACCGGCTCGAGCGCGCACGACGTGCTCGAGGAAATGCCCACAATGTTTTTTTCTTTTTCTTTTCTTTTTCAATTTTGCTATTGTTGCTTTGTGTTTGATGTTTAATTTGCGCAGTTTGACATTGTAGTGCGCAAATTGACCCGGAAGTCGACTCGTTCATGGCAATGTTGAATGAGGACCAAATTGGACTAGAAGATATTGCCTTCTCGATAGGAAATGAGAGTGCCGCTGTGGAGGAACAAGATGTGGTTGAGATCAAGACTCCAACAATGAAGAAGAAGCATTCAAAATTGTCCAATTACAAAACGGAGGAGGATGAGGCATTGTGCTATGCATGGATGAGTGTCTCTCTTGATGCGTCTATTGGCACCGATCAAACCAAAGATACGTTTTGGAGGCGGATTGAGGAGTACTATCGCCGCACAGTGAAGGTTGAGTCCAACCGAACACAAAGTTCACTCTCACACCGTTGGAGTACAATTCAAGATTGTTGCAACCGGTGGTCGGGTTGTGTTGATTAAGTGGACCGCATGCCTCCAAGTGGTGTGCCACTTAATGAGCATGAGACCTATATCTAAGCATTATACAAGCAAAGGAACAAGAGGAATGGTGGAAAGCCCTTTACTTTGTCACATTGTTGGGCTATTCTCAAGGGAAATGAGAAGTGGACGAGGAGAAATTGGGAGACAACACCAAAGAGGGCAAGATTAAGCATGTCATCTTCTACTGATCTTGAGGAGGAGGGTGAGGGTGAGGGTGATGATGAGGAGAGGGGGAGAAGTCCCACTCCTAGCTCTAGGCCGGATGGGAGGAAAAAAGAGAAGGAGAGGAAGAGGAATGGTGGAGAGGGTGGGATGTACAAGGAAGCACTCAAAGAAATGATAGAGACAAGGAAGGAGTTGACGGCCGAACGGAAGCAAGAGAAGTCGGCAAGGTGGATGGAGCTCAAAGAGATTGAGGAGGAGAGGTTGAGGGTGAAGGCTTGTGCTGAGGCACGCATGGCGGAGGTTGAGGAGAGGAAGGCAAAGTTAGAGGAGCGTAGGCTTTCTATCGAGGAGGAGAGGTTGAAGCTCGAGGCCGAGAAGGAAATGAACAAGAGGAAAAAGCAAGAAGAAAGCATCATGTTCATGGATGCTAGTGGGATAGATGACAAGGCAAGACAGTATTGGGAGCTCACTCGTGGTGAGATCTTGGCTTCCAAAATACCAAGATCTATGTTCTATGGTAGTGGTAGTCACAATGGGGGTGTGTGATGAGATTTTATTTGTGAACTATATTGCATGCGATCGCTTTTGGATTAACTATGTAGTGTGATGATGAACTATGCTCTATGTTGATGCTTTTGGATGTTCTATGTTGTTGCTTTTGGTAGAATTCTTGTGCAAATGTGGTTTGAATTGGAATCAAAAAAATTGCATTTGAAATGTTGTGGAAATGTATGCATTAGAAACATCAAGGTTTGAATAAATATGTTGTTGAAATGAAGTTGAAATAAGGTTTATATATGCAAAAGGATGAGAGAAATAGCAAAGAAAATTTTATTGGGAGTTAAGTTTAGGGGATGGGTTAGATGCCACCCTCCCAATACCCAGGAATTTTTGGGAGTTACGTTTTGGGAGTGGGTTTTCGGGAGTTAAGTTTTGGGGATGGGTTAGAGTTACTCTAACAAACCCATTTTTTTGGCCCAAATTTCTCCCAATCATGCACCAGTTAGAATCTTGTGCTGCCATTTGATTCAGTCTATACAATGAACCGGAGATCATTTGATGAGGCTGATCATTGTCTCCCCCAAATAGTCTTAGATACAGAACATTGACCGCAAATGTATCAGACAAATCAGATACTATTTACGTTTGAAACAACTCTTCATCAACATAATTTTGAGCCGATATCGTTAGAATATAATGCACGACTCTCACAAAGTTTCAATCTTGGAGTGAACTACACAGCGACGTGCGCGAAATAGTCATCCACAACGACGGAAACATGCGACATGCAGAAAAATCCAAAATAGATGATGTCATCAAAGATTCTTTCGATTTTAGAAATTCAAAATGTTTTATCTCTTAAACCGTTATTCCGATTGACAATCCATTTTCACTGTTAGCTTCATCACAACGAGATCTTCAAATCTAGATCCAATGTTGATATGTTTTGATGACTTTTTTTTAATGTCAGTAGTTACCAAGTTCAACGAATGAGTTACCTAGATTGTTACTACTGAGCTACCAGGTTATACTTACGTGGTTACCGAATTAGTGAACATCACTACTACACCACTTAAACTTATATTTCAGTGCTCCAATGGTCCGATACCATCAAGTACTACCTAAATAACATATCATTATCCTCTCTATATACTTGCATAATAGTACACAATGGCTAATGACAAATCAATTACTACATGTAGCCTTTCGCTAATAACTTGGTAAGTATTCATTTTTAACTTGGTAACCAATACATTATAATTTGATAGTTGGTGACGACGAAATAAATTTTATTAAAACATATTAACATGGGATTTAGTTTTAACGCCCTCGTCGAGATGAGTCCAATGACGAAAACGGATCACGAATCAGATTAACGGTTTGAGAGATAAATCATTTTAATTTCACGTTTAGAATTAGATGCATTGATGTCATCAAATCCGGACCTGCACCATCGGTCTTTACCCAATGGATAATAGCCGGCGTCATTGCTTTAATTCAACGAACAATAACCCGTATCATCACTTGATCCAGCGGATAATAGCACACGTCATCTCTTGATCCAGCGGACAATAGCCCGCGCCATCACTTGATCTAGTGAACAATAGCACATCGCTGTAAAAGTCAAACCGGGGCACGTGCCCTAGATAGATTTTCCATTCAATCTTTCACAGACGTTCCGTATCTCAGGATTCAAAATAACATTTATCACAACTCACGACCAAAGAGTGCAAAACTATCCCAGATTGTCACAATAATAAAGCCACAAAAACAACGAACAAACCGGCCTTATTGCTGCCGCGATCACATCCGAACATTGCCGGCCAAGAATTTCAGCCGGTGGCCGTCAAGAAAAAGAAACAGATTAATCAACCGATGATCATAGTGCCGGTGCCCTCGTCGGTGAGGATTTCCAGTAGCAGCGAGTGCGGGACGCGGCCGTCGATGATGCTGGCCGTGTGCACTCCCTGCGCCAGCGCGCGCATGCAACAGTCCCCTCGGTCACCATCTGCCGTACCCCGGCGATGTCGATCTCCTTCACAGGCTCCCGGGGTCATCGCGGTCCGCGAGTATGCCGGACACATCGGTGAGCAGCAGCAGCTTCTCGGTGCCAATAGCAGCCGCGATCTCCCCGGCGGCAGTGTCGGTGTTGATGTTGTAGGCCTGCCCGGTCTCGTCGGCGGCCACGGTGGCGATGACCGGGATATGATCGGAGGCGATGATGGGGTGGAGCACGGCGGGGTCGACGCGCGTTACCTCGCCGACGAAGCCGAGGACGGCGGTGTCAGGGGAGGAGCACGCGGTGAGGAGGCGGGCGTTCTTGCCGTAGAGGCCGACGGCGGTGGCGCCGGCGAGGTTGATGAGGGACACGAGCTGCTTGTTGACCTTACCGACGAGCACCATCTCGACGACCTCCATGGTGAGCGCGTCGGTGACGCGGAGGCCGTTGTGGAACTGGGGCTCGACGCCGACGCGCTCCAGCCAGGAGTTGATTTCCGGTCCGCCGCCGTGCACGAGCACTGGGCGCAGGCCAACGCAGGAGAGGAGGACCAGGTCGCAGATCACCGACGCCTGTAGCTCCGGCGACTTCATAGCCGCGCCGCCGTACTTCACCACCACCGTCTTTCCCTTGAAAGGGAGTGCCTCCGACAGGACGTCCACGAGGCTCAGCGCCGCGGCCGCGGGCTGGGACGCCGATGCAGGCCGCGCTGGCACAAGGGAGGCGTCGGACACGCGGAGGCGGTGGCCGTGGTGGGAGGTGGACGACACGAGGGGCGTGACGCGGCCAGCATTTAAGCTAGGATTTGGGAGCGATGCGGAGGGGAGGAGGAGGGAGGGGTGGGGCTTGGTGAGGAGCATTGCTGCGATCGATGGCCGGCCGACAGCGACGGGAGCCTTCGTGCTCGACGGAATGCCTCGCGCCGCCGCGGTGTTTGGTGGTCGATGATTTGCTTGTCTTTCGGTGGGTGTAGGCGCCTGGGAGAGTTTGGTGCTCGGCGTTGGGCATGCGGTTGTGGCGCAGCGGTGGAAAAAAGGCAAAACTGGCCCCCGGCCGAGTGGCAATGCCGCAAATAGCCCCCGGCCGGGGGCAACGTCAAAAATGGCACCGTGATGCTAGGGGCAAGCGACACGTTGCAAATTCGCGCCCGGGGACCGTGACCGAACGAGTTCGCTCCTCCGTCCCGCGACCGAATTCCGTCGCACCGCCCGCCCGCGAGCTGGGACATGCCGCGTCTCGCGACGTAGGCCAGATCGCGCCCGCGGCCCGCGAGGAGGAGCTCGCGTACGTGGGCCACGACGTCCGGTTCTCCGCGCCCAACGCCCGAGAGGCGATCCTGCACGCTCGCGGCCCCGGCCCACGAGGTGAGCAGCTCGCGGCCCCCACGCGCGAGGCCTGCACACGTTTTTCTTTTCCTTTTTACTTTTCTCACGTGTAGATACTCTCTTATTTCTGTTTCTCTTTTCTCACCTGGACTCTTTATATTGCTTTGGGGCTGTTAGGGCTATGGTCCTCTCCCTTTTTTCTCTGTGTAGCGTAGTTCTCTGCTCTCACTCCCTACCTCTGCCACTCTCTGGCTTCTCTACTTTTATCTTTCATCTAGGCTTTTTTCTGCAAACTCTATGTGTAACGCGAAATAAGTGAGAAAATGAAGTACTGCATACGGCAAAGTACAATAGTACAAATTATTGAAGGAACTAAAACAGTTGCGATCACGGGCCTCTTCCCCTCTTATGCCTCGGTGGCATGTGACCTGAGGGGAAAGTGAAATGCTCGCTTGGTCTTGGGTTTGTTCGGAGACTGTACTGGGGAGTCTCATAAGTTTTGTGATCCTCCTGAGTGTCCTGAGTAGGGTATGGTTGACTAGGAATTTGGCTATTAACTATCTCCTGGGGATGTCGAAATAAATCTTCGACCCACTCATGACCCTGTTGGTGGGACGAACCAGGCTCGGAACCTCCTCCTCCAACTAGGGACTAGTATTGAAGTGAAGGTCACATAAATTGATTTTGGTAAATAAAAAGTGAAGGTCACATAAATTGATTTTGGTAAATAAAAGCCCCTTCGTGGGGAGGCGAATCGTTGAATGTCTAAAAAAAGACCGGAATAAACGGTATATCAATTAAGAAACAAGTTTATTGTTTTGACAACAATAAATTTAATTTGACATACCTGACTAAATGTTCCTCCCGGAGAACCCTGCGGCGGCTCATGTGGTGAATCGATCACGTACTATGTAAAAATGTATCATTTCTCAGATAAAATTTAAGTTCGTCGTATTGGGTGCAATAAGGATATGTGATAAGTTTACTAAAAACCTGAAGGTGTCCACCATGTCGCGTTAAGGAGTCTCGCTGTAGCAACGTGTCCTCCCGGAGCTATGAAAGTAAGTGCGAAGATTAAGTACACATGATACGCACAGTCTGCGCACACATAATTTAAAAAATACCATACATCGGTAGCTGCACCAGAATGAGAGGTCTGGCCTTCGTCCTGCGTCGAGTCGTACTACATAAATAAAGTGACTATTGCAAAAGACTAAGTACACTTTCTAAATATTGCAATGCGTTCTTGTGAAAAGTAAAGCACCCCTTATGTCCTGTACCAGCTCGTCTTGACGACATCCGCATGAGTGATGTGTCCCCACGTACGTCGGACTACAAATAGCACCATGGCAATTACACTCTCAGTGTACATTTGTGCACTATGTATGTGTGAGTAATTATCAATTATGCGCACCTGATGTCCTCGACCAGCTCGCCTAGAAGAGATCCTTTGTACGGACGTGTCTGCCCGTACATCAGGCTATGAAAATACAATAATATGGTTAACTAAAAATTGTACACGCCCTATATTCAACAGTTTGGCTCGAAGCACTGAAATACGTTACCTCTCGACGTCCTGAAACGGTTCGTGAAGTCCGCGCCTCACTAGGTCGTGCCTCACTGGGTCGTGCGGACCTCTGCTCCGGCAAGTTTGAATGTGAGCATAATACGTCGTCCGTGCGACCACAGCTCAAGTAAGTTTAAGTAAGTGCTTGGATTAGCTTCCGCTATTTGATGTAGCATTCTTGGGGCGAAATTATATCCCTCCTCATAAGTCCCTGAACATCCTCTCTATCACTTTCTGCTTCGCACGTCTGACCATGCTGTAGCTGACCGGAAAACCAACTTCATCAGCCACGGTGGACATCAATGACTTTGGCCCGACGGAGATGTCCTTGGATACTAGGTGGTGCACTTTTTCGGCCACATATGCGGCACTCACATTGCGGTGCGCAGTCAACGGCTCGGATAGCTCGCACATGTGGTGCACCAACACAGTTATCTCAAAATCCTTGTAAATCCCCTTGGCTTGGTTTGCACGCACCCTTCCAGGACAGTTTGGACGTGTGCATACAAGTTTCAAACATGTGGGATTCGACCTTTTGACCCGATACTCACGACTTATGGAGGTGGCATACTTTGTAATAGCCATGTGTGCAGCATGCTTGGTTGGAAAGTGTTGACCTATCATCAGAGTGTTCTCTTCGAAACCCCACCGCGAGTTCACATCTTTTGATATCACAAGCCTCTGCATTGTCAATTCATCCATTTTTTCGCCAGCAGCTACTGCAGGTAGACCACGTCATACCGCATCACCGCCCTCCTCGTCGGTACCGTCCGACTCTTCGTCGCTACCGTCTTCAGGAGAGTCCAACTTGTTCGGCATGCTTGGTAACAGCTCAAAGCAGTCGACACGAGCAGACCAGAAGGGACCGGCATCTTCATTACTGACGAACTGGTCTTCAGGATGTGTCAGATTGACCTCTAACGCTGCATCCGCTGCCCCTACACCTCCTTCTATTGCAACAACCTGTAACTCACCAACTCCGTAGGAACCTTCGTCGCCAGTCAACGGGCGATAGCTGTCAACAAACTGTACGTACACCATGGGTCGACCATATATGTACGCCCTTGGTGTACTCACAAGGCGCATGTACCCAGCCCATGATACATTGCCAGTCACCTTGTGCAGCTGCCATAAGGGGACTGATGACCCGTCCTCCTGACTGGTACATGTGACTGCTTCAATGACTATTTTTTTGCGAGCTATGTCCCGATCAAACTCGCGGCGTATGCACCTCCTCAGGTCCAACAAACTAATCTCTTCCAAACCATCTATGTGTGTAACCTTGTACTCGCATTGGGACAAGTCGAGCCTGCAGGGCCCGTTGCGTATTATATTTGGCCCGTAGAACACTAAGAGTTCATTCATTGTACCTATGTGCATGCGAAACCAAAATTTGAATATCATGTAAACATTTTTTTTCTCAATTTAACAATAACCAAAATAGTGTATATTTAATATTAGTTTATCATATCTTCTCATTTTACCAGCATAAACTAATTTAAATAACAGTAAACTCCTCAGCCGTAACAATTTTTTTCACCTACTCATTTTTTCCCCAATTAGTCTGTACAGTACTTACATTATTCCAGTTTCTGTCAAATAAGTTTAACTTCAACATATTTTATAGGTATGTACCCAAACCATAACATAGAATAACAATGTCGTTTATCGCACTTAAATGGCTAAACGCGATGTCACTTAACTAACATTAAGCTAATCAATTAACTAATCACATAATTTCATGCAACATGGATTTACCTTTTCTGGAAGAATACCACAAGATGTACACGTTGTTTAACTTCTACACGAACTAATTTTACTCCCTAAAGCTTCAAATTACACTGCAAATCTCCATCTCGTTCCCATATACATGGAACCATGTTTCAGTCCTACATTACATAGAATAAGAAGCTAAATGTACAAATTCTCGAGGCAACTGCCGTGTCTGCATGCATGGAATAACAATAAAGTAGACAAAGATAACTAATCGTATTGTGTTGCCATTATTATTCCTGCCCTTACAACACAAGGAGTTAAAAATTATCTTTAAGTATGTTGAGGTACACACGCACTGCTCACTTGCACATTACACACGTTGGTTGTTACGAAAGATGTTAACTTAACATTTCCAATTGATATGACGAACAGTGTTACTACATTTTTGGCATGCACGAAATAACACTGCACTGATTTATAACTAAAGTGTTAAGCATTATCTTTTATCTAATTTCAGGCTAATTAAGAACATAATAGCAACGTGCATGTAAAAGAAATTTACCTTCGTGTGTACGTGTCCACTTGATCTTCAATTTCTTCAACTATTCGGACGGCTGATTTTGCTTTTTTTAAGCTTCTAAATCCACTCTAAAACTCCATCTCGCACTCCTTCTACGTGCATGCATGAAATAACAGTGAACTTATACCTAAAGTCTTAAACATTATCATTTATCTAATTTTAACCTAATTACGAACATAATAACAACTTGCATGTAAGAAAAATTTACCTTCATGTGTACGTGTCTACTTGATCTTCAATTTCTTCTACTACTCGGATGGCCGGTTTTGCTCTTTTTATCTTCTAAATCCCTTTGAAAACTCCATCTTGTGCTCTATTTACGTCCAGTTGAGTTTCAATGCTATATTCAATAAAATACCAAGCTAAGTTTACAAACTTCTCAACACAACTGCATTTTATGCACGCATGAAATAACAGTCAACATAACTTAACTACAACTAAAGTCTTAAATATTGTCATTTATCTAATTTCAAGCTAAATACAAAATATAATATCATCATGCATGTAAAATAAATTACCTTCATGCGTAGCTCTCAACTTGATCTTCAATTTTTTCAACTGCTGAGATGGCTGATCTTCCTCTTTTTATCTTCTAAATATGTGGTTCATAGTCTCAAACTCACTGAGATTAGAACGCACAGTGTGAAAGAGTTATAGAGTGAGAGCGAGAGCAGAGGAGCATGTTGTTCAGGACCACGGTAGCAGCACAATATAAGGAGAGAAGACGAGTCTTTGTGCTGCGCAGCGTGAGAGAGATAAAGGCAGGAATTGACAGGGAGTCCGGGTGATAGATGCTGTCTGGGAATCAAACAGGAAAAGTAAACACGGCAAGAATTGACAGCACAAGTTCCGAGGCAAACAGGAAAAGTAAACAGGAAAAGAAAAAAAGGAACAGAAAAAGAAAATCGTGAAAAAGGGCCATACGCGCGCCTGGACTTGCTCCTCGCGGGCTGTGGCCGTGTGAGAACCCTACTTCTAGCGTTAGTCGAGAGAGGCGTGAGGTGGAGTCAGATCAACTCGCGATGCTGAGTTGAGTCGAACCTATCGAGCTACGTTGAGAGTTAGTCGAGAGGGGGAGGAAATTGTTGTGCATTCGCATGTCATTCGCATTACTCATGGCAATTAGTAACTATATGCATTGGAAATGAATATAGTTGAAATTGAAATTTATTGTTTAAAGAGATAAAACAATTGTTAATGATACAACATTATTACAAATGAATGAAGAAAAAGAAATAAAGATTACATATTTCAATGTCTCTACCTATACAAATATCCAAAAACCCTAAGTCTTGAATCTTCAAGTCTTCGAAGTCTCCGAGTCCTGAGCCGTCGTGAAGCACCGGGAGCCGAAGGAGGAAGCTCTTCGGGAATGTAGGCGGTCATCCAAGGTCGTCGAGTATGGGTACTCGAGACCGTTGGGAATCGTGCCGTTGCTGTAGGAGGCAAAAGGTTTGAAAAACAATATTTTGAAATACGTGTGGTCTTATCGGCACAGTTCCGCCGATATCCGCAGGAGTAGCTACGGGGGCAAAATAGCGCCGATGACCTAAATAATTTTTAGTTTTCAAAAATAGTTTTATAAAACATTTTGTTTTTCAAAATGTCCGAGGGCCACTTTGGCTAAGACCCTCATCGGACAAAACCCTAGTATTTTATATTAGGGAGAAAAGAGGTGAGGAGTATTCAAAATAATTTTATTTTCCTACAACTATATTGCCTCCATGATTGGACTTGAAAGGAAATCATTTTGCTAAAACCAAATAAAGGGAAAGGGCAGCCACCCATATCTATCCATTTAGCCCACATGAATTGACCAAGGTCAATACCCTTGGAATAGGAGGCAGCAGTCCATTAAGCAACATATCCAGCAATCATTTCATACAAATTGAACCAAGACAACAAGTGTGAACAAGGCAGCAGCCGTCGAGTGGATTCCCAGGTAGCCAACAAAAATTACTTCAAGTGAATAGCTTAGCTTCCAAGGCAGCCATGGATATTTACCAAATAAAAATCTGAAATAGATAGGCATCAATCCAATCGAATGGTTTATCCAGCAGCAGGATATTTCAGCTTAGGGTAGCTTAGCTTGCAAGCTGAACTCAAGTGAAGCTAGCAGCCACATATAAATTTAACCAAGGCAACAAGTATCCACCGTAGGAATTATTCAAATAGCTTTGGGAATTGACCAGGGTCAATTTCCTTATTGAACAAGGCAGCTGAGCTCAAGGAGTATGTCCAGCAGCCGTAACAAGGAGTAAGCAGGAGCTGGCCGTACCCAGGTGCTGGAGGTGCTAATAGAGACCACCAGTGAGAGCAAAGCGAGAGCAAGAGCAATAGCCATTTCCAAGCAAGCCTAGAACAACAAAGAAACAAGCCCAGGAGATTAAGGACCTCAAGAACAAGGGGTGCCAAGAGAAGTCGACCACCATCAGGAAGAGAAGCAAGATCACCAGGAGTAGAAAGAAGAGAAGAAAGGGGGCCCAACTCGGAGGCAGGAACCGGCCAAGCCTAGCACTGTCCAACACTGAAATAAGGTAAAAACCCCATCCAAAATCATCATAGCTGCATATATACATACATGAATACCAGCTGGGTGAATTAGAGAAAAAGGAAAAGGGACCCTCAGATTCTAGTAAGGCATTGGTAGTATCTGTTCCTATCAAGTCGTGCTCTTCCCAAGTTTTCTTTTCTCTAATGCTAGAATCATCATAGGGTGTTCAGGCAACCTTGTAGTGATCTGTTCTTATCAAAACATTTAGGTACCTCTCTCAAGTTTTCTCAGGAATCATCACAGCATATGTCCAGCAAGGCTACTATTTCTCAAACCCTTAAATAGGCTATCACCAAAATCGATTATCAATCAAGTGAAGTATCTGTTCCTTCCCAGAGTAATACCTGACATATGTAATACCTGACATATGTATATACCAAAACAGTAAATAGCTAATAGCCAAGAGTAGCATATGTGCTAGGGTGCATATCAACCAGAGCCGAACCAATGGCATAAACATCGATAACCAAAGGGGGCATCCAGTATGGGGAACTTAGGCAACAATCCCAATTTAACTAATCAATTAAGATTAATTAGGTAGCTGCATCATACTTCAAGCACCAACAAGTTGCTAAAACGAAAATGAACTTGAATGGTAGGAATAAAAGGGTTCTGTAACAGCATGAGTTACCCAAGCCATGACCGAGATTAAGTTAGATTGGCCTTGTTAGGAACCTAGAATTAGGGATTAGATGAGAGAATTGGGGAGAATAAGGGGCCTTACCGGAAATGGGAACGACGGCAGACGTCCACACCGTGCCACCGGCGAGGGGCGAGCCAGCGGAGCATCGCCGGAGGCGAGCTACGACGCCGGCCGTGAGCCACCTCGGGCGGCACGGCGAAACGACCAAGGGGGTGGCGGCCGAGGAAGGGCACCAGCGGGACCATCCCAGGGCAAGGCGGCGCCGAGCGGGGCGGCGCCAAGAAACGGCGCAAGGCGGCGGCGCGGAGGACCGAGCCCTAGGCTCTTGACAGCGGCGCAGTGACCCGAGGCCGGCGGCGGTTTTGGGCGGAAGACCGAGGAGGCCGCGCGAGGAGAAGGAAGCGGAAGGTCGGAGGAACCGCGGCGACCCGAGCCCGAGGCTCTAGGCGGCCATGAGTGGTCGGAGGCGGAGAGAAAGGGGACCGGCGGCGTAAGGAGGAGAGAGAGTAGTTAGGGATTTGGGGGAGGAAGAAAGGTGAGGAACCAAGTGCGGGTGAGGAAAAATGGCAAAGAGAGGTTAAGAAAGAAAGAAAGGGAGTTAAGAGAAAAGGGAAAAGAGAGGGTTATAAAAATGAAAAAAGAGTTGAGGTAGGAAATAAAATTGGCATAGGGATTAAAAAGGAGAAAAAGATCATATTAAAATATGTACATATGTATGTAGATTAAGGAGTGATTGGAAATTGAAACCAAATGTTACCTTTAAAATAGTTCCTTTTTAAAAAGGGAATTTAAGAATAGCTAAACTATAAACTATTTTAAACTAAGCGATATGAATTATTCTTTAAGAAAAGAAAGAAGAGGGGAATTAAGCTCTAAGTTAAATTTTCTGGAGGTACTAGTAAATTCTTTAGATCAAAGTGAGTGGATTATATAGAAATGCTAAAGTAATCAAAAGTTGAGCAATGTTGTCACATAAAAATTAACATGAAAATTATAATACTTAACGCTAGAGAAATTCCTTAAATTCAGATAATTCTTAAAGAAAAAGTCTAAAACCTATTTAGACTTTTAGATTTTCCAAATTGATTGAGATTCATAATTCTTTTCTAAGAAAGTTAAACCTTAAATTAGTTCCTAAAGTTGTTGATCTAATACCTAAACTAACTAGAGGAGATTGAGGGAAATTTTAAACTACTAAGTGAAATTAAATCAAAAGTTTAATTGATAAAGGTATTATGTGAAAATCAAGATAAGATTTAATCATATCTAACAATTGAGATATTCCTTTAAAATATCCGGAATCTTTAAAGGAAATGTGTTCAAAAATTGTAGGTTTAAAATCCTTGAGAAGAAGTTAAATACCGCATCACCTCATGCATGTTATGGCATGTCATTTACATCCATTCTTGGAATTTCTTGAATTAGTCCTTATCGAACTTTGTTATCTTCATTGCTTTTATCAGAAGCCGGAGTTCAGCAGGCAGGACCGTTGAACTCCACTACCTATCCGTTACCAGGCAAGTCCAGTTTCTTGTTCATGTCCGTTGAGAATGTTTTTCAAAACTTCCCTCTTGTCTATAACATGCACAAAAATCTATTTTCTAAAGATGAATCAACTGTTGTTTTGTTTTGGATCGCCGGGTTCTTGGGCGATAGCATGGCGGGTGATGAAATCTTGGTATGGGTGCCGGATGGCACATTTGGGAAGGTGGATTTCATCACACGGGAATGTTTCATATAAGGTTAATGCAACCAATGATCGATTGTGCTTAAGGGCCGTAGTGATCGCGCATACCACATACCCTGTATGGGCGGGGCTGAGCTAAAGTACCCTTTACCCTAGGTCTATACTCCCCGGGAAAGGAAGACCTCAATAGTTGTATCCGGAGTATCAGCTATTGGGAAGGTGGCGCTAGCCGTTGGCTATCCACAACACGTTGTACCCGGAGTATCAACGTGAGACTGGTAGTCCTTGGCCTGATTGTGCAGGACTGCGACGCTGGGTATAACCGAGCGGGCGGCGAAACGGCTCTGTGATTTGCCGGTCTGGTAGTGCATGTGACGACATGAACTCCATGACTATTGATCGTTTGTGGGTACAGTTGTGCACCTCTGCAGAGTGTATTGAATCGTGGCATTGTCACTCCGTGTTCCCGGTTGGAACTGCGAACCCGGCAAGAAAGGGATTCATCGGGAATCCTAGCAGCTTGTGAGACAGGAGATCATTAGTCTCTTAAACTAAAACTTTACTCTCTTACCTTTAAAACTGCATTTCTTTTGGGAGAACGTTGCCGTTCTCAGTAGTTAGTACATCAAACACCTCCTTGCTATTCCTGGACTTGTTGAGTACCTTTTGTACTCATCCCTCTATCTAATTCCTTTGAGTAGACTGTGAGCCGACGACGGAGGAGAAGGTGGTCTACGTCGAAGTCGACGAAGAAGTTCCCGAGGAGCAGGCGACGACGAAGGAGGACGAAGGCGTCGACTACTACGTCGAGTTCCGCGACGAAAACAACGCCGAGTAGAGTAATAGGTTGCAAGAGTGGTTAGGCGTAGTTAAGACTTTTACTGTAACCAAACAATAACGGTTTTAAATTCTCCGTACTTTTGAGAATATGTTGTAAGACTTATGTTGTATTTCGAGTTTGTAAATTATGTTTGTATCATATGGACCGCTGCAAAGCTTCTGTCGTGCCACTCTGTCACAGGCCGCGATCTCCAGGCCGCGTCGCGGGCCATGGCCGCGAGCCCCGCTCGTCGCGGGTTCGCCGGCCTCGCGGGCCTTGGACGCGGACGCTGCACCGTCGCGGGAGCGCGCAGTCGCGACTGTGGGCCGTGGTTCGGCCTGCGTTGCGGGGCGGGCGCGCGGCCTGGCCCAGCTTGCGGGTGGGGGGCGCGGCCTGACCCAAATCGTGGGTGGGGGGTGCTGCATCGGGCCTGGCCCGCGATGGAATTCAGTTGCGGGGCGGAGGAGCGAACTCGTTCGGTCGCGGTCCCCGGGTGTGAATTTGCAACGTGTCGCTTGCCACTAGCGTCGTGGTGCCATTTTTGACGTTGCCCCCGGCCGGGGGCTATATGCGGCATTGCCACTCGGCCGGGGGCCAGTTTTGCCTTTTTCCCCGCAGCGAGAGAGAAGGTACTTAGTAGATAGAGCGGCGGCGGAGTAGGTGGTGACTGCGGAGCTAGTGCAATGTGCGAGCCGACTGCGGTTGACACGACCACGTGTTTCTTCCTTTGGTCAAAGACTTGCAGAAGTAGCAATTTTTTTAGCTTCTGCAGTCCTTTGACCACTTCTCGGGTTAGCAATCTCAAATTTACATAATTTTTTCTTTCTTTCAAATCTCCCTATAGAGGGGAGATGCCAAGTGCAAATCAACAAGTACGCACAAATTGTGAAAGCCCTGTGGATTTGTAAACAATATCGACTTGAAAAATACTGTACGTGTACTTCTCAGTTTACTATATGTGTTGATGTGTAGAATTTTAACTCCAAACTCAACATTTGTTTTCTTTGAAAAACGTACGCGTATCCATATGCATATCTGACTATACAAAGAATACAAAGTTCCAACGAGAAAGACCCTGACAACAAAGAAACTTACGTTCCAATCCCTAGGGCATTCGTCTTCATCGCCTCAAATGCCACACGTTGAAACTCGTCGTCTTCACCACTGAAGTAGATGTTGACAAAAGAAAGCTGCACCTAAATCTGTAGCAACACAAATTGCCACCATGGGTTACCTGAACCACATTAGAAGCCGCCGCGAGAAGCGAGACAAAGCAAATGTTGAAGATCCATTGGCCAAGGACACACCCTCTAGAGAGCTTGCTGCAAATCCGCCCTTGTTCCACCAGAGGAAAGGAAGAGAAGAACCAACTCGAAGCGTGAGGACGCATGGATCGGGAGCAAATATTGCTAAATGCACTCTTAGATCCATCACCGTGATGGAGATGGCACCTGAGCTTCTTTATTCGGGCTGTCATCATTGCCACTGTAGAAGAAAGCCGAAGCACAGGAAGTCGGTCGCCACCATTCGCCAAATTTGGAGATCCAAATTTACAAGACCGAATCCATCGGATCGAGCGCCGACAGGTAATATGTCAAAAAGGTATCATGCTCTGAGTTTAGTGATGCCTTCCCATAGTTTTTTTATTATGTATTTTAGTAAATTTTCTGCATTATTTAATAAATTGTCAGGCTGTCGGGTTTTCCTTTTTTGCATACGCAGGAAAAACACTGTAAAAATAAGAAAATCCAGCATTTTCAAGAATGTCTGGAGGAGGCTTGCTTCATGCGAAAGGAGGGAGGCAGCAGAGTCGCCAGGTGGCCACGCGGGAAGCTGCCACGGCCCCACCTATCGCGACAAGGTGCCACCGCCATTCTTTTGCGTATAGATCTATCTCGACCTCGGAAACCCTTCCACGATGATTTCTCTATTTATACAAAATCCATCGTGTCACGAAGAACGGAGAGATGCGGTAGGACAGATCTGGAGGCTCTTGCGGGGAGCCCTAGTTTTCCATCTCCATCACCACCACGAATTTCATCTATATATTATCCTTTCCAGCAAGCCTCCATAGTTAGAAACTCATTGTAATCCCCTTTACAATCATAAAGACCTTCAAGATTTATCTGTAACTTGGTATTCATCAATCTATGTATTCAATCTCTTGTTATTTTTGTTGATTTGCATAATGTGTGAGTAGTCCATCGAGGTTACGGAGTTATATTAGTAACTATGTAGCGTTCTCTATTTAGTGATAGTCATCCATCTTCAGCACATTAAATTTTTATAATTACCATCCATGTTTAGCGCAATCAATTTATTTGTTGGTATTGATTATGAATATTTGTCTAATCTCCAAAAGAGATCATAGTAGCTGTTATTTATCTTGTCGTCTCTCTTTGCTAGACAAGGCGATAATGGAGGAGAGGAGATGATACTTGGTGGATGAGTGACAGAAGTCTGTCTAATGAGAGCTATAAGATCCAATCTATTAGAAGAATGTACGAAGCGTAATACATTATTTTGTAACTGTTACATAGAGATAATGGTGCAAACTTAGATTATAATAGATGTACATAGTTTTTTTCAATAAAAAGGTTTCTCCATAGTTGGACATTTACCATAATTATGTCTTATGCTAGCCTAGAGTCCTGATATCCTGGTGTGAATTGCTACTAATGAACCTGTATACCTCGTGCCTCATCTTTAGCCATTATAACATCTTTTCTAACATTCTTAATATTTTTTTTATTCCTAGAATAGTTTTAGTTTCTTAAGTAGAATAGTTGCTTCTTTTAATTATTTATTGCATCGTAGAGGTTCGTAACTATTTGAGAAATGTAGTTCTACATCTCAACCTTCACTTTTATTTGTTTTAAGTGCGATTTTAGATTTTGACCAAGTGAGATCAAGCACCACTTCTTTGTTAGTTTGACTCTTTTTCTCATCGAAAATATTATAACTGATCATTTGCACTTACAAGCTATCAACGTGACGGGGAAAGAGATAGCTCAATGACGCTGCCGCCGCTGCTTGGAAACCAAAACCTAGCTAAGCTAGGACCTAACCTACCTATCTCGTGAAGAATCATGGTCCTGCTCACCTCTCGACCCGACACCGAAACGGGCGAGGAGGGCCGGCGGTCTTCAATGAAAATTGTGGAGTTCCCTAGGCACCTCTCTCAGCTAGAAGGAAAAAGGATGCTGTCGTGGTTACACACTAGATACTTGGATAACTAGGTCTTGGCGCTAGTATCAAACTCAACATATGTTTAGAGTGATACAATACCACAAATAATAGATCAAGAGAACAAAAAGACAAAAAGAAAGGTTACTACTAATAGCACACACAATCCGTTTGAGACCGAAGTTGAAAATTTATAAGGGCATTATAACATTTCATAGAATAAATTATCAAAATAATATTTGGTTTTGCTATAATGATTAGTGCTCAAGTTTCTGTGGTCTCACCTAGATATAGAGTTGGGCTACTCTGTTAAAACTTTCTACAACACCGTATATAGTAACATGTTATCATAAGGGTATGTAAAGTTTAGACGTGATTAAATTTGCCACATCATTACTATAAGGGGTTGGTGCCAAAGTTGTAATTCTTTTTCAATGTAGTGGGTGCTACTGTAAATTTTTTTACGTATTCAATCGATATAAAGAATTTGAAAACTCTCTCCTCCCCAGCCTTCTCTCACTGTCTCCTGTACCGCTTACTGTAGTATTGGACATAGGTTATCCCTAAATTCAACCACCAAGCGAGCGAGCCAGATCACGTTCCTCCCTAATTTCTCATCCAAATCCCCTCCCATATCCATTCATCCATGACTTCTCGGCCAAATTCTCTCCCAGATCCATTCCTCCCCTATTTCTCATCCAAATCCCCTCCCAGATCGCAGATCAAGCCAGCGTGCTTGAAGAAGAGAGCCAGCCATCGGTTACGCATCGCGAAGGAGACTACCGTACATGCAACCTTGTCGTGTGGGGCGTCACGTGGGGTTCGTCGCAGTCGCTGCGGAGATTTTGGCGGTGAAAGACCTCCACGTGTAGGTAAGGTTGAGGTTCCTCTCCCTCACGCCGTTACCAACCTTGCTTCCTCTCTCTATCCATTCTGATTGACGAGCTCTACCTCGAGAATGAGTTCAAGAGTTTCAACCACCACCAAGCGAGGCTAAGCTGTGCCGAGCTCCAAGGCAATTCATCGAGTTGGAGGTTGTTGCAGTGCCGCGGAGGTTGTCGCCCGCCATGACAACGCAGTTGGTCGAGAAAAACGATTATTTACTATTTTGGCACCGGAGAAGCTACTTGCTCCGGTTCCCAAAAAATAATTCATTTGGCAACGCCCTCACGATGTCCGCCACCTGTGCCGAGGCCCAAAACCCAAATTGACCATGCCTTTTGGGTATATTGTGGATGTCTAGGTCACCCACCTATTTGAATGATTAATTCTAAAACCGTAACATGTTACCGTATATCCTATGGAAAATCTAACCTCCGAATGGTCGCTCGTTGGTCTTATCATGTGATCGCTCGGCTGTCATCTGATCGAGAAGGAGGAATGAGACAAAAGGACGAGGAAGAAGAGGGGATGGGATGGTTGATCGGCGAGGCGACATGCTATCTCCAAAGATTCATCGATGTTGGATGGGTAACATTGACACCCTAGGGCTTTAGAGGGATGGTCTAATCGGGACACTGGCACCCGGCCCGGCGACCGTAGTTGGCGGTGGACGGATACGATGATGTGGCGATTTGGTGGTGGAGCGGGAAGAGGCGGAGCAGAATAAAGAAGAAGGGAAGGGGACGGTGATAGGAGGCCGTAGGGGAGAGGAGGGGTTGTGAGGCAGCAGTTGAACGAGAAAGAAGAAGAAGCGATCAGGTGCGAGGGTCGCTTTGATAAGCCTAGGATGTGAATGGTCACACCTTAGCGCTGCCATATATCCTAAAGTAGCTGTTATATTGCCACACTTAAATAATATTATAAGTTCTAACTAATAATTCACAAAAATTAAATGAATAATTAGGATACCAATATACTAATAAATTATAAGTTAGATATACACAACTAATGGGTTTTTTTAGAGTGACACAATCAATGGGTTTAGTGCTATACACTCTATCAAAAAATAAGATGCACGTGTTTTTCTAAGATTTAATTTTAATCAATGATTAATTCAACTATATGTGAATTATTTGATATAAAATAAATATCATTGAAAAATAATTTTTAATACAAATTCAATAATGTCAATTTTGTATCATGTAAACTAGATATTACTAAATTAATTATTGGTGAAAGATAAATCTTGAAGAATGTCTACATTTTATATTATGAAGGAGAGAATACAAATTTTCTTTGTGCGATAATACAGAACCAATGGTTCGACAGACGAATAATTGAAATTTAGAAGATAATCATCGCTTGCCATGGCTAAGCAAGGGTTTACTTTTTGCATATTGAGGCCAGCCGTTGCATTTTTTTTTATCCACTCAAGTCAAGAGACGTGAGGTCGGGACGGAGTAGCATGTCGCTATGCTGTCTGCACGAATCATGACGCCGATCGAGCGCGCAGCGGTTCTCCGTGAACACGTGCCGGACGCGTTCGTCAGGCAGGCTGCTCCTCCCGATACCTATCTCCGCTTTTCCACCGTGTCTCCGTTCCCCACCCCCGTTCTCTCTTCTCTCTCCCCTCCGCCGTCCCTTCCTCCCCTCGCTCCTCTGCAGTCTGGAAGAGTCTGCTCGCACACACCAAAACCACCGCTAATTCTCCCCCTCGATTCGATCCGACCTCGCAGAATCTCCAATTGAGTCAGGACAGCACAGTCGCAATCCCCTCCACATCGCGCCCAGTCCCCCTCGCCCCCGCTCCGCGAGTGAATCGTCGCAATTTTGCTGCTTCTTATCGATCCGTGTGGTAGGGTTTGGGTTGGCGTTGGGTTGGGCTGGGCTGGTGCTTTGCGTGCTCGGAAGGATTGGTTCCGGTGTTTTTGGTAGTTTGGTTTCTCCCACATGCGGGGGATTGGAGGCGGCGTGAGGGCTGGTTAGGGTTAGACTTTATGGGGAGCACTGGTGAGCCCTATCGGAAGCGGCGGCTCTCCGGCTCCTTTGCGCAGGGCGTCGCTGCGGTGGCACCCGCCAAGCGCCCAGCGCTTCCGCCATGCTCCGACGACAAGAAGGTATACACTTCATTTGAAGCCGTTAAGTAGTTAGCTCTCGCTTAGTGTAGGCTTTTGTGTAAAGGATTGTTACTTGAATTTTATTTGGATCGTGTATCAGGTATCTCGGGTCAACAACCTTGCTAGGGGTAGTTCATGAATCGATAGGAGCTTGTCAAATCTCAACATCAATCATTTTACCTAGGGCTTTACATCGTCCGGTCTAGCCGGTTTTGGCAACCCACTTGCATGCGTGATTAATTTGGGGGTTGCACACGGGCCATGAGCAGCCTACTGACGTGTGCACGAACGGTTGGCAAACCCGTATTTGTTCAGCCCTAATTTTACCTCACTGCAAAGTTTAGTGCACACCTCTCGCATCGCCTATTTAGTTAGACCTAAAAGGTCTTGCTGAAATTGTTCGAGACTCGGCCACTACTTTTTGTGCTTGTACTTCTGCTTTGTTTTTTTTGGGGCGACGAGGTTGCCTCTTAAAATGTGGAATTGCGATTCACGTATTTTGGGGTGATTTAGTGAACTAATTAAGGATACAATAACCTGTACTTTTGCATAATCATTGTTCGTCAACTCATCATTTTCTACAGTTTCTTGAGACTCGTTGGACAAAAATTGTTGCTTGCATTTTAAATTGAGTTCTGTTTGGTAATTGTGTTGTGCCAGATGATGTTCAGACTATTGTGCATAGATAACGGAACAGATAAGTTGATCATTAATGCACTGTTATTCTTTGTGATACTGCTGTTCTCTGCAGATACCTGTTCTTGCATTGTCTGCTCTTCATTACAGCAGTATTCTCAGGCTGTGCTCGTGAACCAGATTTCCTTTTCCTTTTTTTGAAACAAAGATATCCATGCGGCTTTGCAGCTCTCATCTTCTTTTTGTGCCTTTTCACCATACTGAAATTGTCATTACTTTATATTTCGTGTTACACTTATAACTTTAACACGCTTTTTTTTGGTTGGCAGCCTGACTTTGCTGTACTTAAATACAGAAACCAAAAACTTTTGGAGCAGCTAGAAGTTCAGAAATTTGAGTACCATGCCCTTGAGGGTAAATTTGATGATCTCAAACAGAGGCAGAAGGCTCACCACGAGACCCAAGATCTGGTTAACAAGTCTTGGGAGCATGTAAGCTACACTCAACCTTGTTCTTGTTACTGCAAAAAACTACAAATCCTCTAATTTTCCCCCATAATAAATGTTATATTTGATCAGCTTGTGAGAGATTTGGAGGCTATTTCTGTTTGCAAAAGCGGATCTCAAAATTCTATCTGCAGTACAGGTCATAGCAATGTGTCTATAGGTATGGCTTTGTACTTGAGTTACCTGAATTTATTTCGATTGTCAGCTAATAATTCTATATTTCTCTTCCATTTTTTTATCATGTATATAAATTTTCCCTGGAAGGAGTGTATGCCTATTCCTCTCCCTTTCTTGATAAAATGATTTATAAGGATTTTATTTGCGAGCTTTGAAGCTTGCACTTCATTGTATTGTTCTATGCTGGATGCTTGTGAAGTATTCTGACTTGGTTGAGGTGTCAAAAATTACAAGTGGTAGTTTCTAACTTCTTATTCAGATGGTACATGCATCCCAAAAGACAAGGACTTCCTTAGCAGACTCATTGAGACAGGTGCTACAGAAAGTTCAGGTTGCCATTTGGAAAACCATGTACCTCCAGTACAGTCGTCAACTACTGATGTGCTGCAGAATGTTTTGTTCTCATCAAATGATTCATGGCATGCAAACAAGAAGTTTCCTTTTGCTCTCGTTGCTGCATTACCTGATAATGGTTTGTTCCGAGTTCACATTTCCTTGGTAATAATTTATTGTTACTTACAGCTAGAGGATCGCCTAATTTCATGCCTCTTTGGTAACAGTTTCCTTAATATTCCTTCTTTACTGCAGAGTGTAGTAGGCAACTGCGTAGTACGGCTAATGAGCTATCACTTGAGCTTAATGATGCCATACAAGCACTCAGTGATCTCCACTTGAAGCACAGGCAGTTAACAGAGAAGTACCATAATCAGAGATATTCAAATGCTCGACACAAAGCTGAACAGAAACACCTTAAAGGTACCTTGCTTAACACTAGGTGTGTTTGTGGGATGCCCAACATTGTGTGCGAGTGCTTTTACTCTGCCATTATTTTGCAACTAAGCTAATAAATGTTAGCAGCTTGGTAAGTTTACTCTGGAATATATTGTGTCTATAAGATTGAAGGACTGTTTGGTAGATCCTTGCTCGGCAACACTTAGGCTCCTTTTGGCATTGTGGTGGATTATGATAATCTTGTGTGGTGGAACCGCTTTAGAATATTTTGGTGTTTGCAAAAGGAGAAACTGTTGTGTTCTACATACAGAAGATGGGAAAATATTGGAGTAGTTAGCTAAGAAAAATTCCATGTGGGAGGAAATATGAAATGATGAACAATCTTTATACTCCTATAAATGTGTCAATCGGTGGTGGCAGTTCGTACACTTTCTTCTCCCTTTCCTTACTGTGGAATCATCTCGAAATTTTGACAAAACCTATATCCCCATGTTGAAACCCCAATAGATGTTCTCCTCATTCATCGACTTCAAATTTAAAATTCAAATTCACCCAAGATACTACTCCCCATAAACACTCCCAATTCTACCTGAACCGAAACTTAACCAAGAGTTGAGACGAAGCCGAGGACGTGGCATGAAGCGTGAACAATAATTCGACATATTCAGTAGTCTAATTTATTTATTCGTAGCAATGCACGGGTATTTAGCTAGTTGGTTTATAAATTTGAAACTAAATTGAATTTGCAAAACAAGGTGGTACTGGATTTTTTACAACTGACAGCTGTTTTTCACGTTAGCTTTAGATGATAAGCACAACTCAACACAATAACTGCAATGCTCGGTTACCTGATACGTTAAGGATTTGCCTTATCTGTACTTTGGTACATATATGGATGTGGCCCCAGTACTATTGGTTTATTGGGGTTTGTTAGAATATTTTTAGAAAAATAAATGCTGATACACCTCTTGTACTTGCCAATACTGTCCTAATACCCACCACACGACTTAAATCGCATTAAATGTGCATCACCACGTTGCGCCTTCTCCCTAATCCACCAAAACGTACCCCCCGGATTCCTTTCTCACCATTGCTACCTTGATCTGTCCCTAGTCGCTACTACCACATCCTGCCTCCCTCATCTGATGCTCACCTGTCCTCCTGCTGCTGCCACATTCTCTCTCTGGTCAGATTGAATATGGAGGGCGCCACGGTGGTGCGAAGGGGTACAGGAGACGCCAGGGATATGGAGATCGAGAGAGAGCGGAGAATATAGATGAGAGGGAAGAGGGGGATCGAGAGAGGATGGAGAATAGACACGAGAGGGGGGAGATGGATCGAGAGGACAGGAGAGCGATCAGTGCTGGATTGCGAGAAGAGAGGCGGGTGGGACACTGAGAGAAGATGTGCGAGAGGCGATGGCAGGGGTTCCCTCACGGGCAGCACACTTCATGCTGGACTGGGCCAGGATGAGCTATACCGGGACTGATAGGAAGGTTTCTGGACTTTCTTCTCTTCCACTACTTTTTTTTGTCCCTTCGCTGTGTCATATCGACAATGCTTGTTTTGAGGAATATTGTATCGCTATAACTGTATTGCCTGCTGGACAAACCTAACCACAAACTGGCCCTTAATAGACCTGATGAATTATTCGAACAATGTTTGCATTGTATAGATGTGGCTATGTGCAAACTAATTTTAGGGATCATCAAATTAACTTGACTGAGATGTTTGTTACCTTTTCAAGAGGAGTTGGCAAGTGCTGTTGCTGAGTTGGAAGAAAGCAACCACAAATTGGCAGTCCTCAAAGCACAGGGAGACAGTACACATGGAACTCCTATCCTCTTTCCAACTTTAGGAAATAAGAACACATCTGGGCATAATGTCAGAGACAAACAAAAGGAATTGCAGGATCTAGAGGCCTGTCACAAGGAGTTCACGGTAAATATTAAATCACGGGTTTCTTAACTTCCACAGTATTGCTATCTTTGCTGTGAACCTAATGTTTATGCTTGTTCTATTGTTTGGATCAGGATTTGATTTCACAACGTTTTGTGGAAATTAGGAGACTTCATGAAGAGAGAATTGAAATTTTGAACAAGTTAGCTACTTATCAGGTTTGCGCATTCTTGTTTAATCAAATATATTTAAAAGTTGCCATACCAAGTGAAGTACTAACCGTTTTACTACATTTATCGGGTGTCTTCCCCATGGTTCATATGTAATATTATCGCTGATGTTTTTCTGGATGATGTTTACTTTTAGTACCAACACTAAGGAAAGTATTCCTAGGCTATTTGCAGTCTCCAAAAGGGTGACATACAAATTTGTCTTTCCATAAGGCTATCTTTCCCTTAGATGTATGGTTTTGAAATAAGATCCTTTCAACTTAAAGGTCTAACCAAAGCATTTCTTAAGCATTTAAATCTAAGGGTTAATATTTTATTTGAGTTTGATCTAATGGCTATAATCTTAGTGGTGTTGCGGGTTCTGCATTAGGAGTCAATGTTAGAGTAAAGGAAGATGTGTTTTTTTAGAGAAATCCTGCATGCCTTACCTTTGCAATTATGAACAGAACACTTTGATGGATTCCAAGAGCATTTCTTCTTCAAAAGCTTTTCAAGTTCTGAAGGATCAACTCCAAAAGTCAAAAGCAGAGTTGGACCACGGTCAGGCACTATTAGAGAAATTACAGGTGGTTTCGACTCAGCAAATATGTACATGTCATGTAGCAAAGGAGCTTCACCGATGTACTTTATGTTTGGCTGAGTTTGTACTTGCCTTTTTCCAGGTTGATAGGGATAAATTGATATGGCAAGAAAGGGAAACTAATGTAGAAGTTGATCTGGCTGGACTTCCTCGTAGGGTTTTCTGTGAATTGTGAGTCAAGCATTGCAGTTTTAGAACAGAATCTGTGGGAAATAGCTGATGAAAAGAATATGCTGGTGCTGAAACTCGAAGAATCCTCGAGAGAACCTGGTATGTTGATTCCTATTTCATTCTGTTAATAATATTGGGTTGTTTTCTTCTGGACATGTCAAAATATAAATAAGTAAAGCTTTCAATTTTTCAGGTCGGAACCAAATCATATCAGAATTTAAAGCGCTGGTGTCATCGCTGCCAAGAGAAATGGGCAGGATGCAAAGTGAACTATCCAAGTACAAGGATGATGTTTCAGAATTGCATTCTTTGCGAGCTGAAGTTCACTCACTTTCTGATATCCTGACAAGAAAGGTAAATTTCTTGATACAAGCTTGTTGAAGAAGTTTGTAAGTGTTGTATAACTGATTTAGGGTTTTAAGTTCTTTTTGGCCCTTACAGGAGCATGCTGTCAATGAATCCTTATGTAGATCTGCTCGTGCTGGATCTGAAATAAGGGATCTACACTCCAGGGTACCAGTGTAGCGATATTTTTAAGCTTGCTGATTTAACTAGAAAAGCTTTGGGTTCCATTGTCTTCATCAGACATGAGAAAATGACTTATTTTAGCTAGTTTCTCGATTTCTATTCATGAATTATTATTAACCTACTGTAATTGGCATGCTGTATAGGTTTGCGAACTAAGGGTAACAAATTGCGAGTTGAAGCTATTTGTGGACATGTATAAGCGCGAATCTACTGATTCAAGGTCGTTATATTACAGCAGAAATCTTTCATGAAACTATTTCTATGATTTATGGTGTTCTAGGGAGTCACAACAATACTAGTTCTAGTTTGCATTCTTTCCTTGAGAAAGAAATATGTTAGTATCACTTCTCTGCATTAGATGATCATCATATATTTTCTTCATTGGCATATGTCCTAACAAGTTAGTTTGCATCATTGCACTAGCAATTCATCATCACTCTGATTGTTCTCATATTTAGTCTTTACATCAGTTCGTCAGAAAGTAATCTATTGAGCATTTAACCATTGTCCACTAGCAAATTCATTTGCTTCACCAAAACAAGCTTCCACTGTTCTGATGTACATAGCTTATTCTTTTGTGACAGAGATGTGCTGGAATTCAAAGATAGAGAATATTATAAATGGGCTCATGTCCAGAGCCTCAGATCTTCTCTTGATGAGAGTAGACTAGAACAGCGTGTTAAGGCAGCTAATGAAGCTGAAGCAATGTCTCAGAAGAGATTAGCAAGTGCTGAAGCTGAGATTGGTGAATTAAGGGGGAAAATGGAGAGTTCCAGAAGGTAATTTCTAATATACTTGTCCGATACAGTTTCTCTACTGGATATTTGGAAATGTGCCTGGAGAAAAGTTTATCCCTACACTTGTGTTATTTCCTTATATATCTGTTCAAGTAGGCAGAAGTTGGATATATTCTCTATTTTTACTGGTGAAAGAGATGCCAACCGTGAATTTTCTGTGAACTACAGCAATATTGGTAATTTGTCTGAATTATTGAAATCAAGCATGAAGAAGGTGAAGCTTACTTGTCAGAGATTGAGGTCTGTATCATCTAATATATCTTTGTACAATACAGAAGTCAGTATACTAGAAATACTTATTTATAATATTCCAGAGTATTGGGCAAGCATATGAAGATATTCAAACACAAATCAACAATTGCTACAACAAATTATTGAGAGAGATGATCACAATACAAAGGTAATCCTGTGGACTGATTTGCTATCTTTGTTCATATCGATGTACCCTTATCTCAGCATTGGTGTAACCTCCTACTTCTGTTCATCATGACTTGAGTGTGTGGTTTCACTTAAAGCATGCTCTTTAGTTCAGATCCAATTGCCTGTGTACTACCTAATAATAACTTAAATGCGCAATTAGAAGCTTTAGATTAGCTCCATTTTTTAATCCATAATTTCATGTGTGTTACTATAATTATAGTTTTGAGGAGTACATGTGGGAATTCTAATCTTATGGAGAAATTTTTTTAAGCATGTCTTAGCTGATCTAGAGGCCTGTGTCTGTTTTGTTTTTCCTTCTGTCATTGCGAAACCCAGAGCATTATAAGTGTTGTCTCCTGGCGTCAGATTAATAAATCAGTAGAGCTTGGGTATGACAAAATTTTGTATGATCATGAAGGGTGAACCCCCAGTTCATTTATTGATACCGTAAACATATTAGTACAAGAGTTCAACATAGAAACACCATCATAAAAGTATCTTCTGGTCGACACATCAGATAGAGCCACAATAAACAGACCCAGCTAGTTCACACTTAGACTATCACTCTGTTAAATACATTGCAGGCTTTCAAGACAGCAAAATAGCAGTTTCAAACTACCTTTTGTCACCATCATCAACTTAGCATGATATTGTTGCTAACAGTAAGGTTTGATTTTGACAAGCACAGCCTAGTGTTTACTAGCTGAATGCCCATCCTTTGCTACGGATTAAAAAAAAATCATACTGTCCCAGCACGCTGAGTTGTCGCATTGGGCTTGACCTGCTCCATGCCCTCGGCTCCATTGCTGCGCTCGCCTGAGCTCCACACTGGCATCATGCCTCCAATGTTGTGCTTGGCCTACAGTGTGCATTCATGCCATCGCTCTGCCGCCATGCCCAATCGAGCTTTGTTATGGCCCACATCATGCTCCGCTGCCACGGATAAAAATAAAATAGAATTTGTGTTTGAATTAATTTTATTGTCAGGAAGTGTTTTTTCCTTCTTTCTTTCCTATTGATATTTTTTTGGGAGGTGGAAGGGAGAGGATGGATATAGAACATACCAGCACGCAACAACTTCATCTTTGTACGTAGTAAAGATACTTGGTAGATAAGCGAGTATGAGCTATGTAACGGGTGTGGGTGGCCTAGCTTGTGCACATGTAGGTTGTGTTTGGATGATACACGCCCAAGTGATCTCACAGCATTTGGATGCCATCCTCACTATGCCTTGCTCCCCTAGTGTGTCCTCGCCCCAACGCCCGCGCCGCATGCATGTGCAAGTGAAGCCGAAGCTACACTCTGGATTTGTACCCCCAAATCACAGGTTAGGGCAAAACAAAGGAGTTTCGGGCTCAAATCGAGGAGGGGAAGGGCACAAGGTGAGGACGATAAATCAGAGAAGACAACCAAATGCCAGCTTCCTTGCGAAGCTGCGGCTGCCACAGGCCCTGTACTCGCGAGGAAGGGTGGGGGGACGACATCTAAACAGGCCCATAATAGCTGGTATTCCGATGTCAGATTGGTGACTACTATTTGGCCTCTTTTATCCATTTTTTTGAATCACTTCTAAGGAACTAGGCCTTGCTATGCTCATGGTTTTTAAGAGAAGTAACGTGTCGATGTACCATTGTGTGAGTAGTGCTGATCTCTTGTTTATTTAGCGAGCTGGTATTGTACTAGATGGAGCACACCAGCAAAGGTCAAGGATAACAATTGATTTGACTGGGCAGTAAGCAGAAACTGGCATGGTTATGCCTAGATACTGCATGGTTCCTGGTGGATCTTGCTGATTTATTTTTCTTCCTTTCCAAATTTCAAAGAATTGTGAAATGATGTGTTTGTTTGCAGGAACAACACAAAGTTTGGGCAGAATAGCTAAAATCCGAACTGGCTTACTTGACACAAAAGAACCTGTCCTTTTTCTTTGGCAATTGCATCTATCACTTCACTTTTCGCCGGCTGGTTAGCTGGACTAGCTGGATAATATAAAACCTCATAATTATTTTTTTCAACAGACTGGTCCAAACATTGGCCCTTGCTTTTAACGCCAGGTACTGGCAAAGAAGCTGGTAATTCATGTTTT
This sequence comes from Stipa capillata, assembly GCA_019208055.1. Classification (NCBI taxonomy): domain Eukaryota; kingdom Viridiplantae; phylum Streptophyta; class Magnoliopsida; order Poales; family Poaceae; genus Stipa; species Stipa capillata. The sequence goes on along the minus strand of JAGXJF010004535.1, from coordinate 127,620 downwards.
GTCCAAACCTTGAACCTGTTCTCTTCTCTGGTTGGGTGAACCAAAATCTTGAAAACATGGGTATCTTTGTTGTTGCAGTTGAGCCTGCGTATGTACCCATCTCTACCCAACTCTGGTTCAGCAATGAATAACAGCTACAGTTATTCGAATAGCGGAGGTGTTGAGGATCAACTCTGGTTCAGCAACGAATAGCGGAGGTGTTGTGCTATATATTGAAGTTATGTAGAAAACCTCAAATTAGTACTGTACTAGCGCATCCATATCTGGTTGATGAATCAGATTGGTAGGGCTGTACAAGAAAGTCAACTACCATCTTTCCAGAGTCATGTTTACTTTGATTTCTCACATATGGAAGTATACAAATCATTGAACAACTACCTGTATCGCGCAATCTTATGTTAAAATGTTGCTGCAGATCTTTATGGAAGGTATCAAAGTGAAACAGGCACAGGATGCTCTGCATTTAGAGGTATGCACGTTGGACAGGAATTTGCGGCTGGCAAAGAGCTTGATGGAGCTCTACGAAGAGAAAATCACTCATTTAGATGACAAGGTAAATGGAAATGCAGTGTAAAGATAGATAATATCCTATGTTTAGAGGAATGCTGAGACATGCTTTTCCCCACCCGTTTGCAGTTAAAAGTTTGGTCAGAGCAGGTAGGGAGACTTTCAGAAGATGGATGGCGTCATTCTGTTTCTTTGGGCAATGCTCAAAGAAAGCTGGTCGATGTACAGGGAGCGGCCCAACAATTGAGGCAGTCAATGGATCAAATACAAGACAGAGTTGGGAGGAGTCGTTCTGAAATTGCTGGGCTGCTTATAGAATTAGAAAAGGATAGGTAATTGTTTGCAGAGATGTCCTTCACACTCCATGTGACATGCAGATTTGCGTTACAAGTTTAATGATGTTTTTCCAGGTTTAGCAAGAGGAGAATTGAGGATGACTTGGAACTGATGTCAAGGAAAGCTAGTTCTCTTAGAGCAAAAACAGAGGCATCATCAGTGTTAGAAAAGATTCACCAGGAGGTCAAGGAGTACAGGGGAATATTGAAATGTGGTGTCTGTCGTGACCGACAGAAAGAGGTGAATAGTGTTGCCTTCATTTTCTATAACCTTTGTCACCATATTAAACCTAACAACCTATCGTCTTGTATCATTTAGGTTGTGATTACCAAGTGCTACCATCTTTTCTGTAATGAGTGTTTACAGAATTCGCTCAGAAACCGCCAGCGGAGGTGTCCTTCCTGTGGACTAAGCTTTGGGGCTAATGATGTGAAGCCTATTTATATATGATGCTGCCGTGGCAGCTGTCTTGGGGCATCTACGGCATGTGACTTAATGCTTTTTTGGCGTGCTAGGTGACATTATCCTTCAGTTGGAAATGTAACTTAACTTACCAAATTTCTTCAAGGTGGACCCATAGCATATCCTATTTTGATGGGCTATGTGGATCTGCAGCCACAATGCGCTTGGCATATGTTATGCCAGTGTGGCTTCCCGCTCCTTTGTAAAGTGTCGAATTTTCTTGTTGAAACACCTGGTAGTCTTAGCTTGCCTATACATTCTATTATTCTATTTGGCAAATCCAAGGAAGAGGGGTTAGTGATTTCAAAACATTACCATACATTGTATAATATATAGTTTGTAGCTCCTTTTGTTGTAGCTGACAGTAGTATGTAGGTTTTGGCTGTCATTTCAGCTTGTATTTTGTACATTGTCCAGGTTTTGCCTGATAGTGAAATCACAACCAAATGCAGTTTGTTGGTAGCAGAAATTGAACTTTTGGCTAGCTCGGATAACTTCAGGTATGCTTGCCATGCATTTGGGCTTGTTGTCACAGGCTTAAATCAGCATCTTGTGATTTTCGGTGGCATCACTAAAACTTTATGGTTAGTGGGTGACTGGTGTGTAGTGTTCTGGCTGGACCCTGTGTTGTAATTTCTGAACTTTTAACACGCTCTATTCCCTGACAAGAGGACATCTTGGCTTTATTGGTGCCATTGTGGAGACAGGTTGGTAGAGATTGCAGGAGCATCAACTTTTCTCCCTGTTCCTTTTGTTTTGTCATACTTGTACACTGGTAAGTTATGGTAATGATGCTCACATTGATGCCAATGAGGACATCTACGTGTCATGGGATGGCACTTTGTTGTAAGTTTCGTCTGTTCCTTCGTGTCGTGCGTGTAATAGTTGGTTTCGACGGCCAGAGGAGGGCCGTATCATGAGAGGCTATCATGCACTACATTTGCTGTTCCTTCGTGTTTCAGTCACAAAGTAATGCATTGCAGCTAGATGTGTCCACTGGCGATACCCGGGCAGTTGCATTTGCTGTACGACGTCGCTAGGAGGCGGAGAGGTGGAGGGGGAAGACAGGAGGAGGGAGGAGGCGTGGCAGTCCCCGGAGAACGGGTCTTGCAGAACCTGCGAAATGAGTTTTACGGTTCCTGTGAGGCTTTACAGGACCTGTGGGGCCCGCTAGAACCCGGTGTAGGATGGGAGGCTGACAGACGGGACTGGTGAACAGGGATCAGGAATAGGGGCGACGTGGCCTACCTCCTCGCTCGCCCTTTCCTTGTGCCTTAATAGATGGCAATTAGAGATGTCCCATAGACTACGAGAGGTAAAAAATACCACTTCACAAGCGAAATTTACGAGTAGAAGTTGGAAGTAAGCTTAAGCAGAATTAAGAGTAAGTTGCATGGATTTGCGACGTCGAGCACCGAGTCGATATGTGGTCGTCCTCTCCTCCCAGTGCAAGGCGACGCCACTGCAGTGTTTCACGTGGCATTTAAAGGCCATTCCCCAGTCCCCACTGATTTAACCCGAAGGTTGCATTAACGGGCACTGCTCCCTTACTTCTCCCCGGAGCAATCGCCGGCTCATCTGCGGCCGCATCACCCGGCCAGTCAGGATAGCATCCATCTTCCCTCCGTCGTTGCTCCTACCAATAAGGGTGGAAACTGAGAGTGGATAATCCGTATTATCCGATATTCGTATTCGAGAAAACAGTAAAACGGCAAGCAATATCCATATCCGAATTAAAAACGGATGCAGATACGGATATTATCCAGATTTATTTCTTGGATACGGATGCGGATATGGTACTGAATTATAAATAAATACGGATATGGATACGGATATATCCGTATCCGAATAATGTTATATTAGCCTATTTTAACAATTCTCTCTAAGTCTGTAACTCCTTAGCCCAATTATATAGCCCATTAAGCTCAATAGACATAGCAAAACTCTATTTCTCTATGTGAGACATATTTTTATCATCACTTATACATGTAGAATATATTACTATTGTAACAGTCGGTATTTAAAAAAATAGTAATTAATTAAAATTTTGCTGACGTCAGCGGGGGCCCACCCGCTGACACCAGTCGCCACGCGGCGCCGCCCGCCCGCCCGGCCGCTTCTCCTCTCGCGCCACGCGGCCGCCCCGCTCCCCGCGCGCCACGTGTCGCCGTCCCGCCGCTTTCCCCCGTCGCCCCGGCCTCTCCTCCCTCTTTCCTCCCTTTTCCGCGCCTAGCCCCGCCGCTCTCCTGCCTCGCCGTGCCGCTCGCCGCCTCCGCCGGCACCGGCGCCGCTCCGCCCCGCAGCCGCCGTCGGGAGCTTCGCCGCCGGCATCGTCGCCGCCTCTTCCCCGACCCTCCCGCTTCCCCGCCGCCGCCTCGTCTTCCCCGGTGCCGCCGCGTCTCCGCCGCCGCCGCTGCCTCGCCTTCCCCGCCGGCGCCACTCCGCCTTCCCCCTCCGCCGCCCTCGGCCCCCGGCCACCCGGTGAGCCTGCCCCTCTCCCTCCTTTCCCCGCGGTCCGGCCTCCCCACCCGCGGCCTGGCCTCCTCCCCGCGCAGCCCGCGAGGCCGGCCAGCGAGCCGGCCCGTTTCCCCGCCGGTGGGCTGGAAAACCGAAAAAAAGAGAAAAGTAAAAGGAAAAAAGAAAGAAATAAAGAAAATAAAACTAATAATAATAAAAAAAACCTAGGGCCCACTAGTCAGTGACTTAGGCTAGTTTGACCTAGGTGTAAAAAGTATTTTAATTAATTTTTGTATTTATAAAGTTGCAGAAACTATTTAAAATTGCTGAAAACATAGAAAATTCATCAAAAATTCATATGAACTCAGAAAATTATGAAAATTTTATATTTGGAATCAGTGCAACATGTAGTATCCAGTAAAAATAATGTTGGCCATGTAATTGTGCTGGCAATTTCTAGAATTAATTAAAATACATTAAAACTTGTATAAATCCCTAAAAATTCATTCATTGCTCAAAAATCATGAAAATTTACCCGCATAACCAATAGAGCAGTGTCTATCACTCAAAAATAACTCCATAGTATTTTGATGTCCAGAAAATCAATTAATTAATAAAAATAGTCAATTAGGGTTTACTCGGTCGGCGAAAATCGTTAAAAACCCTAATTTTCGATCCTCGCCTCAAAAGGACCCGAACCTTATTTTCAAATGTTTCCAACCTAATGATTAGCTAAGTATCATGCATCCCATGCAAAAGTCATGCCATGTCATCTTGAATGCTTATGTATTTATTTTCGTTCTTTTCATCGTCGTATTTGCAAACCCTAGAAACCGGCGACGAGGGAGTGGAGCCTCAGCAATCTGACTTCCAGGAATCCGAGGAATTTCCCAGTCCAGGCAAGCAGAGTTTGCGACATTGCCATGCTACTTTCTTTGCTTTTCGTTAATTATGATATGCCATGATTATGAATTGTTTTAGCTCAATTACATGCCTGATGATGATTGCTACTGTTGGGTTACGGTTTAACTTGACGTGCCATCAACTTATACCCTTAATGAGTGAGATGAGAGACGAGGGAGCATGGTTGGGAGGGCGTCTGTACAATGTTGGAGTCGCTCGAGCCCTACGTCGAGTTTACCGGAGATACAGCACGTGAACCCTCGCTCGATGCTCCCTGAAAAGCCGCGAGGCAGTTGGTTGTGTCGGAGACTATAGTTGATGTCTGGTTGAGGCCCGCTCACGGTGGACTAGCTATCCTCATGAGTTGGACCAAGAGAATCTTTATGGGGTCATCGACTAACCAAGACCTCTTTGTGTGAATTGAACTGAAGGATGTTGACCTGTAGGTCAATTCATGGATCTATGTTGGTATATTATGTTGATCGGTCGAATCTAGTTATATCCATTGATTGATGTTAACTTGGTTGTGTATCATGGAGAACTTACATTATTTGGTGTTGCTCAAATCTACTAGCATGGTAGGGTTGATGTTCTTCTTCTGGTTAACCTCATATTAACGTCATGTCCAAGCACTACTAAGTCTTGCGAGTACGTTTGTACTCATTGGTAGTTGTTATTGCATGCTTAGGAACAGGTGAACCCTCCATCGGTGACTATTTCCCTGAAGACGCTTGAATCGGTATCTCTTTAGCTTTTCGAACTTGTGGACCGATGTAGGGTATTTTGGGCCTTTTGAGATACTAGCTTGTATCTCTGGGTAAAACTGCATGTTTCCGCTATTTATTTGTCGTACTTAAGACCTTCGGGTCAAATGTCTATAAATTAAGTAATTGCCCAAATGTAAGGGATGTGCACTAATTATCTGGTAATCCTCCCTGTAGAGTTTGTGCAATGATATGCGAAGTTGTTTAACACGGCTCTTCGTACACAATGCGTGTATGGTTGAAGTGTGCGAAGAGACAGTAGTGAGTTGGTACGAGTCTTCTGTGCGAGGTTCGTGATCACGAGTTGAGTGACCCGCCAGCTGCGATGCGACTGTCGGCTGGGTAGGGTGTGGACGTCAGTGTCGGGTCTTCGGGTGACCCATCGATCTGTGCTACGGCCGATTGGGTTAGGGTGTGGACACGGACGCCGGGCTCCTCTTGTGATTGCAATTTTCATCGCGGAAGCTGAGTATTAACCCACTACAGGGTTTCGGAATCATGATTGGCTTACGGCATGGTATCCGTTTCTGCCCAGCTGGACCAGCAGTGAGACATACGACCAGGTGGTCAGGTGGTGTTCGTATGCAGTGCTGGTTCGGTGTCGGACCCTTAGCGGTGTATGCACGCGAGGTAACGTATATCCACGTTAAACGGTTGCTCGGTCTTTGACGGCGTATCGTACGTTAAGCCAGGTACGATTCCGGGTCCCGACAACTATCGTATGTCATCGATTTATATATGTCATTAACTCATCATCATGTTCATATACTTATCTAGTTATGTGGTTTACCATAGTCTATCATTAAAGCTGTAGGATATTTATATCCGACCGACTTAAGTATATATCCGATTCGTATTCGTATTCGAGTAACATTCAATTCATATTCGTATTTGACAACATTCGTATTTATGTCCATATTCGCTTTAAAAATGTGGAAATGAAAGTGGAAAGAGCACTGTCCGATTTGTATCCGATCCGTTTCGACCCTTACCTACCAATAGCGCAGCATCGCTATGCTACAGTATACCCATCGCAATCCGCTGCACAGTGCAGTGTATAGCAGACCAGCGAAACAGTGACCAAAAGGCGCCTTGACCGGTAGCAATTATGCATGCGGCTGCGTCCATGGCTATCAGCATTCAGCATGGATGGATGGATCGATCCACTGAGCATTCACGTCACGGTAGGTAAACCGTGCAAATCGTGACAAACTTGTTTCACTTAACGCAGATAGCTAATCTTTTTCTCCCTTCCTGACCCAGATAGCTCATTTAATTAAAGGAATATATATTGTGTGGGCACGCCGGGCTTGCTAGCTAGGCTGAACGTACGGGTACACGAAATTTGCCCTGTAAGGAGAGCCATCCATGGCCGCTCTTACTTGTCTCGCACTATGCTGTCGTGATAAATGTGCTCCCCCCACAACTAGAAGGTGTTTGGTTGAGTTTTTCAGCAGCTTTTCACTGGAAAAACTACAGCCCAATCAAACAGTCAGCTTTTCAGCAGCTTTTGCCAATGATAACTGTAGGCTTTGCAGTGCAAATTCAGCTATTTGGAAAAACTGCCTTTTACCAGCTTTTTGCAATATGCTGAAACTTCAGTGCTCATTTTCTAAAATGCTGTAGATGGTTTGGATCAACCAAAAGCCATATAGTCACCTTCTCATAGCCACAACAGTTTTTCTAAACAGCCAGCCAACAGCAGCTTTGTCAATAGCTATAACCCAACCAAACAGGTCCTTATTTGCCGGGTAGGCCATAGGGTAGTGAAACTATTCCTGTGGATCCTTCCTACGTGCAAGTATTCCGATATTTTATTCAATAGCAGGCGCATGACAGGAATCAGGTGATATAGACAATTAATGACTAGCAAGTATTCCATAAAACAGTGGCCAAACACAGGAGCTAGCTAGGCGTGGGAATGCGATCTTCCCGGCGACTTTACGAGTTTAGTTTTGGTGACATGTACTATTCATCATCTTCTTCGGCTCCGGTGGACCTAGGGGATCGATCTACAAGGAACTATGCATGATGGCGCCCAAGCCCGGCTGCGGGGCCACCTGACCTACCGCAGCGGCAGAATCACCACTGTTTTACGAGGGTCTATGCAGTTCCTCTCGCGTTGTGAATAAACACGGTTTTCTACGTCTATTTCCTTCTCCAGCCCATTTTAGTACTCCTACATTCAACATTTTTGTGTGCGCCGGAACAGCTTGTTTGGTTTGTACTATTAGTTAGTAACCAGTCCATTCACTTTCAAAATTGGCTTAGTTTCACAGAAAGCCGCGTGGCCGCAACCAGCCGCGGTGTGAAAGCGAGTGACCACTATTACACGTACTGGGGGCTAGTTCTGACTCTGAGATGCCCAGTACAGAGAGCAACCCGTTTATGCATGTATGTGCACACATCCCTCCGTGCGTGGTAAGTCTCATCTACTGTTCGCACACCATGATTGTTGACACCAACACATGACTCTTCACTAGCTACCGCTGTACGCCCTCTCAGAAAAACGAAGAAAATGCACCGTACGCACTCGTGGCTGGCTCCGCGGGGGATGGGCCCCTGGAGATCGAGAAGAACATACACCACCAACAGGAGACGAATCAGATTCCTCCTCCACCGCACGCACGGAGGATTCCATTCGTTTTGGCTGGGATCTGTAGCTATTTGCGGGTGCTTACATACGTACGCTCGTGGCCAAGAGACCACGCAGCTGCACAGAACTCCATGGGCCACCGCCCGGCCGGTGGTGACGCGGGTTGCCAGGGCACAGGGACTTTGGCGTGACAGTACACGAGCCCGGCCGGTGAGAAATTGAAGAAAACGATAGCGAGCTGCGGCCGGCCGGTTCGTGCCCAACCACTGCAATCGCGAGGTCTTTTGGTATCCACTTCCGCTTGTTGTAACACATCGTCGATTCAGCGGAGATGTGTAAGGTAGCAGAAGCAAGAATTAGTATTTGCCTTTGAGCTTCAAACTAGAGCTCGGGAGTTGGAAAGTTGAAACCTAGTACTGCGAGACCTTGCTTCCATGGGGATACAACTGCACTGCTCTTTCTCCCTCCCTCCTATGTTTTGGCTTTTCCCAGGGTTTTGATTCTTGCTGTGGGTTTGCTTTTCGCTAGCCCATCTCCACGACCATTTCTTTGGACTGTACTCTGTAGGGTCTGTATATATTTTTGCGTATATTTCCTTTTCTTCTTTTGGTGATGATTAGGATGACATCTACACATAGAACAAAAATGTACTAAGATGTTCATGACGAATGTGCAGTGTCTATAGACTATATTTTAGTGTAGGCGTGTAGCATACTAGCATAGCATCTTCGTTTCTGCCTATCAGTTGTCTAGATTCATGATGAGAGAGAGGGGAGAGAGGTATGGACCCATGCCATGCATGCATACATACTACTGATTGGTTAGATTTCTTGCCTTGTTCTTATTACCACCAGTACGAGCCACAAATAAAGCATAGTTAAAAGGAGTGGCGGCAGTGTTGATTGTTGGAGTAGTAGTATGTGGATTTCCTACCACACAAGTACGTGCCAATCTGTGGATCGACGTCCCTCCTTTTTCTTTGCCCCAGAGAAGTTTCAACCCTCTCTTCCTCTCTTTGCTCTTTTGCCTGTTCACCCACACAATCATAAGGAATCTATCTAATCTTTCAGTGCCTTTGATCCACGTCATTATGCATGATCCTTTATTCACCTTGTCTCTACGTATAGGTGCTCCCATCAAAACTGGGCTTTAATGGTTGTGGGCAGGGTATTCTTTTCTTATTGTAGGTCAGGCCTGTACCACTACACAGACGTGCACAAGGCTTGTCCTCCCTCGGCGAATTTTTATTTTCTGAAGGAGATAAAAGATTTACCTCATTTCATTGATTAAAGAGAGAAAGTTTATGACAGGTTAAAGGAAACAAAGTAAGGAAAAGCAATTACAAGAAGGACTCTAAAAATCGTGGACGTCTACTCTCCTGGTAATAAGCTTCCCAAGAGCTTTGCCCCCGCAAGGGCCCAATTCATTGCCTTCGTTTTGATGTTTGCAAAGATGGAATGAGGGGGCGTTGCAACATGCCAAAAGACGCGTGCGTTTATCTCATTCCAGATTTTCCAAGAAACAAGAATAATGAGGGGTGCTATTCCTTTTCTTTGGGGTGAGACTATCGTTACCATGTTCGTCCACCAACTTTTGAGTGATGGAGCCATGTGCCAGCGTGCGGGGTCTATTGTGTAAAGGCCGAGCCATTCCTTTAGCATGTTCCAAAGTCGGATTGAGAACCAGCATCGGAAGAGGAGGTGAGCTGCCGTCTCTTGCTCGCGCTTGCACAGGGGGCATAGGCCGCAGTTTGGCCATCCACGGCGCTGAAGGCGATCAGCCGTCCAGAGCCTATTCCTGATGGCCAATCAGGTGAAGAACTTGCATTTTGGTGGCATCTAAATCTTCCAAATCATAGGGCATAAGTTGGTGGATGTGGCACCGAAGAATTATGCGTTGTAGGTGGATGCTACTGTGTACTGTCTAGATGACGTGAATTTTCATAGAATTGTGTCTTAAGCGTCTTTGTCTAGATGATGGTGTATAATGTGCGGAAAAGATTAAGTCATCCACAACTCATACAATATTTATTTCACATTTCACCGACTACAAGAAAATTATTGATTTTTCTGGTGGAACCCGTGCATCAGAGGCACCCCCTATTTCTTACCACGCAAGATCATATTCCCAATCTCCTCCTTTCCTTTTTAGTCGTTGATACCACACTTGCACTCGTTGCATCTCCGGTAAGCCATCGTGGCCGATCCAATTAATGTGCTTGACCTCCACCCTGAAACCGCCCCTCAGGAGAAGCGCCAGAACGAGATCTAGCATAGGCGGCCAGCCCCCTACCACAGCGGGAAGCTAGCCGTAGCCAAAGACCATTCCACCGAGGCAGCCTCGGGTTGCTTATGGCTTCCACCACACCACACGGGCCCACCGAGTTGCCAGAAGGCTCCGTCGACCTTAGGTCATCGGGGCGTTACATTTGGGAAGCTTTTTTTTAATATTATTTTTTTATTTAAAAATTTTAAAAATAATACCACATTTAAAAAAATTGTAAAACTGGTCTCAATCGCCACCAACCCTGATGATTAGGGCGTAACTGCCACACGTTGTGACGATAGGACCCAATCGTCAGCCGCACCGACGATTCAGTATGGAATCACCAAGCCGCGTGGCGATTGACCGTAATCGCCACAGGAGATGGCGATTGGCCCTAAATCACCAGCGGATGTGACGATTGCCCCCTCTGATTAGCGCCCTGACTCATGGCGATAGCGCCCTGTGTCCTGGCGATTATGGAGAGTAACTGCCTATCGCCACCAGGGATAGCGATTACGCCCTATCGCCACCCCGCCTGGCGATAGCACTTAATATCGTCAGTGCGGCTGGCGATTGGCCCCTATCGCCATGAAGCGTGGCGGTTGCGCTATAATCGCCATGGCTAGTGGTGATTGATGCCAGTTTTACAATTTTTTTGAATGAGGTATTATTTCTGAAATTTTTGAATAAAAAAAATAATATTTAGAAAAAAACTCTACATTTGGGCATGATGCCCAGTGCCTTCAAGTCCGGAATGGACGGTGTCGAGCGGGCCGGCAGCAGAGCCACCGCTTGGTGCAGCACGCCGCCCACGTATCGGCTCCTGCCTCTGAAACTGCCGCACCACCGGGAGACACACCTTCAAACCATCGCCCGAAAACCAACCGGAGCCACTCGCCACCTTTGGCCGTGAGCCATGCCGCCACAGCGAGGAGGTGCTAGAGAGTGCGTTCTTAGGATTAGGCTGAGTCACCTCCGGTGTCGCCCTTGGAGTGATACGAGGGGCTATTGTAGGGAGAAATGAAAATCCTTCTCTCTCCTCCACATCAGTAAATACCTTACGTGGTATGAACAGAGGAAGGCTGCACCCAATTGTACATATCCTAATTATTCTTTTGGAGGGAACTACATATTCGAGTTATACTCTGCCATAGACGCGTAGTACCTTTCTACTTTATTAAATCAATTTTAAATTCCACTCGACCATTTGGATCGACATGACATTTAGTCACTACTACAGATTGGTCCATCCTACATGGCTCATCATAAACAGATGGAACGAATCGTCTACGACGCATCACATCACATACGGTCCAAAATTTTAAACCGTTTGAGATGAGTTGAGAAAACCCACTGTCTCTAATGACGCAAGATCACAGATGATTTTCAAGCCGTCAGTGGCAAGTCATCTCAGACAGGTGCACTTATGAACCGTCTGTGATATGTTTCACTATCACAGACAGTTCATTTAAGATAACTGTCCGAGATGTTATCACAGACGGTGTAAGTGAATTAACCATTTGTGATGACCAACTGCCCTATATAAAGTACCATGCTAATCTAGATCTGTTTTAGATCCAAATTTGATTGTTACACTTGCACGATTTGGCGATTAGACCCAAGATTTGGAGGAGCTATTGTAGATTCTACTTATTGGTTATTTAGGGTTAGTAATTTTTTTCTTAATGATTGCTTTATGGTTATGGTCTAAGATTATATTTAAATGTACATGGAGAAGATAAGATTATTTAGATCTATGTAAAGGAGATAATTGATGGTAATTTTTTTATCTAGCTAAAGGGGTTAGAACAATTAAGGTTATTAGTATGTATTAGTGTGTAACGTAGCTCTTGATAGTATGGAGAGATTGTGAAGATATTTTTGAAAACCTAAAACTCGCTTCTATGGAGAATTTATTTGCTAATTAGATAATATGTAGATTTCTATGAAAATATCTTGAGTAAGTATGCTTTCTTGTGAAGATGGAGCGAAGTTGGATGTACAATTAGAACCGTGTGTTGGTGGAGTACATGAATGGTGTGTTTTGATTTATAAGTGCTACCAAGGAGAATATATTGAGAAAGAGTAAGGAGTTTATGCCATGTCCATGCATTGGCTGCAAGAACTAAAAGATGTGGAAGACTAAAGGGGAGATCCAAGGACACTTGATTCATAGAGGTTTTATGGAGGGTTACACTTTTTGGACTAGTCATGGTGAAGAACAGATTATACAGTAAGGCGACGATCAAGTCAACAAATGTCTGTTGATGATATCCATTTTGAATCCGATCCTGAGGATATGTTGTCGAACGACGTTTATGATTTGGATCAAATGTTGCTCGATGCTAGGGATGGATCAGATGGGAAAGAGTATGATAAATTCCTGGTCGTAATGGAGGACTTGAAGAAACTTTTGTACGAGGGCTGCAAGATGAAATGCATGAAATTGTCGTCTATTCTTGAATTTCTTAAATTGAAGGCAAGCAACAGGTAGTCTGACAAAGATTTCACATCGTTATTAACTCTCTTAGAGGACATGCTTCTAGAGGGAAACTATATGCCCACAACCACCTGTAAAGCAGAGAAGATGCTTTGTCCCCAGAAATGGAATAGAAAGAATACATGCATGTAAGAAAGACTGTATTCACTTCTGTAAAGAGTACAAAGACTTTCATGTTCGGTGTGTAAGGCATCTCAATACAAGTAGCATAAGAATGAAGATGATGACACCGGAGGAGACGAGGTGACAAAATGATTTCCTACTAAGGTCGTGTGGTACCTTCTTATAATTCTATGTTTGAAGCATTTATTTGCAAACACGAGGGATGAAAAATGATGCACTAGTATGCCGAGGGCCGAATGATGGAAAGTTAAGACATCCAGCTGACGCCATACAGTGGAGAAACGTCGATAGAAAATACCCTACTTTCAGTGCGAAATCGAGGAGTATATGGTTTCAGTTGAGTACAAACAGAATTAATCTATTTGGTAATATGAGTAGCCGACACAACATTTGGCCCGTGGCTTTCTATATCTACAACCTTCCTCCTTCATTGTTTATGAAGCGGCAATACATTATGCTATCAATATTGATCCAAGGACCAAAGTAACCTGGGAACGACATTGATGTGTACGTAGCACTACTGATGGAGGATCTGCAAACACTATGGAATGAAGGGGTAGAGGTATGGGATGCAAACAAACGAGAGAACTTTGCATTCTGAACCTTGATATTTTTACAATCAATGACTATCCCGCCTTTGGTAACCTGCCAGGCTGTAGTATAAAGGGGGCCAAAACCTGTCGTCAATGCTCGGATGATATCACGACTGTGTGGCTAAACAACTCCCCCAAGGTCGTGTACATGCGGCACCGTAGGTTCCTGAAGAGAAATCACATGTACCACAAGATGAAGAAACAATTTGACGGAGGGATGGAGGAAGATCCTATTCCAAAGCCTAATAGTGGGAAAGAAGTATATGATATGGTTAAGGATATAGATGTTGTGTTCGGAAAGAGACATAAAGTGAGAAAAGACATATGAAAGAAGAAATCAATATTTTGGGATTTACCTTATTGGAAGTACTTAGAAGTTCACCACTACATTGATGTGATGCATGTAGAGAATACTGTTTATGACAGCTTGATCAGTCTCTTACTTAACATTCCTAACAAAAAAAGGATGCTGTGAAGGCATAACTTAACTTGGTCGAATTAAGCATCAGACTTGAGTTAGCACCGATAAAGAATGATGACAAAGGCCGATCATTTATTACCCCTGCTTGTTACACTCGACCTAAGGCCGAAAGGGCTAACTCTGTAGTGTTTGCATGGTGTTGAAGTTACATTGGGTTACTCGGCACACATCAAGAAGCTTGTTTCGATGCAAGATCTGAAATTAATTGGCATGAAGTCTCATGATCGTCAGGTGCTGATGACATAGATGCTACCTATTGCAATAAGAGGTATCTTACCGATCAAGATTCGATAGACAATCATGAGGTTGTGTCATTTCTTCAACTTAATCTCTTATAAGGTCACCGATCCTAAAGGACTAGACACCCAGCAAGAAGAGCTAGTGGAGACTCTACGTGACCTCAAGATGTATTTCCCTCCATCATTTTTTGGTATCATGCTCCATCTCCCAGTTCACCTCGTCGAAGAGATAAAAATGACTAGGCCCGTCTTCCTACAGAGCATGTTCCCTTTCAAGAGGTACATGGAGATTCGCAAGTCTTTTGTACATAATTGGTCTAGGTCGGAGGGCATCATTTTCGAAGGTTATGCAATCGAAGAGGTCGTTCAATTCTGTATGGAATACATGGCTCATGCAAGTCCAATAGGTGTGCCTTGATCACATCATGAGGGGAGGCTGGAGGGTATTGGGACCATGGAAGGAGAGACCCTAGGCCAATGAAGGATTTGTTTGTTCGAGCCCATTTCACGATCTTGCAACACATGACTGTAGTGTCCCCTTACATTGAAGAGCATCTGAAGGTGCTACACAAATTCCAACGCGATCCGATGTTTGGAGCACGAAACAACAAAACATTGGGTTCAACTAATGGTCCGAGGACTGACTCATTGGGAGGTTGTCAAACGAGGATATAGTGACATGGTTGGCAAGAAAGCCAACCTATTCAATTGTGACATGGCAAGGATATGACATAAATGAGTACACATTTTATATGAAGGTCTAGAATGCAAGGAGCACGTACCAGGACAGTGGTGTTTTCATTGGTGTCGTCAATACAGTAGGGGTACTATGGGTTCATAGAGGAGATTTGAGAGCTTGACTACGTATGTTTCAAGATCCTTCTATTTCGGTGTCATTAGGTCAGTATCTATCTGAAGGTCGACAAGCACGGCTTCACTACAATGGACCTGCAATGTTTTGGATACCTAGAAGAACCTATTGTACTCGCTAGACAAGTTACAAGTCTTCTATGTAATTGACTCGTCAAATAGAGGTGACACATAGTAAGGAATGGAAAAGAGGTAGGAGTCGATAATGTAGTGAACGAGGATGACTACAACAAATTTGACAACTTGCCTCCTTCAAAAAATGGCACGACGTCAGAGGAGCAAGAAGAAGACGTGGAACCAACGTACATACACAAAGGTCAAGAGGGAGGGTTAATTTTTAAAGGAAATAAGAAAGTGGTGGAGTAAGTGCAAGAAAGCTACTTTTATGTCATATTATTTGAATTTGAATTACTGTAAATGTGATGGTTATTGTATATAGAGTTATTATATATTTGTGAATTTACATGATTTCTGAACGTGCATGATTTATGAATTTGTGTGTACATTTGTTGTGTTGTATTTTAGAGGGCATGACTACCATTTTCTGATGCTAGCTCCAAAACAAGAAAAAAGCATACCCTCTAGAAAGAGCATTAAAGATGGTTTCCATCCTAAACCGTCTATGTTGACATGTGTAAGATCCGTGGCTTCCGACAGAGGGGGGTGAATGTCGAGGTCAAATTTCTTTCACAAATTCTTCGCATACATATTCATATTAAAAGACTAGTATGATCAGAGTAAAGATGCAGTAGAAACACCCCCAAAAGCCCTTGGTGATGTGGAGCTCGTTGATAGCTTCGAAATGAGTCCAAGATCACCAAATTTCGAGTTCTGACGCAAAAGTTATGGCCAAAACAGTGAAGCTACCCAACCTGAAGAAAAAGAGAATTTCGGAAATTCCGGGAATTTTTTCGGAGATTCAGACTTTTGGTTCTGTTCTCAGTGAAGCGATTCAGCCTGAAGAAAAAGGAATCTCAGAAGTTCCGAGAATTTTTCCGGAGATTCTGACTTTTGGTTCTGTTCTCAGTGAAGCGATTCAGCCTGAATAAAAAGGAATCTCGGAATTTCCGGGAATTGAAGAATCGGACACTCCGAGATTTCTGAAGAAACTGAAGAACTCAGCAGGCAAGAACAGAAGTGAATCTCGGAGGTTTCGAGATTGAAGAATCGGACACTCCGAGATTTCTGAAGAAACTGAAGAACTCAGCAGGCAAGAATAGAAGTGAATCTCGGAGGTTCCAAGATTAAAGAATCGGACACTCAGAGATTTCTGAAGAAATTGAAGAACTCAGCAGGCAAGAACAGAAGTGAATCACGGAGGCTCCGAGATTGAAGAATCGGACACTCCGAGATTTCTTGTGAAACTGAAGAACTCAGCAGACAAGAACAGAAGTGAATCTCGGAGGCTCCGAGATTGAAGAATCGAACACTCCGAGATTTCTGAAGAAACTGAAGAATTCAGAAGAAGATCAGCCAGGTTCCAGAACTAAGATTTCGATCCAACTTTTTGGCTAATTCAGAATCTACCCAATCAAATCAAACCAAAATTTGCAGAGGGGTGTAGGAAGGTCTTGTGAGTCTAGATCAAGTGCTGATCTCCATAAAAACTTCTCAAATTAAGACCTTTACCCCTTTTTCTTCAATCAGATCTAGAAATGAGAAAAGGAGGAATTTTGAAAGGAAAGGAAGCTCGTGAGGAATCTTGATCTCAAATCAATATGGTATCATCTCACATGTCCCAGCAACCTATTCCAAGCCCCAAATCACAGAATCAAACCCCCTACAAAGATTAATCACGAAAATTCCATTTCTTACTTGTTTTCCAAGAAAACTCGAAATAGAGAAGAAAAAGGTTGAATCATTGGGTATGCTTGGATGGACTCAGTATGGGATGATCTTCCCATCATTTACTTGCCATATCACAAATCAATCCATAGGAGAAAACCAGAAAATGAAAATTCAAAAGAGCTAATGAAGGAGATAACTCAAGAACACAAAGGGATTGAAGAAATCTTTTTGTATTGAATTTTCGTGGGTTTTCTTTGGTTTAAAAGCCTCTCATGATTAGGCCAAAGCACTCTTTAGTGCAGCTCTCCCTCTCCTAGGGTTTACAAAGTGATAACAAGGGGCGCAAGGAAGTAAGCACCCCCTTGACACCTATTTATAGTAGGAGGGACAAACCCCCTCACCACTTGGGCCTTAATGCTCTATGGGCCTAACCTAACTAGCACGCATCACAAAGCATCTAGCTAGCTTAGCCACTATCCGATTTTCCATCCACCCTAAGCAATCCCTAAACCGCTTCCTTGGGCGCCTCCGCCGCGGTTTCCTGAAAAGCTTCTTGGTGGATTTGGCGCTTTTCCCAAAACGCCCCCGAGACTCAACTTGGTCTTCATGACTTGGCTCCAACTGCTTCCTTGTCCTCCGTGTACATGCTTTTAAGCCGCACGATGTCGTCGCCATCTCCTTGACTGCAACTCCGCCCTCCAAGCTTCATGTCGGTCCCACGTGGCCGAACCATCGCCGCACCCACCTCGCACCTGCACACAATAGACTAAGCAAAGTGTTGCAAGCACAAGATTTTCTCCTTGACCCAAGTTAGTCCAAACAATTCATCCTATCATTTTTTACCAAGACAAAATGATAAAAACTTTAACTCCAAACACTTGGACTTTGCAATTAACCCCAAACTGCAAAAACTCCAATTCCCAGAACAAAAGTTCAACCATGAGCACAACATCTCAGAACCACCGAGACACCTACCCAACCACACTGGGATTTCTAGACAATTTTCACGAGACAAATTGACCAAACTCGAGTTCATCAATCAACACATGGTCAAACGTGAAAGTTGATTGGAACATCCAAAAGCTGGATCGGAAGTTCCGATTAGATCGGATGTTTCGGATAGAAAACCGAATGTTCCGATCAAAACAGAACTTCTGGATACAAAACCGGATGTTCTGAAAAGCTTGAATTCTTGCAACACTCAAGCACAACTCCAAACTCAATAAATACTAGGCAATATGTTCATCATCTAAATCCTAGGGAAGCACTACGACATATGAGCCCTTCAGACACAACTCCCCCTAGGTTCTACAATCTCCCCCTTGATGAATATATTGCCAACCCTCTTTACAATTACATTGAGTCAAGAAAATGGAGTTGATTGAAGATGAAAAGCAAACGAGTTGCCAGATTTCACACTTTGGCCCAAATTAAAGAGAAAGCAACATATGGCCAAGTGAACACACAAGACAAGTTGCGATGCAACACGACAAAAGGAGCAACAAACACTCAAGCTTCACAACCTATCCAAATTCTCAAAAAAAGTGTTCAATCTCACCCAAGGTCCAAATGTACATGTGCAATGACTATATGACCTTGACCATTGCGAGAAAAGGATCCAAATAACAAGCAAGAGCAAAATGCAATGAACGGAACTCCCCTCGCTTGATTAACCCATTTTGCACTTGATCCCACTTCTTTTTAGCTCTCATTATTCATTTAAGCACATTGCAAGTAAATGCACGTACATAAACTCTAAACTCCCCCTTTTTCATTCTTCTTCCCCAACAATTGTTATCATCTTGATTTAACATTATTCTCCCAAAATTATTCTCCCCCTTTGGCAATATAAGCATCAAGGGAACAAACTCCCCCTCAAATGATGCATGGAAAGACATACGAAAGAGAAAAGCAAGCATCGGGCCAAGAGAATGTCAATAAGAGTAAGATCCAAAATGTGAGCGAAGGCTTAACATATGCGATGAAACTCCCCCTCACTCCTACAACCAATGCATTTATGATCTACTCCATATCAAAGTAAAATCCATTCGAGATCAGGTTCAAAAATGCACACACATGCTTATCTTGCAAAAACATGCCAAGGTATGATTGATACTACTGCACACACATGCTTATCTTACAAAAATATACCAAGGTATGATTGATACTACTATTTCTCCCCCTTTGGCACTACAGTCATCAAGGGACTTCACGTCTCCCTCTTTGACTATGCAATGATAGAATATCTAGAATAAGCATGTATGCATAGAATGGAATGGAAATTTTTGACTTTTTAATTTTTAGCGAGCTTTGAGAATTATCCAAAGAAAAGGATACTAATTGAAAAATTGCCAAGATTGACAACATTGATAAAATTGTCACCAAGCCATGCACACATGTGCTACTCAAATCATGTCAAGATATTTATGAAGTAGTAAAGGGCTAGCACAAGATAAAGCCAATTGATTCATATTCAAATTATGTATAGATTTCCCATATGGCAAATCGCAACTAGAGAGCCTCAAACAAATAAGCTTCATCTATCATACTAAGCATAGCAAGGATAACAACATGACTCTAAAAGAACTCTTACGTTTTCCAATGGGACCTAGCGACTTACAAAGAACATCAACACTAGAGCATACCCTAGGGTAGGCACCCCACATTTGCACATTTGCAATTTTGTTGATACCACTTGTAGGTGCAATTCTTAAAAACACTTGTGCAAGTGTGACTAGCAAAGACGGTTCTCGAAATGTGTGGGCAATCCGACAATAAGCAAGCCTACCCCTTCCAATGAATTTCGTGTTTCCCCCTAAAGTACAATAGAGGGCAATTCCGAAAGACAATTGGGTAATTGTGACGTGCAAAAACATGACAAGCAAAAACTGCACACACACACAGTTGCGCAAGGTTCAACCAAAGGATGTTCGAAAGTTCAATTCTAGATTCATGTGACTATCAAAGACATACTAAGCATTCAAGATTCAGCATGGCTATGAGAGGACAACCTAAGAAGCAAAATTGCCACATGATCCACAATATACCTTTAGAAGTGTAAGTTCTTAACAAGTCTAGCTAGAAATCACTAAATCACACATGTCAAGACATGATAAGACTAGCTAAACAATGAATCATGGCATGACAAGGTGCAATAACAATCAAAACATCATTTCATCAATGGGTAATAATCAAAGCTCTAATAGTACCAACTGTAACCATGATATAATACATGATGCAAGATGCAATATGATACAATATGGTACAAGCATGACAAAAACTCCCCCTCAATACAAGCCCATTAGCCCCAAAAGAAATCTCAAATGAAGATCGACTAGAAAGCTTGTAAGAGGAAAAGAAATCACTTCACTGTCCTCACATCACAAGGCTAGCAATAAGAAGAGGCCAAGAAAGGAGTGAAGATGGCAACACACAACCGATCGGAGAAACACTCCTACAACGCATGGTCTCTAGGTCAATAAATCTCACAACTCCCCACACAAGATCCTTAGGACTCAATCATCTAATCATCAGCACATCCTAAGATAAAGATAGAGTATCAGAGGAGAAAGAGCAACCTAGAGACACGAGGTGAGAAACAAGTCGAAAAAAAAACACTCGTGAACACACGCTTGATTGCAAAAGAGAAGCAACCAAACCACCTATCCTATGCCCTACACAACCTATAGCTACAAAACCCCAGAATGTATGCCACCGCCATGTCCATGATGACCGTGGTGCCTCCCCATTGACCACGACGCCTCCCCTCGACTGCACTACCCTGTTGCCCTCCTTGCCTCCTCCTCCTCCCAAAGCCACCGCGTGCCCTTGCCTCCTCCCATCGTCGGCCACCTCTGCCCCGCCGACTGCTGTGCTCCCGTGATTTTTTAGGTGCCCAAACCCATCTATTATGCTTAGATCAACCCTTAGAGCAATCCTGTGGAGTTGTATTTTGAATTAGTTGGCTAGATTTTAAATTAGGTTCAAATAGATTGAATTTAGGTCAAATTTGAAGGAATTAGTGTTGTTTTATATTTCTAAGGTTATATAATTTTCCTAGCTTCCTAGCATGTATAGGAACTAGTTTATGCATTCTTCAAGCATTGTCCATGAGTCTAGGTTGTACTTAAATATTTATATTTATTTTAATTTTTAATGCAAATCATGAAATGTGAAATATGAGACTGTTAAAGCAAACTTTGAGATGTGATACTTAGAAAATTTTACTAGTTAGGTATGGAAATTGATTAAATTTTTTGAAACTTTTCATAAGTTTAGGTTGTATTTAATATTTACATGTATTTTGATTTTTAATGCAAATTGTGAAATGTGAAATATGATGCTATTAATGCAAATTTTGAAATGTGATACTTAGAAAATATTACTATTTGCGTATGGAAATTGTCACTAGTTAGGTATGGAAATTGATTAAAAATTTAGAAACTATTCATAGATCTAGATTGCATTTAAATATTTACATATATTTTAATTTTAATATTATTTCATGCATAATCTTAGTTTCTATAAGATGTCACTCGCACATTCTTCATCGTCTCCCCGAGCCATTCTAACTCGATGGGGACATGAAGGCCGGCACCAAGAACAATCTCAATGAGTACAGATCTTTATCACTGAAATTTGTTCTAAGTATGAGATACCTACGAAACCAATAGTAGAAGGTTCCAAATTCTGGATGTTATGTGGGATTCTTGCACGCAAAAAGTGGGCATCACCATAGACAACTGGAAAACCATTGACGAAAACCTGATAGAAGCTGTGCTGGAAGAGCTATTTGTATTGTTCAGGCTTCTAGAGGATTTTCGTCAAGAAATTCGACATGCTGCACTAGGTACTACATATAAGGCTTGGATGACCTTCAAGAACAACCTCTTAAAAAAAATTTGAGGCATGATATGAGTCTGTTTGGCATGTACCCTTTCTTGGATGAGAAAAAATATCAAAGATTTGTGGAGATGAAGTCAACGCCTGAATGTCTAGCCAAAAGCAACGCATTGAGGGCCCTCTAGGCAAGAAACAAGCACCCACACATCATTGGCACCGGTGTTTACGTCAGGATGAGGGAGATATGGGCCAAGGGGATGAGGAGGCACGGCGGTCCGAAGACACGCTCATGATGAGGCTAGAGCTCGAGCGAAGGTAGATCAGGTGACGGACATCATGGACTTCCAAAACCCCTTAGATTTGAAGTGACACAATGCTTGGTAAGATACCAAACAACCTATAGTCCATATGTAATTGTGTTGGGAGTTGAATAACTTGTCCGCCTATTGTAGGTCGAGTTGAGTTCATAATCTTCTCAAATCGATTTCAGAACTCATAGAGCTAGAGATATGCTCACCACGGTCCTCGAAAACCTAGAACACTTGAGTCACATGCGAGGCATAGGAAGTGGTGTCGGTTGGAAGAAGGTACTCCTAGTGAGTGAGGAGGATTATCAAAGGAGGAAGAGAGTCAAAGATAAGATGCTAAACGAGAAGATAGATATGAGGGTACAACAAAGGCTTGTGGAGATGGAGAGGGAGATGCAGAGGTTTAGGGAATCCCTGATGGTGTAGCAAACCACAGTTGCCAGCCCTGGTAACCGTCAGAGTAGTTGCGCATCCACCGGCCCTGCTGAGGACTCAACAAACTTGACATTTCTTTGTAACCTCATCTCAGCAAGATAAATTGAAAAAAACCTCCTTATGTTGAATATGTGGGATGCTATCACTTGAGCAAATTAATTATGAATTGATATTTGGGTGGCGATGTGATGCACAGTTGTGGTGCTGCTAGCCAACAATCACCCTTGGAAGCTGCCCATGTAATGTCTATCCTACACGCACAAATGACCATGTGCACCATGTCCCTTCAGTACTGAACATGGCTAAGGTCAACTTGGATGTTGTGAAACACACTTTCAGGACCATCCCTCTTCCCTTGCCCTCAGACGAGCACAGGGTCCAAGGTGATGTTGTTGCCTGTTTTATCCAATAGCCAAAGAAGGACATTGTCATAATCGACCAGCCAACGTTCTCCAGATCAAAACAACAGGCGTCAAGCCCAAGCCCATTGGATTTGTGTGCACCATCGGAGTTGATATGTACACCGACCACCCGAGGCCATCATTGTGCGTATAGTGCCCGAGGCCTCCATAGTGCTTACACCCGAGGATAAAACACTACTAATCTGGTACAAACCATCTCTGGTGAAGCAAACATACAAAAGCAAGAAGGATGAAGGCAAGAGCGCCAAGTGTACCAGGACGGTGTCTTCCAAGGAAGATGATGTCCTAGTCATGCTATTGGCCAGGCAATTCAATCAAGAGAAACCATTGGTCCTTACAACAAAACAAATGACTTGACATTGGCGTTTGTGTTAGATTGCATGACTGGTACATGCAAGAGTCCAACAAGCCAAGAAGCAACGACAAGATGTCACTGTGAGGTTCAAGGAATGGGACTTTTTTTCACTAGCACCTCAACAACAAGTTCTTTGTTAACATCAGGGGCTTCTTCGAGCACTTCAACCTCGACACCATTGAACAATTACTTATGTAGTGCTTCACATTGTAAGTGTGCTCCCTTAAGGTCTACTTTTGTGTGATACTAATATGGTATATACTCATTGCTTTTGTATATATAGATACATGATTAGTCAAGCCAAGTTGCTGAAGGAACCCATAGGCTTCCTTGACCCACAAATGGTCACCTTTGACGCCATACGCAAAAATGCTAGCTTCATCACTAAATACGTGACAAAGGCATTGGTGGAGCAAAATGATAAGAAATATATACTCTTTGCCTACAACCGGGGTAAGTTTTGCATTACTTGCTTCACTTGGTTAATTATGTACTTTACGAACTTATGTCTAATGGCCTTTATGGCTTACATGTGTAGCTTCCATTGGGTTTTGATTATGATCGTGCTGCGGTTAAACAAGGTCCTATACCTTGATTCAAAACAAGGGGACCGCGACTTTACGCCCATCCAAGATGTATTCAACAACTCGTTCGTCGAGTTAAGTGCTCGTGGAGGCAAATGCAAGGGACACAAGCTTTCGCACAAATATAAATTCCTGGTATGATCTACAATATGTTCCTACAGCACACTTCAGATTAATTAGGGCCTAAAGAAGTAATTAACAAATTTCAACTTTTTACATTGCAAATAATAGTTGAGAGGCAACTAACCTCTATGGATTATTTGCTTGCTACCACTTGTAGGTGACCATAGATTTCGTGACTAAGAACAAAGATTTACAGGTTTATTATGCAATAATACATTCATACTTAACTAATTAGGTAAACTTTGATATTTTTGTACATAAATGCTTTGAGATGCATTAAATTGATCTTTCTCCTAGCAACAGGCTTGGAGATGCGAAGATAATTGTTTGGAAAGAGGTGAACTCAAGCGGATTTGCAAAACAATCGCCTCCTTCCTACTTGCGGATGTCATCAACGAAAATGACAAGTCCACTGTCCAAATTAGTGCTTGAGAGTGAGATATTGTAAAGCTTACATATGTTACAATGGGTTCTTCTAAGAAATGATTATTTGTATGTACATTTAGACTTTGAGTTTAATTCTGATATCAATATTGATGTGATGTGATATAAGTTCAATAGTGATCTGAATCTGAGTTGCATTGTCATGCCTATATGTGTTGTGCTGTTTTTAGAGAGCATGGCTAGCATTATTGAGGCAAGCTCCAAATCAGGAAAAAGTCATGCTCTCTGGAAAAATGTATCATAGACGGTTCTAATGGTTGCAGCCATCTGAGATGTCACTGTAATCATGGACGATTGCCCAAACAAAGCCTTTTGTGATGAGATCCATCTCAAAAGGTGCACATTTAAGAAATCGTCTGAGATGACTGTTATCTCAGACGGTTTAAACTTAGGCACTTCTCTGAAATGACAGTTATCTTAGATGATTAAATCTGATTTAACCATTTGCGATAGCGTTCATCTTAGATGGATTTTGCACCGTCTATGTTAACCTACATTACTACAGAAACTATTTAGCGGGATGCCCCTCTACAGACTGTTCAATGAAACAGTTTATACAAACAATATCACAGACGGTTTCAGTTACGAATCGTCTGAGAAAATGATGACCGATGGCACCCATTAAGCGGGATGCTATAGTACCGACGGTTCCAAACTAGGAACCGTCTGTACAAATAACACAGATGGTTCTAAACAAGAACTGTATATACTGTATTTGTACAGATGGTTCCAAACATGAACCGTTTATACTATATTTTATATTGTATCTGTACCGTATTTGTACAGATGGTTCCAAACAAGAATCGTCTGTACTGTATTTGTACAGACGGTTCCAAATAAGAACCACCTATATTGTATTTGTACTATATCTATACTGTATTTGTAGAGACGATTCCAAACAAGAACAGGAGCCGTCGAGAACCGTCTGTACTGTGCTATTTGTACAAACGGTTCCTTGTTTGGAAGGGTTTGTACTGTAGTGTCCCACTTGACCTGTTAGAATTATTTAGTCACATATCGCTAGTTGAAGTGGAGGAAGACCACCTTATAAGGGTTGGTGCTCCACACCTCTCTAAAGCAATAGGAGGAGAGAAGGGAAATACCACACACGCGCGCTCGCTCTCCTGGCCGGGCCGGGCCGGGCGTGGCATGCGCGTGCACGTGAATGGTTGGGCGAATTCGGGTTTCTCGACACGGACGGGCTGCTCAGCCCTAGCTCTATTTTCTTTTCTTTTATGCAACACCACAGACGGTTAGAAGTGTACCGTCTTTTTATAAAATAACACCACAGACGGTTAGAAGTGTATCATCTGTATAAATATGATTTGTATAGACTTTTTTGGATAGACAGTTTAAAAAACATCCCGCAAATAAATTATGAACCATCTGTACAAATAGTTTCTGTAGCGGTGCTAGCTCATCAAGACAAAAGCCAAAAAAATAAAGGCGTAACCTCCTCTGATACAGGTTTTTAGCTGACCGTGATAACCATGTCTGTAGAAGTGAGTCACGATTATACTTCAGAGGTCCTGGTATGTGCACCCCCGAAATAGTAAAATCCATTATCCAAATTTGCCCGATTTGTAGTATATGGGTTACTGTAGTATCAATTGGAATATATACCTAATATTTCGTCGACCTAGCTACCGGACGGTACTACTGACAGCAACTCATGGACGCGCATGAGGGTGTGCTGGACACTTACGTTTTGGGTGTCTCGACCGCGATTGCCGTGGCTGTATGCTTTGCATACTTCCATTGGATACCCCCCACTACTCCACTATCGAATTGAGCGTGTTGTGTACCATCCAGCGCCCACTTGTCCTGCTATCATATCCGCTTGTTTCTGTTCCGGTACAAACTTAGCAGGAATCCGGCTCATCCTTACTGGGTTGTGTGATATATAGAACGGCGAGCAAGCTAGCTAGGTACTCGCGATCAAACGTTTCATTGAATTCTAGACACGAAGATTTCATTCGAGTCGTACAATACGATCGTTTCAGTTGTTACAGTGTCAAGACGGCTCGAAATAATGCACGCGACTGGCTGTTCAATTGATCTGACTATAGGAACTGCGCAAAACAACGTCAATACTTTTTATTGCACTGGATCTGCGTGGCTACCCACGTTGATCACGTCGCTGAGACCCTTGACATCACAACAATCCGACGGTATTAATTCGATCCCGTGGCTGGCTGCTCTTGCCGCCGTACGACGACGACACTTACATGTGTGAGTAGTACTGATGTAGGGTGGTTCGCAGATGACTGTCAGGTGGCGACCGCTTCTAAATGCACCACCTACGTGGGAGACAAAGGAGCTATTCAGGTGGTAGCGGCGAGCGTGACGCGGACACGGCAACAAACAACGCAAGGCAATCGGCTATTCAAGGTTTTCTCTTCTACTAACACGAGTAGCAGCGATCGATTCGTACTGTAGACAAGGAGGAAGTGTATAGGAAACTGCAGAGAGATCTTTCGTGTTGCATGGTAAAATTCTCTCTCCATATCCAGTACGTGCGCTGCAACTCGCGGGGAAGAAAGACCGATCCGTTCACGAGCGCGGCGAGACGGCGCTGGACAGACGGGGTCAATCGCCCCTAAGTGCGGCGGCGCGGAGACTTTCTCTGCGTTTCCTGTGCGCGTCGCAGCCCTTGCATCATATGGCGCCGCGCGCTGCCGGCCTTGCGGTAAAAAGATGAGCCTTTACGTACGCGCGCGCTGTGCAGCCAGCCTGCTGGCTGGTGACCGCACACCTGGTCCGCCTGTGCACGGCATCGATCCGCCTCGGGCTTGGGTTCTCACACAAGCTTGCCTGCGGGCCACCCCGGCGCGGCAGGACCATTTGTCCATTTTGACCGCGCGGCCGCGCATAATTACACCGCCAAGATGCATACCGCCGGCCGGTGCGTCCTGCCGTGCAGCTACATTCAGATTTTCACCGACTCCGACTCGTCATAAATGGCACAGTACGACCGGTCCTACGTTGATCACTTTTGGCCATTTCCTGGTGTATGCGAATACGTCCAAGCGGCCCTCGGCCTGCAAATTTTGCCTTGTCTCCTAGCAGTAGTACCGTTGGAAGTGACTTGTAGGACTCGACGCAACTCTCGTCTAATCTAGCGAACACTAATAGACAGCAGTAGCGCCGCCTCGCAAAATGACCACCAAAACACACTATAATAATATTAGCAGTGAAGAGTGAAGAGACACCGTGGCCATGGCCCCAGCGCAAGGACTAAATTTTTTTGTGCAGACATACATGTGTATACATCTCTGTAGCTCATGGGCTGTACGATTATTCGACGGCCCCATGAGGCCCACAAGGTACGTGCAGCTACGTAGAACCAGCGTCGTGTTGCTTGGACACAATTGAAAGTGTTGCTAAGAGAACGCTTTGTGTTTGTATACCTAAAAGTCGTGCTTCTTACTTATGCCAGACCCAATTCATGATCCATATTGTTTTACTAGAAAAATTACTGGGTGCACACGGTGGTATGTGCACATATTAGTTTTGGTAAATTTTAATTTCACGTGTAAGTTTTAAAAAATTCTTTAAAAATTCATACGGGTATATGATGGAATGAAGTTTACACACTTAAATTTTTAAAAAATAATATGCCAATTTATGACCTGTGTAAAAAAAACAAATATGTGCATATGCCCTCTTTGCACTATTCATGGCTATCCAAGGGTTTTTTTTTCACAGATGATAAATTGTCATATTATTTTTTAAAAATTTAACTGGGTATACTTCATTCCATCATATATCAGTATGAATTTTTTTAGATTTTTTTAAAAACTTGTACGTGATTTAAAAAATCGTCAAATGTAATAGGTGCAAATGCCTCTGTGAGCCATTTAGCCGCACTCTTTTACTAGGTACTACTCAAAACTTACTGTATTGTTTCTTGGTTTACCACCAAACCAGCTCAGTTACCTCGGGCTGAAATTGAACTCCGGTCACCACCACATGTGTCCCATCGACTTATAGTTGGTTCTTGCACAGGAAACATATGAACAGCCCCAAAATTTTCTCCCAGATTTATCACCTCGAAAAGGACGCTTATCGGCTTTTCTTCTAAATCGTTGCACTGGTAATGGGGATCAGACAGCTGCTATAATTCGTTCGTTGTAACAGCGAGCCAATTAATTACTCTGTCACCCGGTAAGAGCTTAGAGGGCAGGGAGATGGGGGACTTGGTTAGCTTGTGCCCCCATTCCCCTAATATAGGTGAGCAAAATCATGATTCTTCTGTTCATACCTCCGCAATCAATGGCGTGAATATATGGTGCGGCCGTGTGAATCATGATACGCGTGTATTCAAAAGTAGTATAGTTTTTCTTTTTAAGAAAAAAAGGAGAATCATGGTATGTGTGTATTCAAAAGTATAGTACTCAGCTAGTTTGGTGGCCACCAGGAACATCTTGTGTAGAGGACTTACAATTGCGGTAGCGCTTATCGCCTATGTGGCTTGAGATTGTGGTAATTATCCAACACATTGTTGCCATGTAAAGATAAGGAGGGAGAACACGACCGCGCGCGCATAGGCAGCACCTTGGCAACAAGGCGACGAGCGCCAGAACCACACATGGGTAATTATTTAGGAGAGGAACGGGGAACTTGCAAGTAGCTCATCAATTTTGGACAAGGAGTCAGGCGTCATGGGATTATCGATCAAGAGGATCTGTGGAGTAACCAACATCATACCTCGACGGGCCTACACGATACGGAAGGCAACAAGGAGCACAGTGCCAAGGAAGTTGAGACACCTAGCCTCCATCCTGTATAGCCGCTTGTCGGTTCTAGGTGAGGGCATAGGTGGATGGAGTTGCGTACTGAGGCTGCACTACATCCTGAGCTCAGTACAAGCGATTCCTACAGAACTCTTAGGACGTGGCTGGAAAAGCTTGCCCACGTGGCGACAAGACTTTACCTCCAGTGAAAGAAGACCATGATCCAAAGAACAAGCTCGACTATTACCTATGAACTATAATCTATAAACCGAGTGCATCGGAGCCGCCTCCCTTCGCCGCTTGCACCGACGTCACGAAGAATATGAAAGGTGGATTTGAGGAGATGAGGAAAAAAGTTACACGCACGCGCAACCGTAGACCACGCAGATACATCCGTACGCGTTTACTAGACATACTAAGAATTTCATGGAAGCGCCAAAGCCTCACATAGCGTCGACACATTGTTTTCCCACTAGACATGTTCGATTAATTTTAGAGATCAAACATGTATGCGTGCGAAGAAACTAGGGGTGTAATCAGAGTGGACGTAGATTGATATCACCCAAACTATATTTTAAACTATATTTTTTTCGAATTTGGAGTCAGAACCGATAGTAACTATAACATCCTTATTTAGTAATCTTCAATTATAAGCATGTTATGCATCATTAGCATTTCATTTCATCATTTCATTAATATGAAATGAGGGGAATTTTAGACCCCAAGAACCGTTACTTAATACAACACAAAGTCAGTTGCATTAATAAGTTTTATTTCAAAATCCTCAAATATTTGTTGTGGCTCTGATGAGTATTTATTGTCATGCGGAGGAAAAAGAGATAGACATAGACATGATTAAATGTTAATATTGACATCTCACTTGCATCCTTAATTCTTATGTCAAACTCTAAATAGACATCTATTCTGAAACGGACAAAGTATATAGAAAAATTGTATTGGACTTTTTCGAAGAAAATATAAAATAAGATGAGCCGATGACCTCCAAAGTTGAATGTAAGGTTAACATGGTTTAATAACGATATTTTTATTTGCGAGGAGGTTCGATATACGAATTAATATGACTCTTCGCAAAAACAAAAATAAACGACTATGACAAGTACCAATGTAGCATAAGCAATTACAACTTCACAAACGAAGATTCACGGCATGCACGTCAATGTATATTTGTTCTACTCGTTCTTTGCAAGAAACATATCAGCGATGACGAAATATGTAATATTATAAAGTTATAAACGAATGCGCACACATCTAGAAGCATCCTTCTCGAGGGAACACGTTGACGACGCACAGCCGGACTGCCGGAGTTAATTAACCCCTGAAACAAGGATCCAATCCCGCTAACACGGATGACCAAAAATCTTAGTCTTCTCCATACTCAGTCCTTCGTTTACACCGAAAACAATGACTACACCGGCTAGTAGCACCAGTCGTACGTACATCACACGCAAAACAATGATAAAGTAATTTTAAAATTCAAGAGATTTATTAAAATATAAGTAGTTTTAAAACTTCAATGCATATTTACGTTAGTTTTTTTAGTTTACCTCTCTTTAATAGCTATAATTAATGAGCTAATTTCTCATGTTTACATATCCTAGATTATTTATTGTATGAGAGACAAAGATAATAGTGTTATTTGGTACATTAACTAACCCCTCCTTAATTCTTGTGTATAAGACTAAAACTACTTATATTATGAATCAGAGGGAGTAGGATTTTTCCGCTGGTACCGCGCTTTACAAGCGTAATTCAGTTATTATTATATACGAGTATCACAAATTTAATGTATAAATTTATAATTTATAAAATTAGAATTTAATACGGTTTCATAACATAACAATGCTAACAAATAGATCTAAATTGAATATTGGGCAGTTGAACAACTCAATTGAGATACAGATAATACGTATGTGGTATCAAAAAATTTACGCTATTTTAGGAGGTGCCCCAGTGCCCCTAGATGCGCACAGAACACCCATCACGGCATCAGGCCATCGCCTCCGTCCGTGGCAGAGCTCCCAGGCATCCACCTCACACCTGTACAGCTATATTCCTGCCTCCCTTTCGCTCTCTCCTCTCCCTCTCGCTCCCTGCGCATGCATGCACTGTCCTCCACGAAAGAGTCACAGTACACTAGCAGTAATAACTCGCACGGCGACGCGAGGAGGAGAGGGGAGGCACTGGCTTGGCTTGGGGTCTCGCCTTATCCTCGCGGTACGACGACGCGACATCGAGCCATTTTCACGCGCTCAACTACTCCGCTGTCCTGGCGCCCGGTGACGCCATGCATCATGGTTCGGTGACAAATGGGGGCCTCCCGACGAAACGACGAGTCCAAAAATATTCCACCGCCGAGCGAGGGGGCGGCCGGGCGCGCACGCTCGTTCGGACCAGAGACGATGGCGACCGATCGCGCGATACATGCACGGACGCTTCCTCCGAGTTACAGCCCGGAATTGTTAATATGAGCCGCCGCTTTTTGCACAGTCGCTATCGCCATCGCTCGCGCTCCCCTGGCCGGTCTCTCTCGAGTCACGAGCTCGCACGTACTTGCTCGCAAATTGAGAAGCAAATCCAATACTCCATCAGTTGTTGTCGCGTGAGATGTCAATTGTTCAAGTTCGATCGGACGAGTTGAATTGAAAGAACTTTGCTAATTTTTAGGACGAATAGTTGAATAAATAAACTGCAGTATGTTTTTCCTACAAGACACTCAAATTCAGCCTATAAGAAGAACAAAATAAAGTTAATATAAGCTATCGAATTGAGGTACGAAGAATGAAAATGATTACTGACGGCGCCTTGTGCGGGAGTGGAGCGGAGGGAGAGGACGAATCTTACCGTAATTTAAAAGGTGCATCGTTAAAGCATTTCGTGTCGCATTAGTCAAAATCCCGGTCGATCACCTTTAGCACTACTGCTAAAGAAAAGAAAACGCCAGGAAAAGGAGATGCGCTGTTAATTGCACACATATTCTTGCCCCAGAATCCAAGCAAAGCAAATGTGATAGTAAAGGAAAAGAGGCTAATTTTATACATGTTCTGCTTCCTAAATTTGGCGAAGCAAACGCAGCGCTCGTTTCGGTTCCATTTCTGGTTCACCAATGGTTTCTACGAGTAGTTTCCTACATGATTTCTGGTCCAATATGGGAATGAGGACCTACGAGCCTTACGTGCAGCGGCGGCTCGAAGCGGCGCGGTTTGATGACACCGATGAGTGAGCTAGCTCTGTGCTTTAGTACTCCCACAGCAGCGGCTCTTCGAGGCGGAACACGCCGGCGCCGGCGCCGGCGAAGGCTACGTCGTCTTCCCACGAGGAAGCGCATGAGAGCTGGCAGGAAGGAGGGCCGTATCTGAGGTCGAGGAGGAGGTCGGGGAGGTCGAACAACGCGTCGTCGGCGGTGTCCGGCGGCGGCGAGGCGGAGGCGGCGCTGGCGTCCGGGCCGTCGGGTTCTTGCGCCGGCATTGGCGGAGCCCGGGAAGTCGGCGGCGGCGGCGAGCGCGGCGGCCGCCTGGACGTCCTTGGGCGCGGCGGTGGCGGGGCGCGGGAGCTCGTCGGCGAGCTCCGGGAAGTTGAGGTGCGCGGCGTGGCCCTTGATGGCGAGCGCGGCCACGTCGTGCGCGCGCGCCGCCATCTCCGCGGTGGCGAAGGTGCCGAGCCAGATGCGCGATTTCTTGCGGGGCTCCGGATCTCCGAAACCCACTTGCCCCCAGCTCCGCATGCGCACCCCGCGGTACGTCGGGTGGCGCCCGTCGTTGCGCGGGCGCTTCTTCTTGCCGGCCGAGTCGGAGGACGACGCGGTGGTGGCCGTCGGGGACGGCGGTGATGGCAAGACCTCCGCGAGGACGAGGTGGTGGGCTCGGAGCCGGAGGAGCAGTCCTCCATGGCGCCCATGGCTGCCGCTGCTGCTACTGTGGTGGTGGAGTTAGTTGGGAGGGGGAGTGATGAGCGAACGTGACTCTGCGCGAGGAGGTCAGTGGTGTAGTGTGGTGCGGTGGGATGCGAGGGAAGAAGTGGGAGTTGGGGGTTTTATGATGAGCATTTGAGGGGTTGGGGCGACGTGGAAAGCGGAAAACAAACCGGGGAATAGTCCGGGGAGAATGGTGAGGCGACTAGCGAGTAGTGACGAAAACTGATCATGGGAAACTGAGAATAATATTGCCAGTTTTGCTGTCCTTTGGGCTTGGGGAACTGACGAGCACTGTTTTTATGCGATTAAACAACCTTAATCCTAGGGTTTTTCTGGAGAAGGGCGCAGAAACAACTATATTTACACCACAGGCTTTTATAAAATGGTTCTAAGAGAAGATAAAATTACACGTGGACACTTGTGTTTGCAAGAGATGGCCTCGAAAGAAAGTTTAGAAACAACCGAGTCCTTCTATAGTCGAAGTGGTCAAGGTTGAAGACGAGCTTCTCGCCGTCGGTGATGGACCCGCACAAATTACCTTGATCTGCACTTGACAGTCGCACCCTCGAAAATCCAGATCAGCACAAGCCTAAGGGCCACCGGAGCTCAACCTTGGAGCTTGCAGAGGTTGCACAATCTGACGATGAGAATCAGTGTTGGGAGACAAAGTTTACCGTCTATTCTGGTTCACCTTCTTATGCGTAATAACATCCGGATCCAATCGTATATTGCAAGAGGTACCATGTATGTGCACCGTGTTAATCACGATAAAACAGATATTTAGTAGAGAGATAAACTTTTTAAGCACAATTTTAAAAGAGTACAAGAGGTTATTGTTCTCACATAACCTCTAAAATATTTTACAACTCTCCAATTCTTGCTCTATACAATAAACTAGTGCAAAAACTGGCATGTAGTTCCCTCTTACACTTGGTTTGGTTTGGTTGCTTAGAATGACACTACTACAAAAATTATGTTCACAGACGGTTCAAAATCATCATCCTAGACGATTTGGCTACCTGAAAACATGTGTATGGGATAATTGGATTTTATCCCAGATGGTTCTTGAATCATCTGGATTTTAGTCATATCTGAGACGATTTTCATCCGTGAACCGTCTGGGATGTACATGTCACCCGAGATGGCTCTCTTCCCTGAACCATGTCGGATGAACATATCATCCTAGATGGTTGTTTTCATTGAACCGTCTAGGATGACATGAACATCTCAAACAATTCCGTTTTGAATAGTCTAGGACTGTTTTAGGATAGCTCTGTCATTATTGATATCATATACATTTCTTCTATTTGAAACTCTAGGATGTCAATAATAACAATATTATTTTTTCTGTGTTTTTAGCTAGCCTTATGATTTGCTAGCCATGCCCTCTGAAATAACAAATTTCACAGAATAATATATATTCATATCCACAACATGTATCAAGTAAGATTAAATTCGTGTATATATGTAAGAAGATAAGTAGTTGTATGAAGAACAAACCTTAACATCTTCAGTCCTCGAACATCATGAGCTGCTACATGTGGTGGTAGACGTGATACCCACAAAGATTGGTTCTCTTTGGCTGCTGGCTGCACTACAAAGATAAAGTGTCTTCCTTCTAGAGGGGATTATTATGAAGTGAACATGGTAATATATAGCATTATTCTGTATTTAGAGAAGATCTTAAAATTGAAATCATGTGTCAATTTGCCGTGGCTTGCTAAACTGGATCTCTTCCCATGGCCCATGTAAGTGGCAAATGACCTATTATTTTCAAAAATTTAGGCAATTATTTAGTAATAAATAATGTAATGAGGAAATGTGTTAATTAATGAAATGTCGATTAACTCGCTGATATGTGTGAACTCGTGCTTAACATGCTTATACGAATCAAGGTATATAACCTTGCTCCATTTCGGTATGATCACAATCAAAATATAGTGGTAGCTACAAAAGTAGGTTTTCATGGTTCTAACTCAGTTTGTATGTGTACACATTTTAAACCATGAAGTATCTAGTGCATCAATCACTTATTTCTGGTTAAAGGTAAGGAGTATGAAATCCTTGTTGAGCACACAGGTAGTCCTCGGAAGTTTTTGCTTTGGCATTCATGCTTTACTCGGAGACCGTGTATGGGTTGATAAAACCCACCAGTTGTCTCCTTGCTTTGGCTTCAGTTATCATGTAACTAGATATACGAAACAAAGTTGTTATATGCATTAATTCAACCAACTGCAAGAGAATGAAGAATTTCTTTATAAACACTTACAGTGTCCAAATTTTCATCAAGAAGGCGTCCAGCTAAGAAGAAGATGTCCGTATAGTCCCATGCGGTTTAAAGTAAAAACTATCTGGAATGTCATCCTAGACAGTAATAACCATCTGAGATGTGTCCTAATCCCAGATGGTTCAGGTTTGCCTCGAGGTATCTAAAGATTACCTAGACAACCTGCTTTGAGGAATCGTCTGGGATGATGCATCTGATTTAGACGTTTTTGTAGTAGTGTGGGTTGTTTATGGCCACTCATCTCCGAGACAGGTAGAACTCGTCAAAGTAGGTTTCATTGAACAATCTTTCTCAACAATATAGAATTCATTGAACAATCACCCTAACCGCCATCCTTTGAAGTCGTTGTGCTTATCCTCCAAAATTCCATCAAAATCGATCTCGTCTTTTTGCTCCCACCTTCAGGAGCACCCCCACGATAGACACTCATGAACATCACTGCAAGTTGTGTGGTGGTGTCCAAGCTAGAACGTTTGAATCCTCAACATGAGATCTTATTTGTAGTGTCATTTGATTAGTCACACCATCTATATTTCTTCAACCCTCCAACTTATAGGTTTGTACCACCTCTAAGCTTTATGTGCTTGTTGGTATGTACCACGTGCTTGGTCATGTCACGTCTTTATTCTTCTAACGACATGTATATTCGCCGTAGGAACTACTTAAGTTTACGACCATATTAGTAGTTCTGCACATAATTGTATCTGAGATCTGAGTGCCGTAAATGGATGGATTTCTACTCTAGGGCAAGATGTTTACCATATCTTCAATTATTACTCTACCTTCGAGATTACCCATCAATTAATATCCACCATTTGTGACATATACTTTTCACGATTATACGCCCTTTGCATACAACTGACATGATTCATTGTTTGAGTTCAAGCAACCTCATAGAGATTAGATTCTTCTTTAAACTAGGAACATATGAATTCCCATCATCAGTGTCGATGTGCTATATTATACACCTCCGACATAAGCATTCGCAAATCAGTGATCGCATACTCCTTACAATTCATAAAGTTAATAGTTCCTTATACTGGGTATAGAGACCCTTTTATCAAATACCTTAAAGAAGTACATTTCACTCGACGAATATATATACATAAAAGAAACAATCTAAATCTCTAATATCTATTCATAAGATAATACCTGGTTAACTTAAGACAAGCACTCGGATCCTCTTCCAGCACCAACTATGAGCATATACCTTCCATTAAACGCAGCATGTACACAAAGATGCTCCCTAGTTTCTCATTATCTTAGCATAGATCACGCTAATCACATAACTCACATCCAGAGTATTAAGCTCTGGCTGATGGACCCCATCACTCCATCGGTAGGCAGGTCTCTCGGAATCAAATGATTCTTGTGCACCGCTGCACCGTACGAAATGAACATGTCACTCGTACGCTTGAGCTGGCCTAATCGCACTCGTCGACATCACTTTTGACACCGTACAGGCGTACACTGTCCTTCTGTTTTGTAGTTTCTGACCAAGCTATATATTTTCCCCATACCTGTATTTTCAGAACATATCCGGCGCTCCAAATTCTTTTTTGTCAATAGCAATTAATATTTTCAAATTTAAAAAGTAGGGCAGGTGAGCCGGGAATTACAAAAACTAGGGACACAATTATGAACAACGGCCAGTTGAACACTCTTCAGTCTCGAGAACACATAAATAACAGCTGGCGGATCAACACTCAAGGGTGTCAGCTAGACAAACAAGTTGATATAGTACCCGTTGGCCGTGGCTATGCAACGGTTGGTCACAGATTTTGAGACTAGCTTCTAAGAGAGAATATCTCCTACCAGGCTATCACAGCGATATTCAATAGCAATTCTGTAGGCAGGAGAACCAACTAGTAGCATAATACTGCCTGAAGCTTTGCGAGATCAGTGCTGATTCTTCTTATCGAAGATGTTGCTGCCGTAACCACCACCCTACAAAAATAAATTAATAATGATGCACTTTTAATCTTATCTTCCAAATGCCTTGAAGCACGATTGCCTTGTTTATTACGACAAAGGAAGCCAATAGGGCCTTGTTGAGTGTTGACAACTCAAGAACCCGTGCCAATAATAGCATCATCACCACTGTTGTGCTTGCTGGAAGAAGATGAAGATTAAATAATGAATAGGATGCTTACAAAAGGCTAACCGTGTGGGTTATTTAGAGGTGGTAATATTTTTGGGGGATTAGAAGACAAGGGTACTATAGCCAGTGTGGGTTGACGATTCAAGCTACCTATGCTTCTTCTTTCTTTCAATAATCAGAATCCTATAACTGAGCCTCGGTGTGTGGTATAGCTATCTAGAAGATCAAGGTTGCTTTGGACAACTTGCATTGGTTAGTTAGAGAAGATTATGAGGCCTATGGATCGATTACTTACCTAATAATTTGAGTCGCCCAAAAGAGGAACGAATTGGATAGGCGGGAAGAATTAATTGTTAGGTAGAGAAGATTACGAGGCCTACGGATAGATTACGGGCCTATTTAATTTGAGTCGCCCAAAAGAGGAAGGAATTGGATAGGTGGGAGGCCACAAGACGCAAAAGAGTGGTGATGGATTAAAGATATAGAACTGCGAAGACAATATGTTTTGTTTTAGACATGGTCCGACTCTGTTAATTAAGTAAAGACAGCATAACGGATCAAAACAACTAAACATAAATGAACAACAAAGATCTCAGATAAAAATGAAAGTTACATAAAGGTTTTCTGAAGTTGTCTTCTCTAGCTTCATTCTTTGCATCTTGGTGTTCCTCTAGGTTTCTAATAAAAAAAGCAGAAGATCAAGGGCCTGTTTGGTTGGGTTGTGACTGTTGTCAAACCTGCTGTTGGCTGGCTGTCTAGAAAAGCTGTTGTGACTGTTATAAAGTAAACATATGGTTTTGGGTTGATCCAAACCATCTACAGTATTTTGAGAAATGAGCCCCGAAGCTTCAGCACATTGTAAAAAATTGAGAGAAGACAGTTTTTTCAAACAGCTGAATTTGCACTGCAAAACCATAAGCCCATAACCACTGTACTATGGCCGATGATACACCCCACACAAGGCAGGTTATCGAACCGCTGCTTTATCATTAAATAGACCGGGAAGAAGACCAAGAACACGATATGATGAAATTGGAGAACGGAAACCAAAATAAACTTGACACCATCAATATCACTACTACCGCCAAGTCATGGCGAGGCGTCAAACATTAATCTGCCGAATCAATAGTCGTAGATGCACGGGACCAAACCATCACCGACTCGTCAAGATAGGAATGAAGCCAAGATAACTTGTATTCTGTACGACGTCGTCTCCATCGTTGAACAGCCACTGCCACGACCCCATAAAACTAACACGGAAGACCTGGCCTATATTCTGCAGATCGTCCTGTTTTGTCCAGTTTTGTACTCGTAATAGTGATCTGTACTGCGATCCACACCCTTAATTTGCTATCTAGTTAATATACTTGATCACTTTGTTTACTCTCTTTTGCTGTAGTTATAAGAATTGGATTTGCTTTAGCATCAGTTAGTTATACTTCAAGAGAAAGCCTAGCCAGCACTGGTTGACGCCCCCCAGGCACTAAAATACACCCCACTGTTTCTCATGAATGCATGATTAAAGCGGGGTGGGGGTTGTAACAGTATTGAAATTTTCAAAATGTCCAAACTCCCAAAATCATCCGTTGGGCCATATTCCCTCCTCCCAGCCCATCTCCTTTCCCCTTGGCCCACCTGGCCCATCATCCCCTTCGTTCTCGTCTTCCCGTCGCGCCGCCTGTTGAACCTCCGCCGCCCATCGCCGCCGACTGTTCTGCTCGTCGCCGCCGCTCTTCAGTCGGTGTAAGCAACGGGTGGGTCCCCGCTCCTCTGCCTAATCCCACGCCCGAGGTATCCAGTCCATACGTCGCCTACTCCCTCCCCGCTCTGCCCCCGTCGCTCTTCTCCTCTGCGCCACCGCCCTCGCCGCTCTCCACTCCGCCGCCACCTCGCCTCTCTGCCGAGCCCGCTGCCCGAGCCCCTCTGCCACGCTCGCCACCCGAGCTCTCCCGTGCCTGAGCAAGCGCAGATGCCCCACCCCCGGCGAGCTCATCTCCTCAGGAGATGAACAACGCCCCGCCCACCGCCTCACTCCCCTATAAATTCTCATGGGGATCCCTCTCCCGAACCCTCTCTTCACCCCCTTGAACTTATCCACGTTCCCCACAACTCCCCGCTCCACTCTTTCTTCTTCCCGAGCTCCGGCGAGCCCACCACCGCCACTTCTAACTCCGGGGAGGTGAGAACCGAGCTCATCTTCATGTCATCGCGCCCCTCCCCCGTAGCAACACCTCCCCTTTTCCCCAAAAATGAGATCCCCATGCTCTCCCGAGCCTCCCTGTGTCCTCCACCTTCTCTGGCAAGTCCCCCGGCGGCCAATCCCCCTCCCCGTCGCCGGCAGCCACTTTCCCTGCTTTCCCCTCCATCTCCGCCGAGGCCTTCGGCCTCTCTCCCTCAACAGGCCGGTCTAGCCCCATCCTGGGCCAGTCCCAAGCGCCACAGGCCAGCCCAGCTTCTTTTCCTTTTTCTTTTATTCCTAATTTTCTAACGGGCCGAAGCCCAGTAGCAGCCCACAAGCAGAACACTTTGAGCCCAGTAGATCTCGAATTCCTTTTTCTTTTTCTTTTTAATTTCTTTTTTGTTAAACCCAAACCCAAGCCTAAGCCCAACCCTAGCCCAAATCCAGCCCAACCCACACCCGTCGGGCCCGAAACCCTAAAAACCCTATTATATACCGTTTCGATCGTCTCAACGACACGGTTCTAATTTTTCACCCGTTGATCCAAATTCTCACTTTTTAGCACCCAAAACCTGTAAAACCCTCTTAACCCACATATATTCTGATTTCCCCTCCGAAACCCTAACTCGCGTCTTATATCTTCTTTTATCCTTTCCACCTTTCGATTCCGACCTCACACCCCACCTCTTATTTTTAGTATTATTTTCAAATTAATTTATATTTTGCTCCCAACTCGCATTCGTCGAGCCCGGACTTATATACTAGGAAACGATAGTGACAATCCGACGCTGGGAAGGACCCCGAAGGCGAAGGACTTCCTGAAGACCTCGATCCAACAGACCCTCGTGCAGTAGACAAGTTACACTTCTTGTTCATGTTGAACCCACATACCATGCTATTTACTGTACTACTAGTCTAGTTATTATTTTTCGCATGTTAATTTCATATGTGCTAACTTTGAATGACATGATTATGTAGTTATCACCTACCACCCCACAGCCCAGTTAATTTTTGTAGGCCATATTCACCTTGATAAACTTAGGATAAATATGAATCGTATCAGTATCATCACCGGCATTAGAGGTTAGGCTAGACAATATTCAAGAATATTGGTAACCCTAGTTCAAAACCTGGAGTATGTGTTTTTAAAGAGAAATTGCCGACGGTTGGGGACAGAGAAGATGGGGCCCTTCATTTGTTGATTGTGCAGCCATACTCCTCCCGTGGAGTAAGGGTAATCGGGCGGATTGCCTTACTCGGGGCAGCTAAGGACAAGACCCTTGTGCTTGGTAATGAACATAGAACCACTCAACCACATGTTTAACTTGTCGAGTCTGGCTTAGTAAATCTGCTCTACCTGCTGAATAACTAAAGACTAGCTTGCCGTTCCACTTCTATGGAAGGCCTGCAGAAGCGAATGAGGTGATATGCCATTTATTGGGAAATCATAACTGGAACTCACCCGACTCTCGGATCGCGAAGTTGACACTAGCCCGTTGGCTCCTGGGAGAGCGAGTGATGTAGTGTTTCTGGGTAGAAACTTCAAAAGATAGAGCAGATAAAAAGCCTTGGCAACCTGTCTCTGTGGACACACCGATGGGCGTGTGTATAACTGCAGTGACATTAAGAGGTATGGGTACCATGTGGGTAAAGTTGAGCCGCTCTGCAGAGTTAAAACAAAAGGTATTCGAATACGCCATGCTTCCGATTAATGAAGCTGTGTTTAGAGGTGATTCTCGCTACAAGGCACAAGTAGAACTTGATGATGTTTAATTGAATCTGACGCTGACCCGGCAAGGTTGCTAAAAACACAATGATTTGTGGATGAAATATTTTAACGAAGAAATTTTAATCACTAAGGCGGAGACTAGGACTATGCATCTACCAAATATCAAGCCGTACACCCCTCTCTTAAAATCCAAAACATGTAGCTAAGTAGCACACTTTCCCAACGTGACTTGCTGAGTAAATCATGTACTCATTACTGCACCAACCATTACAGATATACAGAAAAACAACTAAGGCGCATTTGATGAAGAATACTTCGACGGAGATGAGTGTGAATTTTAGGTCTTATCCGCGCTCGAGGCGCCTGTGGTAGAGGTTCATTTTGCTTGTAATATAAACTTTGGGCTCAGACGCATCAGTCCGCTTTGTAATTAACTGTTGTTAAGCATATTTTCCAGTCTTGTAATAAAGTTTGAATGATTAAACGCTGTGTTGGCAATATATCTGCTCTTCGTTCACAATTGAGAAACTCCTGGGCAATTGCGAGCATATCTCGTGGCTCCGAAAATGAGGTCGTGACAGGGTTGTACTCGCACTCGAGGCCAAAAGAAAAGAAGTCCATGCTACTGAATATGCATATATTAGACTATGCATGTCGTTATAGAACGGCATAGTACATCAGAAATGTGGCCTTGTCCCTCCGTTCCCCCTTCCCCTTCCTTGTGGATGCCGTTCATTTAGTTTTTTCAGATCCGTGCCAACGAACCCCGCCAATCATTGCCTTGATAAATCACCGCACAGAACGGTAATAAAATGTCTTTTTTAGTGTTATATCAGCAAAGATTCTTGAGTACTGACTCATTTCGCTAATAAAGATTCTTGTTGTTATTGCTTTCAAAAAAAAAGATTCTTGTTGTTATTAGCCGGTTTAACTAAATAGTATGATGAGCCAAATTACTAGACAAACTCATTTGTTGTATAGTATATACGTACATGCCAATCAACTAAATCTCAAAGCTCTGTCTAACGGTGGATGGAGGGATTTTCGTTGCCCCCGGGTAGAGAATCCACACTAATATATTAGACAAGCAGCGACATGAATATATGCATGAATCATGGTGACTAAACGACAAGCGTTACAGCACAGGATAATGCCATAATGCCCATGCAGATGAGTAGGAAGAAGCTTTGAAATTAGAGAGCCCTGCACATGAGCCCCAGGCTATTGCGCAAGATGAACATGAGGTAAGCTAGCTGTCCCCTTCCCGAATATTGACGCAAGATTTCCATGCTGCTCTCGGATCGACTCGATCAACTAACCTATTTTTCCTGTATACTCATATAGCTTCTTTTATAGATCTATCGGGTGGAATATATATGCATGCACTAGATCGATATCTTAATCATGCATGCCGAAATGCTAAATACAACATACAAAATTCGGTGGAGCCTCTACAGATCGCGAGCTGCATTAGTCTGTGAAACTCATGCGTATTTTACATGCAAATGGCAAGCGTTGAAGTCGCCGTTTGCTGAAGCTGGCACTCCACATGGACTCGCCAACGAACTGCACCTTCTCTACAATCACGCCTTATCCTCCATAAACTATGTGCGCATGCTGCTAATATCATCTGCATGGGTGGTTCAACACATGATCTGGCTCTTGGCATTATAAATATCGTTCAAGGAATGCTGTTACACTACCTCAGGAAACAACAACATTGACGGGCGAAAAACGGCAATCACTACCGGGTTCCTCGCCCGTCAGTAAGCTCTTGTCAGTAGAAGTGCTACTTCCACTGACGAGCGGAGGACCCATCAGTGGAGAAAGAATTTCACTGACGGACAGGAACCTTCCGGCCCGCCAGTGAAAACACTTTCAGGGCATCCGTCTCTGACTTTCACTGACGGGCGGGAACCTGTGCCCGTCAGTAGAGATAGACTTTCACTGACGGGCGTGAACCTGTGCCCGTCAGTGAAAGTATTATTCAGACATTTTTTAAACAATGAGGGGAAGCCTGGGCCTTGTCGTCGTTGTCGACGGTGGAGGCCTTGGAGGATGAGGCCTTCGGGAGGATGATGTTGCGCATCACGCCGCCGCTGGCGAAGGTGGCGACGCCAAGCAACTTTGTCAGCTCCTCGTCGTTGCGGACAGCGAGTTGGATGTGGCACGGCACGATGCGGGTCTTCTTGTTGTCTCTCGCCGCGTTCTCAGCCAGCTCCAGGACCTGGATAAGAATCAAATCAGATCTAAGAGCACCCGAACATTGGAATCCATGAAGGAACCTGATCAACAAAAAAAAGCCTCAAGAATCGAGGCATGGACGAGATCCGGAAGAAACATACCTCAGCGGCGAGGAACCTTAGGGAAGGAGCGGCGGATGGGGGCTCGAGCGGTGGTGCTGGGGCTCGGGCGTCGGGTGGCTTGCTGAGGGAGGCAGGGCCGGCAGCCGCGGGAGGCAACCGTGGGCGGCGGGAGGCGACCGTGGGCGGCAGCAGCGTGGACGGGGCCTCGGGCGGCGATGGGGCTCGGGCGCGACGGGGACTCGGGCGGCGGTGGCGGCGCCGGGGGCTCGAGCGGTGGCGGTGTGGACGGGGTCTCGGGCGGTGGCGCGGCAGCCTGGCGGTGGGGCTAGGGCAGTTCGAATGACGAACGCGCAAGAACGGATTGAAAATTTCGCAAAGTCCCGGGTTATGTAGTCTGACACTTTCACTGACGGGCGCACAATATCAGCCCGCCAGTGGAAGTCGAGGGCAACTAAAATGGACTGTTATATGTGTAGAATTATCACTGACGGGCAACAAATGGCGCCCGTCAGAGATAAGTGTGCCCTCAAAGATAGTCCTGGAGCAACCTTCTACTGACGGGCGACAACAAACCCGTTAGTGGAGATACGATCTTCACTGACGGGCTTAAGATGCTCACCCGTCAGTGAAGATAGTCCATCAGTGGAGATAGTCCGCTGGGCTATTCGTTCCATTTTTACTGACGGGCGTATATTGTGCCCGTCAGTAGAAGTTTGCTGCCTTGCACAATGCATCACTTTTACTGACGGTCATGACATTGCCCATCAGCGTTT
Organism: Stipa capillata; assembly: GCA_019208055.1. NCBI lineage: Eukaryota > Viridiplantae > Streptophyta > Magnoliopsida > Poales > Poaceae > Stipa > Stipa capillata. The sequence continues at coordinate 83,181 of JAGXJF010004535.1, read as the reverse complement.
CCTCTAATCAGTGACGGGTCTCCTCATGCCCGTCAGTGATGATCATGTAGCAGAAGTATTTTCTGAGGTAGTGTTAGATTATCATATTTTGGTAAGGGCTATTTTTCCTAAAAGGGGAGATGGAAATGAAGACAGGCAAGGTGACAAGATGATGGTGGTATCTGGTTCACTACTACAGATTCTATTTAACGTATAGTGCTTATCACAGACGGTTCCAAACACGAACCGTCTGAGAAAATGACGACCAGCGATGGCGCACAAGCGGGACGGTACAGTATAGACGGTTCGTGTGACGAACCGTCTGTACAAATATCATAGACGGTTCCCAACGGGGACCATCTGTACTGTGAAGGATATCACAGACAGTTCCCAACTGACCATCTGGGAACCGTCTATGATATTATTACAGACGGTACCAGTTGGGAACCGCCTGTACTATCTCTGCCAGTACAGATGGCTCCCAACTAGGATCGTCTGTGATATTAGAACAGACGGTACCAGTTGGGAACCGTCTGTACTATCCCTCTCAATACAGACAGCTCTCAACTCTGTGATATTAGTACATATGGCACCAGTTGGGAGCCGTCTGTACTGCGAGTGATAGTACAGGCGGTTCCCAACTGGGACCGTCTGTACTATTAGTACAGACGGTTCCCAACTGGGAATCATCTGTGCTAGATATTTTTAGTGTGTCGCTTCGTCTTCAACCTTCGGAACTGCCGCTTCGTTTCGCACGCGTCGCTCCGCATGCATATTCCTCTTCACGTCGCTTCGCTCCCTCCGCCTCTCCCTACTAAGTACTCCACTTCCACCGGCCTCCGCCCAATCCATTCCCTCCTGCCCACTTCTCTCCTCCACCATGCCGAGCGTGCCGTCGTCTTCACCGGCGCCGCCCGTCCTGTCGCCCTACGCGGGTCCGCCGTCGCCAATTAGTTGGTCATCCAACTACTCGTGGGACGAGGACTCGCCGGCGAAGAATGTGCTCTCCTCCGACGAGGAGACTAATCGATCCGTCGATTGGAGTCCGTCATCGAGCTCCGACGACGCCAATTGGTGGATGTCGGAGGAGGAGGCCGACGACGACGACGACAACACCGACGACGACGACGACGACGACGAGGAGGACGACGACGACACCGACGACGACGACGACGACGAGGACGCCGCTCACGGGTACTACACCGAGGACGGCTGGGAAGACACCACCGACGACGATTACGGCTGGGACGACACCAACACCGACAATGACGATGACGGCAGCGACGGCGCTGACGGTGGCGACGGCGAAATCGGCCCCGCCCAGCAAGAGGTGCAGACTATATTAGATAGTTTTTTTTGCACAAGAATTAGTGCACTAATTACAAGTACTTTGTAAAAATTAGTAGTACTTTGTATTAATATTACTACTACTTCAATAATATTAGCCTATATTAGCCTTGCGTGTTCTGTTCAAATATTAGCGTACCGTGTTAATTCTTTTCTGATCGTTCGATCTCCAAAAATCACAAAAACTATCACTGACGGCTCCAAACGCGAACCGTCTGAGGAAAAATATACGCACGATGGCGAACAGCACAGTACAGCCGGTTCCTCAATTGGGACCGTCTGCAATATTAGTACGGATGGTTCCTGTTGGGAGCCGTCTGTACTGTGCTGTCCCGTTTGTTCGCCATACCGTCTGAGGAAAAATGACTACCCACGATGGCGGGACGGCACAGTACAGACGGTTCCCAACCGGGAACCGTCTGTGATATTTGTACAGACGGTTCCTGACTTGGAGCCGTCTGCACGAATAGCTATAAGCTCAATCCTAGCTGGATTCGCCGCTATCACCATTGTCCCCGGCCCTCTTCCTGACCTCCTCTCGGGCCGCCCGCACGCGCAGCCGGACCAGGAAGAGCCGGCGAACCTCATGCTGGAAGGAATCAAGCTCGGGGCACTGCAAGCATTGCTCGCTGACGACCTCACCGAGCTACCACCGCCGCTCGCCGTCCCGCCGTCATCTTCAGCCTCCCCAGCGTCGGCCGACTCTTCCTATAGCTCCACGGTGAGCCACAGAACTTTCCTGTGCCCTCCCTCCTGATTCCATGCTGGATGATTGTGAATGATCGGCAGCTAGCTCGCTCGATCGCGCTCTGAGCCATTTGGGAAGAAGAAAAGAAAAAGAAAAGAAACGTGGGACCCATGTGTCATAGAGAGAAGGAAAAAAGAAAATGAAATTTTAATATAATAGAGGACTCCCACTTGTCATGCTCAATGGCTAAGTTAGGCTGAGTAACAAAATTTTTTCATATTTTTTATTTTCTGAGAAAAAGGAAGAAAATGCTAAAGATGCTTTGAACTTCTAAAAATCTTAGAAAATTTATATGAACTCGAAATGAGGTGATTTTTTTTTAAAATTCATCATTTAATCTGCAGAATTTTATGGTATAACTTTTGTTCATGTCACAGTGCTGTAAAATTTTGAAAATGACCAAAATGCCCTTAAACCCAAAAATTGAAGTATGATTTTTAGAAAAATCATGCTAGCTCCAAAAATAATATATGTTGCACCAAAATTCAACTTTTGATACATGTTGTATCTTGGCTTCATTTTATTCGTGCATCAACATATAAAATTTTGACATATATAGAAATTTTGCTTTCTTAGAATATTTAAATAATTAGCTACTGGCTTTATTTGAGTTTTGCATAGTTGGATTTATATATTAATAAAAATGCATAAATGTAGTGTTTTAGACTAATTTACGTACAAAATTTATTAGGTCAATTTAACAATAATTTACTCGTTCTGTAGCCCGTGTAGCAAGATGGATCGGGGGTGGATGTACGGTTCTCGTACGAACCAAGGGTACCTTGATGGTGTGACGAATTTTCTAACAGCTGCCGAGGAGGATAGGTTGAAGAAGGGTGTTCAATTTATATATTGTCCTTGTTGTGTCTGTAGAAATGAGAGATCATTTGTTGGACAGAACTCAGTCCCTACAGATCCAAGCGCACTTGATTATTAGGGGCTTCAAACCGGACTACACATGTTGGACCAAACATGGTGAGGAGCAAAACATGTTACACGAAGACGTTCGCATCGTCGAAGAACCCGAAGTCACTGAAGGGAGAGAAGATGACGAGGAAGTAGGTGCAGACGATGATTGTGGCCGCGCGGAGGAAGTATGTGCAGACGATGATTGTGGTAGCGCAGAGGATGATGATAGGTTGGATCAGATGCTGCGCGATGCTGACGTGAACTTTAACACTGAGAGAGACTTCAACAAGTTCATGTGCTTGATTGAGGACTCCGAAAAACCTTTGTTCCCGGGTTGCAAGCCGAAATACGCAAAGCTCTCATCCGTGCTCGAGCTGCTTAAATTGAAAGCAAGCTATGGGTGGTCAGACAAGAGTTTCACGGTGCTCTTAGGTCTCCTATTGGAGATGCTCCCAGATGGAAACAAGCTGCCCAAAAACACATACCGAGCAAAGCAGGTTGTTTGTCCATTGGGGATGGAGGTAGAAAGGATACATGCATGTCCGAACGACTACATCCTGTACCGTAATGAATTATCAGACTTGCGTTCATGTCCAGTGTGCAAAGCATCTCGTTACAAGCATAAGAGTCAGTCAGACGACGGTAAGTCTTTCATCGAGCAGAAGAAAGGAATTCCCGCCAAGGTGGTGTGGTATCTGCCTATAATTCCGTGTCTGAAGCGTCTCTTTACAAATCCAAAAGAGGCCAAATTGTTGTGCTGGCACTTGGAGGACCGTAAGGAAGATGGAAAGCTAAGACACCCCGCCAATTCCACGCAGTGGAGAGACATTGACATGATCTTCCAAGACTTCGGGGTGGAACTGAGGAGTATAAGGTTTGCATTGAGCACGGACGGAATGAATCCTTTCGGCAACATGAGCAGCTGGCACGGTACTTGGCCAGTTGCTCTTAGTATGTACAACCTATCACCTTGGCTGTGTATGAAGCAGAAGTACATCATGATGTTGCTGCTTATCCAAGGGCTGAAGCAACCTGGGAATGATATTGACGTATACCTAAGACCTTTGGTGGAAGATCTAAAAACACTGTGGAACGAAGGGGTGCAGGTATGGGATGCGTACAAATAGGAGAACTTCACCCTACACGCCATGTTATTCTGTACGGTCAATGATTTACCTGCCCTGCATAACCTTTCGGGCCAGAGTAAAGAACCAGACAAGGCTTGCCCTCAGTGCTTGGATGGTACTGCGAGTAGGTGGCTGCCCCACTCCCGTAAAACGGTGTTCATGTGCCACCGTAGGTTCCTTAACAGGAATCACCTGTACCACAATATGAAGGAACAATTTGACGGGACGAGGGAGAGAGGTTTATTTCCAAGGCATTACAGCGGGCAAGAGGTGTACAATATGGTTAAGGATATCGATGTTGTCCTCGGAAAGAGTGGTAAAAAAATGAAGGCCGGCGGCATGTGGAAGAAGAAATCAATATTTTAGGAGTTACCGTATTGGCGGCACCCTGAAGTTCGCCACTGCATCGACGTCATACATGTAGAGAAGAACGTGTGTGACAGCTTGATTGGACTGTTACAAGCACATGTATTCTTACAAGCACAGATATTACATGAACTTTGATGGTTTTGGATTTATGTGCTTTCATAGTGAATAAACTTATAAGATGGCGTCCGGAGATGAACGTGAAGTGCCTCCGGCAGCTTTTCCTCGACAAGATGAGTTGTACTTGTCTCCTCGACAAGATGAGCTGTACTTCTCTCCTCAACCAGCTCAACCATTGCCTCAACAACATGCAGAAGCCTCGTCTCATGAGCAAACTAAAGGAACGGATGGGCAGAAGCGAAAGCGAGGTGGCCGAGGCAAATATCAAATGCCCAAGGGTCACTACACGATAACGCATGTCAGTGATGAGGGTGTGCCCACATTGCCTCAGCAGGCTCAGGCGGCATTCCGTAGAGCGTGCGCTTCACTTGCGAGGACAAATATCTGGATAACGTACGCCAGCTGGCTGTCAGTGCCGAATACCGAGAAAGAGTTCCTGTGGGACACAATCAAAGCACAATTCGACTTCCCAGAAGGTACCGAGAAGGAAGTGGAATGACAGGCAAAAACCAAGATGGGCAAGGCGTGGAAGATCTTCAAGAGTGAACTTTACAACACGTACGTGAAGAACGATCTTATGCCCTACAGGCAGGACCCGGACACCTATGGGTATTTGGAGGATCAATGGGCAGAATTTGTGGGGAGGTGCACGTCGGAGGAATTTGTGCAGCAGAGTCAAGCAAACAAGGTGCGGCAAGCATGCAACGTTCACCACCACAGGCTCGATAGCGGTGGGTATGCACGCAAAGAGTTGGAATAGAGAAGGGAGGACGAGCAGGCATCTCAGGAGAGTTGCGCGACACCGTTCTCCCAGATCCCAGAGAGGCGGGCCCGGAACTGGTATCGCGCGAGGGCCAACATCTCGGCTGATGGCACCGTCGCCTTCAGCAAGCCCGAAACCATGCTAGTGCCCGAAAACATCCTACGACTGTCAGAAGAATCCTCTCAATGAACTTTCCAAGCCGTCAGGGAAAAAGATATACTAACCTCGGCTCTGGGAAACAAAGAGCACCCGGGTCGAACGCGTGGCGTGGTGTCATGGTTCCATGGAAGTTAGGATTCCCCGACGATGCGGGTTCATACAGGAGTCGGAGGAGAACCAGAGCAGAGCGCGAGGCAGTCGAGCATGAACGGATGAAAAGAGAGCTGATGGAAGAAATATATGCCGGCCTAGAACAAAGGATTGACGCAAGGGTCGAAGAACGGGTACGGTAGATAAGGCAGGAGGATGAAGCCGCCGCGGCCGAACGCAGTCCCGCAGGCTCATCCCCACAAGCTCAGCGCTGGAGTAGCTGCGCATCCGTGAAAAATGGGAATGATGAGGAAGTACATGAACCAGCTCCTCAGGGAAACTTTCCAGATGACGTCCGCGATGCCGACTTACCTTTCGAGGACATTACAGGTGACGTTGGCATCAACAAATTACCTGTGGACGACATAGTGGTGGAAAAAAGGTGCAAGCTCCTCGTGCCCAGCAGTTTTGGCTCGGATCACATGCTTGAGGCTGGCACGGGGTTAGCATTTCCACCAGCTGAATCGGGCACTGTGCACGGAGTTCCGCTAGCGGCGGGTAACGCCAAGGTGACAGTGGACATGGTGCACACGAATATGTCGTCCTACCCACTTCTTGTACCCCTGGAGGACGACGTCACGACACTGGGGCAGGCCATTAACGCTTTCATCCAGTGGCCGAAGAAGTACATTTCCCTGGTTGCCCCTCCACCTCATGCACGGCCGCTGTCTCCGGTACGTGACGGTAAAGATTTCTCATTCCGTGGTCCTCCGCCGAAGGTTAAATCCGCTTCGGCACAATCTCAGCAGTGCAGCAAATCTTGGCAACAGGCCGCCAAGTCGAGTCCACAAGCTCAGCGTAGGGCCACCAGAAATACTAGAAATTCAGCCAAGGGCAAAGAGGTACAAGAAGAACCTGAGATAAGAGTGTACACAGAAAGGCAGCCGCTAGTGACGCGGATGGAGTTAGAACGACTCGGTTGGGTAGCTCAGATTGTGCACGAGTTTTATATGAAGAGGTCCAACGAGGAGAGAGAGCTTCCTCAAAATATCAGCGCCAGGTTCGAGCGGCAACATTTCCTCCATCCACCTGGAACCTTCACCGTCGAATTCAAGGATTTATCCGACCTATACCGTCACGACGCCCTCGATGTCAGCCTGTTAAGGTGCTGGACATTGTAAGTGTTCTGAATCACGGTTTATGCTAAGTGAACTACCTAACTTATTGATACGCTCTTTCAATAACATTACTCTTATGTGTAGACATATGATTCAAGAGGCTAGGAGGGAAAATCATAATATCGGATTCCTCGATCCACAAGTGGTCATATCCACAATGGTCCAATGCAAGCCACAAGAGGTCAAGGATTACATCGCGGAGGCCATGCTCATTCTCTGTACTAAGCGCCTCATTCTTCTACCGTACAACTATGACTTCCACTGGATGCTCGTTTGTATCGACCCACAACGTCAACATGTCGTGTACTTCGACTCCAGGGACTACCCACCCGAGAAGTACGCAAGTTTGACGAGGGTGCTCAACGGGGCGTTCAAGATGTATGTTTCCAAGGGGGGCCCTGTACAAACAGCAAAAATCGAACCGACCCACCGATTTCATTTTCCGGTAATAATTCCTCCCTTGCCCATGAATAATGACCTCGCACATTCTAGTATGTATTCGGTAAAACTAAATTTACCTTGCACGTAATCGTGATTTCTGCAGTGCCACAAGCAGCCGCCGGGCAGCAACCTCTGTGGATACTATGTCGCGACATATATGTTGCAGATCGTTAGCTCTAGTGCGGTAGATCCGGAGGTTAGTGTCATTACACCATATTCAGTTACATTTTTCATCATTCTGACGTTGTGCCTAACCTGTTTTGGTTTCCTTCTGCAGACATTTAAGTTTCCTACAGATGAGCTCGAGAGTGACGAGGTCCGGTATGTTCAAAAATGGTTAATAGGTTTTCTACTATCCCAGCTGTTGAAGGACGCCGGAGAATTCCATACCCCTCAAAATTTGCACCACAAAAATGGTTAATAGGTTACTGCTTGTGAACTTTGTGTTCGAGAATGACGTTTAATGTGATTACGGATGAGTTACTGCTTCTTAATGACTTTGTGGTTGAGAATGACGTTTAATATTTGCTTGTGAATGAAAACGTTTGAGATCAATGACTATACGCCCTGTCGCACTTCTGCCGTGGCAGCGGAAACAGCGGTTTCCGCTAACCGCGGCAGCAAGCTGCAGCACCGTCGCCCTGCCGCACTGCTGCCGTGGCAGCAAAAAACGGCGGTTTCCGCTGCTGCGGCAGCAGCTGCAGCACCGCCGCCCTGCCGTACTGTTGCCACGGCAGCAGAAACGGCGGTTTCCGCTGCCGCGGCAGCAGCTGCATTATCATTGCCCTGCCGCACAGCTGCCGCGGCAGCAGGCTGCAGCACCGACTCGCAACAGTACAGACGGTTCCAGGTATAAAACCGTATGTACAAAGAATTTGTACATACGATTCTACTCATAGAGCCGTCTGCACAAATGCTTTGAACAGCACCTCATGAGCGTTTGTACAGACGGCTTACACCCAGGACACACGATGCATGCACGTAGCTATATCTAATGCAGGGATGAAGGTAGGTAATAATGCAAGATGAAGGTAGTAATGCAAGTAGTAATGCAAGGATATTTTTATTTTTATTTTTTAGATGCACATTGATAATTTCAAACAAACAGTCCTGGTATTCATTAATTCATACCTCAAGAAGGTAGATCCTTCTTAGTAGTACACCAGGGACTTGGTACACACGTACTTAAGTTTACAGGACTCTTACACACTTGACTCGTAAGATCGAGTCTTATTTAGGATACAGTGGACTCTTACTATTATACAACTAAGATACACTTGGTGGAGTGGAGTGGAATGAAGTGGAAGCGGTGGAAGTGATCGACCAGTGGTGTGGTTGTGATGGAGGTGGAACCGGTGATCGAGGTGATCGACCAGCTATGGATGTGGTGGAACCGGTGATTGAAGTGGTGATCCAACTCGTGGTCCAACTGGTGATGGATGTGGTGAACCGACTGGTGATTCCACTTGTGGTCCGACTGGTGATGCCCTTCGAGCTCCTCTTCTCCTCCTTTTATAGAGGCTTGCCACCTTCAGGTTGTTGATAAGTATGGATGTCGCTTCAGTCTTGTACAGTATCTTGATAAAGTTTATTCCATCAGGAACAGTGCAGATTCTTTCTGCAATAGTATTTTGATTGCCGACTTCATCTATAGCAGTAACTTGATAAAGTTTATTCCATCAGGAATAGTGCAGATTCTTTCTGCAATAGTATCTGATTGCGGACTCCATTTGTAGTAGTAACTTGATAAAGTCTTTCCATCAAGAATAGTGTATATTCTTTCTGAAATAATGACTGCTGCTTTTGGCTCTTTCCATACTTTTGCTCTTTTCATACTTTTGTTTGATTGGACATCTTGTTAGTCTCCTGAGGAGAAATCTGATATTCCCTTGGATTCTCCTTCTTCTTCTTCTTGTTTCATGGAATAATAATTGGGAATTGGAGATGATGATTTTGCCTGGCTGCATTGCACAAAATCTTCACTAAGGCTTCTAGTTGGCGACATCGTTTGCAGAGGCTGAGGATTTTCATCCATTTTTTGAAACATTGCTTCATATACTTGCAATTGAAGCTCACTTTCTGGTATATTTGGTTTCTTCAATAACAGTTCTTTTGTGATTTCCTCCTTCAACTGGGCGACAGCCGTCTTCTTGCTCTTTGCTTGATATTTTCTTCTTTGAAGGACAGGTTTTATGTCAAACCTATCCCACCATCTTGCATAGTAGCGCCGCCTTAAGGTTGCAGGGAATTGGGTTCTGTGGATGCTGAGATCCCATTTCATGATCCATGGCATGCCAGTTTCAGCACAGAACTTCATGAGTATGAAAGGATATTCCTTCAAGTCCTTGTTGGATTCTTGAGTAATAATGTTGATGACTTCAGTGGGTAATATTTCAGGAATAGCTCCCACCTTGAGCCACCAATTATTGAAGAACCATAATGGTATTTCTCCACATTTCTCTTTGAAGCGAATGAACCATGAATGCTTCAGCTCATAATTTTGTATGAGAAACACTCTTTCCCATGCCTTTTGATAGTCCCAATAGTTATATCTTTTGTTGGGACAAGAAGCCGAATATATAGCTCTAGCCACATAAGGATTGGATGATCTATCCCATTCTTCTAGGGACATAATCTTCTGGATAATCATCTTTGTGAAACCCATTTCTTCTCCATTCTTTGTATGGTATATCTGTGCACTCCGTGTTTCACATAATATTGTTTCATAGTAGATCTGATCTTTCCCTGGATATTCCGGGATGAAATAAGATTGTTTGGGGAAATATTTTTCCCTAATACTTTTGATAGTAAGATCTGAATCCTCAAATTCCAGAGGCAATATAATTTCATCCTGTTTATAAATATAAGGTGAAGGATTTGCAGGATGATATTTTTCACGTGCCATCGGGGTCTTTGGCACAAGACTCCCCGCCTGGTATTTATACAATTGCTTGCTTGGGGAATATTCTATCATCTTTTCTTTTGATAGATCCCTCTTAAGTGCCATGTCCCTGTAAAAATTCTCGAGATAAGAAATCAGGGAGTGAGTTCATTTCTCCCTTTTATATACTCAATTTCAAAATCAAAACATGATAGTATTGCTTGCCATCTGGCAAATATCTGTTTGGAGACTAAGTTCTCCACATCCTTTTGAAGAACATCTTTTGCTGCCTTGCAATCTATTCTCAATAAGAATTTTTGATTTAATAGTTCCCCTTGGAACTTTGAGATGACCCTGACAATCGCCAGAATCTCTTTCTTGATAGTAGAATAATTTTTTTGAGCATCATTCCAGGTTCCTGATGTGAATCTGACAAGTTGCTCTTTTGAATCCTTTCTCTGTTTTAGGACTCCCCCATAACCATAATCTGATGCATCTGTTTCAATAATTTTGAATGCATCTTGATCTAATATAAACAAGCAAGGTAATCTTTTAACCTTGTCTTTAATCTTTTTTACTGCCTGCGTATGTTTAAATGTCCAATTAGGAGGATTCTTTTTAACCTTTGGGTTAATATTTTTCTATCCTTTGCAAGAGCTTCATAAAAATCAGAAACATAGTTTAGGCATCCCAAAAATCTTTGTAATTGACTTTTTTCTTTTATTTCATCTGGAAATTTGTCAGCAAACTCTATGACTCTACTGATGGGTAGAACTTGGTCATATTGAATTTTGTAACCCAAAAATTGCATGCTTGTTTGGAAAAGCTTCATTTTTCTTGCAGAAACTACAAGACCATTTTGAACGATGATTTTATAGAATATTTTTAGATGCTTCCAATGCTGATCAACATTTTGAGAGAAAAATCAAAACATCATCTATATAGACAATGATGAATGACGAATGTGGCATAAAGATTTCATTCATGATTTTTTGAAATTCCGACGGTGCATTCTTAAGACCGAATGGCATCACATTCCACTCGTAATGCCCGAAGGGAGTAGTGAAAGCAGTTTTATACCTGTCTTCTTCCTTTATCTGTATTTGCCAAAATCCAGATTTCATATCAAATTTAGAATATATTTTGGATCCTTGAATTCTTCTAATCAAGTCATGCTTATAAGGAATGGGATACCTTATCCATTTTAATACTTTGTTAAGGGGTTTATAATTTATTACTAGCCTAGGGACACCCCTCTCTTTTTCTGCTGCATTCTCGACATAGAAGGCCGCACAACTCCATGGTGAAGAACTTTTCCTTATTAAACCCTTTTCTAGTAGTCCTTTAATTTCTTCTTTACAAATCTCCAACAATCTATTATTCATTTGAATTGGTCTAGCTTTAGTTGGAATCTTACTTTCCTTAAAATCTAGAACATAAGGTAAACCTACTTCATGCTTCTTACGATGCCAGAATGCAGAAGGAAGTTCAGAACAGATATCCTTTGTAAATTTTTCTTGTAGAGCTTTTAGTTTTGCTTGGAAACTTGGATCACATAGAGTTTTATTGATTCTGACATTTTGTATTTCTGTTGATACTTCATTTATGAATTGTTCTTTATGCACAATAACTTCTTTGAGATGATTTAACAAGGTTTCTTCTGGTTTAGAAGAAAACTTTAGTTCTACATCCTTTCCCTTTATGCTAAACTTGATACTATCTTTGGTAACAAGAAATGGTCTGATTAAAGATAAGAATGGTGTTCCTAATATGACTCCTTGTTTTAGGTTTTTGACAAGCAAAAAGGAGGTTTTTAGGCAAACACCAGAAATACAGACATGTACCTCAGGGATTTTATAACTTACTTTCAAAAGGTTTCCATCAGCGGCATGAATCCTATGAGAGGATTTTTCAAAGTACTTGAAGGGAATTATCCCTTCTCTGATGCAGTTTACATCAGCTCCTGAGTCGATCAATGTTTTGTACTTAAAATGAAATCCATCGATAAATTTGTACATAACCTCGGCATACCATTTTTGTTTGAAATATCTTTCTATAGAACCGACAACCCCTTCAAAATCCTCTTGAGGTATTTCCTTTCCGGATCCATCATCTCTCTTATAAAACTCTATGATATCTACTTTTCTCCTAAGAGTGCGCAATTCTTCTTTGATAGTATTTTGTTCTCTGAAGAGGTCATTCAAATTTGATTGTTTATCTTGGAGCCTATTGAAGACTCCTTCTATTGACAAATATTTTTTATTCTGAATGTCCTTTACTAATTTCTCTTTATTGGTTTTTATCCTTGATAAGAATTTTTCTAAGATGACTTCCTTCTCTTTTGGGTCACGAACCGTGTCAAAGGTGTCTAGAACAAATTGTTCTAAGTCTGTAAGGACTAGGAGGTTCTCATCAGAGTCTTCTTCAGAGGGATTTTGCTCATAGCAAGAACACTCACTATTCTCACAGTTGTTAGTATCTGAATGGGTTTGGCTTTCTGAGCTAGACTCATCATTATCAATGTGGTTCAGGATTTCTCCCAATCTTCCTTTTATGTCTTCATTGTCTGACTCTAGTAGAGCTTGAATTTCTTTTTTCACCTTTAAACTTTAAGCATCTACTAGCTATGTGACCTTCTCCACCACATCTGTAACACACAAGTTTCTTTCTATTACTTCTATAGAGTTTGGTATTATCCTCTCTATGATGAAAGATCTTTGGTTTCCTTCTTTTGGTGGGAAATCTTTCTTTCTTATGACTACCAGAATATTTTTTGATATGCTTAGGAGGCTTCTTTTAGTTCTCGGATCATAGGGATCTTGGAATCCAAATTGATAACAAAAGTCTCCCATTTCTTGTTTCCCAATAATTTTTTGTTTCTTGAGCTGATCCTTAATCTTAAGATCGTTACATAATTCAGCTCCTACCAGTTGTATTTTTGGGTAATATTCCCTATGTCTAGGCATTGATAGTTTATATTTCCTCCTCCTTCTTTTCTCAAGGAGTTCCTAACCTTTTCAGCAAATAAAGGAGGTAGACCAGATATATATTTTTCTTTCCAAAAATCTTGATTAGGATCAGGTAGGGTATATAATTTGGATAAGAATATGTCTTTATACCATCTAAAATCTGACATAGTTTTGCATCTAAGGTTTATCAATTGCTCTCTATTTTTCTCATAAATATCTTGATAATTTCCAGCAAAGTGATAAACTATATTGTACAGCAAAGTAGTCATGGCATCCGAAATGTTACCTCTTTGGTTACCTTCTTCATCGTAGGCCATAATGGGCATTCTATTGCCATCTAGCTTTACTGCATTTATGATTGCTTCTCTTTGTTCTTCATCCAAATAGTGATCCCACCAGCCTCTTAATTGACCAGAGAATCCAACAACAATCATTGAGGCTGCTTCTTTTTCATTTATTACCATTTGCAATGCAAGCATTGGCATACATAATCATTTGGTGGCATAGTGTGAAGATTTGATACTCTGTAAATCCATCCAAATTCATTCTACAATTTCTTTTCCATTAAAGTATGTCATATTGGATATTTGTGGAGTTTCTTCAAATTGCAAATCTGCATATGTTGGCCTAGGATAATAATTTCTAGTTCTTGATGTCAGAGTAGTAGGTTTGAATATTTTATTGATCATGTCACTACTTTGTCCATCAGAAATTTGATTGATATTTTTGTTAACCTTTAAACTACTCAGTTTATTTGCTATCTCATTGACTAAGTCTTCAGATAGAGCTGATCCTATAGCCTTTTGCTTTCCAAGTTTTATGTTGGAATTTAACATGTGAGGAACAAATAATGGAGTAACTTGTTGAGAACTAGATGATTCATGTTGGGACTTTGGAGGATAATTTACCTTAACTTCACCTTTCCTCGGCTTACTTCCCTCCAAGAGGATGTTCTCAATTCGATCAGTTTGCTGCCCAAGAGTATGTAAAGAGATATTTGCAAAGTTTTGTTGTTCTACCAGGTGGCCTACATGTTCCACCCTCATGGGCTCTTGGTAGGTGTTTCTAGCAATACTTTTGAGTGGACTAGCTTTAATACTTTCACCCTTTGCATTATCACTCAGTTGAATAGACTCAAAAGGAGGGTGAATAGCTTCTATGGCTTTTCCACTAGAGGCTGTCCATTCTGTTGACATTTTTTTAATGACAGCAAGATTATCATCTTCACTATTAACTTCCGTCATTGATTCTGATTCACTACTGTTAGAATCATGGTCACTTTTAGCTGCAAATTCGTTTTGGTTTCTGATTTTATGCTGATCATTGACTTCATACTTAGGCTGGACTTCTGGCCTAAAATATTTCTCAAAAATCTTAAGTTTGCTATTTTCATACCAATCAAAAAAGAAGATGTTTTTCCTTTGTTGCTTCATATCATCATACCATGCTTCCTTAACTTTCATTCTAAAAGAACGATCTAGTTTTAGATAGTTTTCTACCTTAGCTTCATTTTTGGGAAGCTCAACTTCAAGCCTTAGGAGTTCTTTGTTGATTTCAAATTCAGGCTCTTGAATTGGAACAATAAATCTGCTTTCAAAATCAGAATCATATCTGAAACCATGGTCATAATTATTAGCATAACCACTAGCATAACTATATGGATAATCGTCATCACTTTCATATTCAGAATCAGTCTCATAATAATCATCTTCTGATTCAATAACATTAAGATCAAAATCTGAAATTGAGGGTTCATACGAATTATCCTCATAAGTTGCATAAACAATATTTTGCGGTCTATCTCGAGGTCTGCTATCACAGCTAACCGATGGTCTAGACTGGATGAAAACTTTTCTTTTTGAGGAGAATGTTACTTCAACATCTCCTTCTGGTGTTTCAGTCATGGACTCAAGTGTGTAAGAGTCCTGTAAGCTAGTACGTGTGTATCAAGTCCCTGGTGTACTACTAAGAAGGATCTACCTTCTTGAGGTATGAATTAATGAATACCAGGACTGTTTGTTTGTTATTCTCAATGTGCATTTAAAAAATTAAAAAAAAATATATCCTTGCATTATCCTTGCATTACTACCTTCATCCCTGCATTAGATATAGCTACGTGCATGCATCGTGTGTCCTGGGTTTAAGCTGGTATCAGAGCCATCTGTCCCCTGACCTTCCCAAGCCATCTTCTCCGAAGGGGGGGGAGAGGAGTGTGGTAGTAGGCCGAGTCGCGGAGATCCCGCCAGGTGTTGTTGGTAGGCCGAGTCGCGGAGAACCCTGATCCTCTAGAGCGTATACCTCGAAGACGCGTGGCCGTTGTTAAGCCGTGGATAGGCGTTTGTTAGGCAGAAATCGTTGTCTGAGGGCTTGATTATGAGGTGAAGGTTGATCTTAATTGTGGGATTTTTCCCTGCCGTTGTCTGGAAACCAACTCTCCTACAGGTTGATCTTAATTGTGGGATTTTGCCCTGCCGTTGTCTGGAAACTACCTATTCCTTACTCCTTTGTTCGTATAAGATGTCTTGGTTAGTCAGGTCTCTAGGTGTAACTGATCGTGCTGTAGCCTCGTGTAGTAACGATAAGTCTGTTAAAACTATGTCTGTAAAAAATGCTTCATCTATATGTTTTGAAGATATTGAAAAAAGTATTGCAAACTGGAAGGTACCTAGAGTAAATATTAAGGATATATATCATGTTGGCACATTTTCCCTACGTTCTGATTATTATATAAAAACTATTGAAAAAACTCTTCCTATTAGTTCTTTGCATGAGACTTTGCATCTTCTTTCTGAAAAAGAAATTGATATGATAAGACGAAAACCCCAGTATCAGTATCTACACTTTGGTCTGGTCCAAATTGCTATTCGGTCCTTAACAAGGAAAGGTTTAAATGTATCCGTATTGGCTTGTCTAAGGGATTGTAGAAATAAGAGATTTAAAGACTCCTTACTAGGGATGGTTGAAGCCAGTCTTAGTAATGGTCCAGTATTCTTTAACACTTTCCCAGACTTTCTCAGTATCTCTTTCAGACACAAATATCCATAGGGTCTTAACCTTAAACTTGCAAACGTCTGGCTATGATCTTGAACCAGGAAGCGAGAACATTTCCGTAACATATAGGATCTATTACAAAGCCATGACAACACTAGCCCCTTGTGCAAAACAAAATACACCAAAAGGGTTAACCACCCTTCTCCAAGCCAACCCAAGAAATCATGTCCTAACTCCTAGAACCTTAAAATGGGACGAGATAATTCTTCCTGAAAAGTGGACGCTCTTCCAAGCTGTTGAGCCAAAAGCCACACAACAAACCGAGGTTGAGTCCATGACTGAAACACCAGAAGGAGATGTTGAAGTAACATTCTCCTCAAAAAGAAAAGTTTTCATCCAGTCTAGACCATCGGTTAGCTGTGATAGCAGACCTCGAGATAGACCGCAAAATATTGTTTATGCAACTTATGAGGATAATTCGTATGAACCCTCAATCTCAGATTTTGATCTTAATGTTATTGAATTAGAAGATGATTATTATGAATCAGAAGATGATTATGATGAAACTGACTCTGAATATGAGAGTGATGATGATGATTATCCATATAGTTATGGCTATGCCAATAATTATGACCATGGTTTCAGATAGATGATTTTGAAAGCAGATTTATTGTTCCAATTCAAGAGCCTGAATTTGAAATCAACAAAGAACTCCTTAGGCTTGAAGTTGAGCTTCCCAAAAATGAAGCTAAGGTAGAAAACTATCTAAAACTAGATCGTTCTTTTCAGAATGAAAGTTAAGGAAGCATGGTATGATGATATGAAGCAACAAAGGAAAAATATCTTCTTTTTTGATTGGTATGAAAATAGCAAACTTAAGATTTTTGAGAAATATTTTAGGCCAGAAGTCCAGCCTAAGTGTGAAGTCAATGATCAGCATAAAATCAGAAACCAAAATGAATTTGCAGCTAAAAGTGACCATGATTCTAACAGTAGTGAATCAGAATCAATGACGGAAGTTAATAGTGAAGATGATAATCTTGCTGTCATTAAAAAGATGTCAACAGAATGGACAACCTCTAGTGGAAAAGCCATAGAAGCTATTCACCCTCCTTTTGAGTCTATTCAACTGAATGATAATGCAAAGGGTGAAAGTATCAAAGCTAGTCCACTCAAAAGTATTGCTAGAAACACCTACCAAGAGCCCATAAGGGTGGAACATGTAGGCCACCTGGTAGAACAACAAAACTTTGCAAATATCTCTTTACATACTCTTGGGCAGCAAACTGATCGAATTGAGAACATCCTCTTGGAGGGAAGCAAGCCGAGCAAAGGTGAAGTTAAGGTAAATTATCCTCCAAAGTCCCAACATGAGTCATCTAGTTCTCAACAAGTTACTCCATTATTTGTTCCTCACATGTTAAATTCCAACATAAAACTTGGAAAGCAAAAGGCTATAGGATCAGCTCTATCTGAAGACTTAGTCAATGAGATAGCAAATAAACTGAGTAGTTTAAAGGTTAACAAAAATATCAATCAAATTTCTGATGGACAAAGTAGTGACATGATCAATAAAATATTCAAACCTACTACTCTGACATCAAGAACCAGAAATTATTATCCTAGGCCAACGTATGCAGATTTGCAATTTGAAGAAACTCCACAAGTAACTAATATGACATACTTTAATGGGAAAGAAATTGTGGAATGGAATTTGGATGGGTTTACAGAGTATCAAATCTTCACACTATGCCACCAAATGATTATGTATGCCAATGCTTGCATTGCAAATGGTAATAAAGAAAAAGAAGCAGCCTCAATGATTGTTGTTGGATTCTCTGGTCAATTAAGAGGCTGGTGGGATCATTATTTGGATGAAGAACAAAGAGAAGCAATCATAAATGCAGTAAAGCTAGATGGCAATAGAATGCCCATTATGGCCTACGATGAAGAAGGTAACCAAAGAGGTAACATTTCGGATGCCATGACTACTTTGCTGTACAATATAGTTTATCATTTTGCTGGAAATTATCAAGATATTTATGAGAAAAATAGAGAGCAATTGATAAACCTTAGATGCAAAACCATGTCAGACTTTAGATGGTATAAAGATACATTCTTATCCAAATTATATACCCTACCTGATCCTAATCAAGATTTTTGGAAAGAAAAATATATATCTGGTTTACCTCCTTTATTTGCTGAAAAGGTTAGGAACTCCTTGAGAAAGGAAGGAGGAGGAAATATAAATTATCAATGCCTAGACATAGGAAACATTACCCAAAAAATACAACTGGTAGGAGCTGAATTATGTAATGATCTTAAGATTAAGGATCAGCTCAAGAAACAAAAATTTATTGGGAAACAAGAAATGGGAGACTTTTGTTATCAATTTGGATTCCAAGATCCCTATGATCCGAGAACTAAAAGAAAGCCTCCTAAGCATATCAAAAAATATTCTGGTAGTCATAAGAAAGAAAGATTTCCCATCAAAAGAAGGAAACCAAAGACCTTTCATCATAAAGAGGATAATACCAAACTCTATAGAAGTAATAGAAAGAAACTCGTGTGTTTCAGATGTGGTGGAGAAGGTCACATAGCTAGTAGATGCTTAAAGTTTAAAGTAAAGAAAGAAATTCAAGCTCTACTAGAATCAGACAATGAAAATATAAAAGGTAGATTGGGAGAAATCCTGAACCACATTGATAATGACGAGTCTAGTTCAGAAAGCCATAGCCATTCAGATATTAACTGTTGTGAAAATAGTGAGTGCTCTTGCTATGAGCAAGATCCCTCTGAAGAAGACTCTGATGAGAACCTCCTAGTCCTTACAGACTTAGAACAGTTCGTTCTAGACACCTTTGACATGGTTCGTGACCCAATAGAGAAGGAAGCTATCTTAGAAAAATTCTTATCAAGGATAAAAACCAATAAAGACAAATTAGTAAAGGATATTCAAAATAAAAAATATTTGTCAGTAGATGAAGTCTTCAAAAGGGTCCAAGATTGCAAAAAGAAAGATAAACAATTGGATCTGAATGACCTCTTTAAAGAACAAAATTTACTCAAAGAAGCATTAAGAAATCTCAAATTAAGAATGGATATGATAGAGTTTCGGGTGAATAATGATCAAAACAGACAAGTTGAAGGAACATCTATAAGAAGGGAACATTCTGAAGAAATTATCAACTCAATGGAGAAATATGTCAAACAAAAATGGTATGCCGAAATCCTATACAAAGTTGGTGAGGATTTGCAATTCAAATATAAAACTCTAATTGATTCAGGAGCAGACGTCAATTGTATTAAAGAAGGAATCATTCCAACAAAATATTTTATGAAAACCACTCATAGAGTTCATACTGCTGATGGAAGTTTGCTTAAAGCAAATCATAAAATACCAAATGTATGTGTCTGCGTTAACAATGTTTGCATAAATATTTCCTTTCTGCTTGTTAAAAATCTAAAACAAGGAGTCATATTAGGGACACCATTCCTATCTTTAATTCGTCCATTCTGTGTAACCGAAGACAGTATCCAATTCAAAATTGAAGGAGAAGAAGCAGAAATAAAATTTGATTACAAACCTGAAGAAATCCTTTTAAATTATAAGCATTCTATTAGTGAACTATCGTGTTCAAAAGTTAATCAAAAGCTTATAAGTGGAACCAATAATCCTAATAGCTACAGGAGAAAGTTACATGCACGACATAACTATGGCAGCAACCTACCTACATTACTTTGGAAAAATGAGAAGAGAGCACTAAGTGTTCATGAGACTAAAGAGAGTCTACTTGTAGATCATGATGACATATCCTACTTCTCATACAAAGACAAAAGTAGAAAGTTTGGCTATGCATGGATGCTGCACCAAACCCCTAAAAAGCTAGCTTCTCATCATCACTTCCTCCCAAATAGAGCTATCAAAACAAGCATACAAAAGCATGCTACAAGATTTCAGCATCCTTCGAAGGATGGCAATCAAGAAAGTATAGAGAGATGTTTTCTACTAATCAAATTGTTTGTGTGCCTAATGAATTATAGGGAGATGGCTCCACAGAGCAGGAATGACGCTCCTCATATGAGATATGAGTGGCTCACGAGCATGAGTTCGTGGAAACTACCACAATTGAATGCTGGAAATCCAGATCGATTCAACCACAATTTTCCAGCAACAGAGATGCAACAGGGTTTGCTAAACTTGCTTTGGCAAGCCAGAAATAGAAGAGAAAAGGCATACGCATTAAATGGGCTGGCATATTATTTCAATTTTATGCCCAGAGATTCCAAGAAGATGCCCGAAGACTCCAAAGGAAAAGAAGTCAGAACATCTGACAATCAAAGTTATTCTCTCAGAACGAGAGACAAAAGAATGAAGACAAATGGCTTTTTGCCACAAGAAGAAAAATCATTTGATCTAGATACTAGATCACTGGATATCTATCCAACGGCAGAAGGGTCTTCCAAGTTATTAGATCCAAATATTGGGTCATCACATATTCTTCCTAATAAGGGAGATGAAGGCAGAATGCAAGAGATGTTTCCTCAAACAACACATGGTATACCACAAAAGCCAGAGCCACAAGCATCCACTATAGTCACACCTACAAATTCTTCATCCCATCATTATATCAAAATAGAAGACCTACTCATAAAATTTCCACAAATCAGAACCATTGCGTCTTCATCAAAACAAGCCACCACCTACATGAGAGCAAACCCCAAAAACTTATGTCATCCCACCAGTACACCATATGAGTATCTTATTCCCAGAGTGAGCTTCAAAACAGAGCAAACGCTATCCTGCTTGACACAAGATATTCAAGATATCATTTGGGATAAATATGCACAACGACAAATGTCGGTATTCCTTTCTCTCCAAGACTATTTCCTCGACTTATATGAGGGAAAAGAGATCAACCCCGGCATCAGAGTGGAAGTCCAAACACTTCCAATCATCCACCTGGATGATAAGTGTTTGATTCAACCATACCATAGATACGCAATATTGAGGGCCAACATAGACCTCAAAAGCTTCAAGAACCTGGAAACTGAAGGCCATGAATTCTTTTCACTCCAAACTATTTTGGACCATGGTCTACTACATGAAGTATACGGTACATTGGATCAGATTCTTCAGTCTGATCTTGGAATTGCAATTAAAGAAGTCTGCAAGAAGATGACATACTTCAAGGGTAGATTTAAAATTACCATCTACTCTAATCCTCCAAAATTCACGAAGCCAACAAGACTTGCAATACATGATGTCTTCATCACCAAAGGAAACTTTCGTTTTCCTCTTCTGAAGAAAGGATACTTATCTAAAGAGATGAAGGAGTTACTCCTCAACAAGACAAATCATGATAACTGGCGATGGTTCAGAGAAGCCATGGAGCTTGAAAACAGTATCCTCCTGGATCCAAGCTATCATATGATTTTTCAGAACAAAATTATGAAGATCTTTGTGGAAGAACCTCCTGAAGCACCATATCGAATATCCGATGTCGGACGAATCATAAAACCGAATTATGGAGAAGACTCTCCAATCAGAAGGGATTATCGCAAGCTAGCTCCCTGGTATGAAACCTATCAACCAGATGAGATTGATGCGATATATTCAGCACCAATGATCACAGACGAAGAAATTAGTGACTAAAGGAATCATTACACAAGAGAAGAATATCCTGTCACCTCAAAAGTGACCCAATCACTATTTCAGAAGGAATATGCACTATTCTTGATGGAATAAACTTTATCAAGTTACTGCTACAAAAGATGTCGGCAATCAAGATACTATTGCAGAAAGAATCTGTACTATTCCAGATGGAATAAACTTTATCAAGTTACTATTGTCAGCACTATGCAAGACTGAAGAGACAGCCATCCTTATCGCCAACATGAAGGGGCAAGCCTCTATAAAAGGAGACCAAAGAAGAGTTCAAAGGGCATCACCAGTCGGTTCACCACATCCATCACCAGTGGGCCTCAATCACCACTCCATCACGAGTTGGATCACCACTTCAATCACCGGTTCCACCTCCATCACAACCACACCACTGGTCGATCACTTCCACCGCTTCCACTTCACTCCACTCCACTCCACCAAGTGTATCTTAGTTGTATAATAGTAAGAGTCCACTGTATCCTAAATAAGACTCGATCTTACGAGTCAAGTGTGAGAGTCAGTCAGTGTGTAAGAGTCCTGTAAGCTAGTACGTGTGTACCAAGTCCCTGGTGTACTACTAAGAAGGATCTACCTTCTTGAGGTATGAATTAATGAATACCAGGACTGTTTGTTTGAAATTATCAATGTGCATTTAAAAAATTAAAAAAAAATTTAGAAAAATCCTTACATACTACCTTGCATTACATACTACCTTCATCCCTGCATTACATATAGCTACGTGCATGCATCGTGTGTCCTGGGTGTAAGCTGGTATCAGAGCTCTGTACAAACGCTCATGAGGTGCTGTTCAAAGCATTTGTGCAGACGGCTCTCAACTAGAACCGTCTGTGCTATTCGATTAGTGCAGACGGTTCTGTTTTGAAACCGTCTGTAGTACTCGATTTGTGCAGACGGTTCTAGTTGGGAATCGTCTGTAGTACTCCGTTTGTGCAGATGGTTCTAGTTGGGAACCGTGTACTACTTGATTTGTGCAGACGGTTCTAGTTGGGAACTGTCTGTACTGGTTTATTTGTACAGACGGTTCTTCAACCGTCTGTACAAACCTGATTTGTACAGACTCTTTCGTACAGACGGTTCGAAAAACCGTCCCGCACGGGTGTTCCGAATCGTCTGTACAAATGATTTCTGTAGTAGTGGTTCTAGAATACTTAATACGCTCTCGTGCGACGCATGCCTGTGATCTCACCAGTAGGATATTTACGGCCCTACATTTTTGTAGAGCGCGCGTGTGGGGACTGATCATGCAGGAATATACGTGTACGTGCGTACGTAGCAGAGTAGAGTAGTATCTCTCTTCTCTGTTTTTGGTCTCGAAAAATGAAAACGGGGTTATGTCGTTTCTACCACATTAATCTCAACCGTTCGAATCATGATCGGATAGTTGATATTACGATTCTTCGCTTTATATTGTCACGCCTTAAGATGGGATTGCACCTTTTTTTGTTGAGAAACAAGAGCTTCACACATTCCCTTCGCTCATGTACCAACCCTGCCGTTACCCTGCAGCGATACTAGCTATTAGCAAGGTCCTGAGCAACTCCAACAGCTTCCTCATATTTCATTCCCTATATCTCCATATGGGGAGCTTCCTCAAAAGATTCCTTCCCTATATCTCTTTTTACTCCAACAGCTTCCCTAAATCTCATTCCCTATATCCAATCATCCCATTTTTTATTGATTTCCTATAACTACCACCTTATTCTCAACGGTTATTCTTTTGCAACGGATATTTTTCTAACGACGCTGTTTCCAACGGTCGTATTTTCAACGGCAACAATTCGAACGGCTATATTTCCAACAGCTTTATTTCGAATGGGTATTATTTTGGAACAGATATTTTTCGAACAAGGATATTTCTAACGGCCGTTTTTTGAACCGCTACAATTCCAACGGCTACAATTCAAACGGCTGTATCTCCAACGGCTTTATTTCAAACGGCTATATTCTCAACGGCTATATTTTGCTGTCTATATATATGCAGTCATTTGGTCATCTCCCATTCCCATCCAGCAGTCCCATTTGCTCTCTTCTTCCATTCCTAACCAGCAGCACAGCCATTTCCGCAGTCTACCCATTCATCCTTCACCATGAGTCGTCGTAGTTTTTTCATGGAAAATCTGTTAGATTCTTCGTCGTCTGATGACGACGACCAACTTTTCTTCGAAACCTTGCAAGTAGCACATGAAGAATATACGCGTTCACAAGTTCGAAGTCGTGGTGGCTCTGTGATTGGCCATCAAGTTGTTCAGCGCAACAGATTGGCAGGTCATTCAAGACTTTACAACGACTACTTCTCAGATGCGCCAACGTATGGCCCAAGATTCTTCCGCCGCAGGTTTGCCTTGTAATCACCTTCTGTATTACGTAATGTCGTGTTACTCCTCTATGCACCCATAATTGTTCTTACCAACACAGGTTTAGAATGCATCGTCCTCTATTTCTTCGCATCTTGCATGCAGTAGAAGAGCATGACGAGTATTTTGTGCAAAGAAGAAATAGTGCTGGTACTCTTGGGTTATCTTCTTTGCAGAAGATAACCACTGCGTTCAGAATGCTTGCATACGGAGTTCCAGCTGATGCTACGGATGATTATGTCCGTATTGGTGAGAGCACTGCTATTGAAAGTGTCAAAAGGTTTGTGAAAGCTGTTATTGAAGTTTTCGGAGACGAGTACTTGAGATCTCCTAACGAGACCGACACTGCCGAACTCCTCCGTATTGGAGAAGAAAGAGGTTTTCCAGGTATGCTTGGTAGCATAGATTGCATGCACTGGAAGTGGAAGAATTGTCCTGCAGCATGGCAGGGCATGTATAGTGGACATGTGCATGAGCCCACTATAATTCTTGAAGCTGTGGCTTCACAGAATCTCTGGTTTTGGCATGCATTTTTTGGTCTACCTGGGTCACACAATGATATTAATGTACTCCATCGGTCGCCCCTGTTTGCAAAGTTGGCGGAAGGTCAAGCTCCAGAGGTTAATTACACTGTCAATGGGCATAACTATACGATGGGTTATTACCTTGCGGATGGGATTTATCCTTCATGGGCTACATTCGTGAAGACAATATCATGTCCACAAGGTAATAAGAAAAAACATTTCGCACAGGCTCAAGAAGCAGCAAGGAAAGATGTCGAGCGAGCGTTTGGTGTTCTGCAAGCTCGTTTCGCCATTGTCAGAGGACCAGCTCGTTTTTGGGACCAAGAAACGCTTCGTGACATCATGACTGCCTGCATTATCATGCATAATATGATAATAGAAGACGAAGGAGACGAAGCCACAATTGACTGCAATTATGAAGGAGCCGGGGACAATGTGACCGTTTCTCATGAACATACCCCAGAACTGCTAGAGTTCATTCAAACCTATCAATCTATCCGAAGTAGGCAGGCTCACTCTCAGTTGCAAGCCGATTTAATTGAGCATCAGTGGGAGTGTTTCGGCGCCAACTAGTTTGTTTAATTCCAATGTAATGTCTAGTAGTTTGTTTACTTCCAATGTAATGTCTAGTAGTTTGTTTACTTCCAATGTAATGTGTAGTAGTTTATTTACTTCCAATGTAACGTCTAGTAGTTTGTTTAATTCCAATGTAACGTCCAGTAGTTTGTTTAATTCCAAAGTCCACTTGTTGCCCTACAATAGCATACATCATATAATTAGCAACAATAACGTAAGTCATATAACAATTTGACGACAACAACATACGTGTTCGACCACAATAACATAATAACAGTTCAACCACAATAACATAGTCATATAATAACAGTTCAACCACAATAACATAATAACAGTTCAACCACAATAACATAGTCATATAATAACAGTTCAACCACAATAACATAATAACAGTTCAACCACATAATAAGTCCTACATTAAGTGTTGAAGGACATAAGTCTTAGAATAACAGTTCGATGACATAACGACACAACTCAATGGGAACCACCGCATCGCCTAGCAATGATATCAGTCTGGAGAGATAAGTAGTACTGCCTCAGCGGACCTGCCATCTTGCTAGTGTCAATCTTCATAATCTTTTCTTCCTCCACCATTTGCCTCAACTCGAACTCCTGCTTCTTCAGCTGCAGCTTCTCTTTCTCAGTAGCAATCCTTTCCTGCTCCAACGCATAAGCTCTTTCATACCTCTCATCCTTCTTCAGGTCTCGCACTCCATCTGCCTCACTCTTCCTGGCCCAAATAGTGTCCAATGCATCCATGTAAATCTCAGACCCATCAGTACTGCAAGAACCTTGACCTCGTCTCAACCTCGCTTTGGCCGCTTTCTTTCCAGTGGGCCTCTGCATGGAGACATCTTCTTGATTTGGTGCATCTGCGGTACTATCTGCAGCACCTGCAAAACTGTAGGCAGGACTCGAAGCAGCCGGAGTAGAGGTCGTGCTCACCTTTTGCTTCTTCTGGGATAATCTATCCGTCCACTTAGGGTGATGGTGCAGCACATTCCAACAGTGTAAGAACATAAATGTTTTACGCTCTTCTTCCTTGTAGAGTGCGCATGCTTGAACAATCTGCAAAAAAAGAAGGAACATATCCGATCATATAGACTTCATGATTCAAACCAAATATTATATGAATGACAATGCAACAAACCTTGTCTTTATCAGTGACCCCGCTCTGCCTTCTCCTCTCAATCCGATCATGACAGCCACAGAATTTGTTAACATGCTCTTGAATAGTCGACCAACGGTGCACAAGAGAACTTTGAGTGCGATCTGACTCAAAGTCCCTATTCTCATGAAAATAAGCGTGTATCCTCCTCCAATATGTGGCACGAGATTGCTCATTACCTTGTGCTGCATCTAAACTGATGTTGAGCCAAGCCGATACTAGCATCAAGTCCTCCTTCTCGTTGAAGTTTTTAGACCTCTTGTTAGTTGGCTTCGTGGAGGGAATGACGGGCTCACCATTCAGCTGTCCCTCCTCAAAAGGAGTACACTCTGGATGGTCCTCCCAATTGACCCCATCGTTTTCCCCACTCAATAAGTTCACGTAAAACGAGTCCATAACAGAACTGTGGATTGGAACTATGATAAAGTTAAAACAAATTACATGTACGATGCATAGGTAAAACACAAACAAGCTTCGAACATTAGTACATTGAAGTAAGTTCTGTACAACACATAGATGTTCTAGTACATCAAAGTCTTAATTAGAGAGTACAGCAAAGTTCGCAATCAACGTAAACAACATAATATTTGGATTACCGTGGTTACAACTTATCCTAACATAACTTCCATATGCATAGACTACAAATACACATTGCTCTCCATATTTTGTTGCTTCACATCGTCTAATAGCCTTGACATCCTACCCATGACATCAGAAAGATTATTTATCATTTCAGTTTCTAAACCATGAGAAACCCCTGTAGATTCACTCTCCTCAACAACATTATTCGAACCATGTTCTTCCACAGCCTCCCAACCGCTACGGACAATTGCAATTTCCCTAATTGTCTGTTCCCACCCGTCTTTTAGTCTTGCCGCAGCAGCCACCAAATCCTGAATCTTCTTCTCATTGCATCTAACTTCAACCGCATAATCATGGTTATGACAGGAAAGAACTATCTTCTCCCAATAATTGACATCATCCACGTCTACACCAAAAAACCTTTGAAGATATTTAATACCTTCTTCCGCAGCATTTTCCTGTGCTTCTTCTACCGTGCTAGCTGGTTTACCATAACATATTTTCTGCCCACCGAGCTCAGACGTAATCCTTGCGTTACACACAAATGAGACAGATGCAACACTTTTTCCATCTCTAACAGGCCACACAGTGTATTGACCTCCATGGCAGGAAAGAGCCCTAAGAACTTCAGCCAAAATCAATTTTCGCGAGATCCGAACAACCTCCATCTAACCAGAATATATACTACAAACAAACGGATATACATATCAGTCTAACCAGATCATTTGATTCAACTCATATCATTTCATAATAGATTAATTGATCACTATATATGCCCATATAATGCCACTGGAAGTGAAGTCCACTTTGCTGGGAGTGTGAAGCACTCCACTCCACTACTTATATCTACTACTACTGCTGCTACACAGCTCCTCTCCTGCTTTTTTTAATTAGTTGGTGACTCTGTTGCTACTTAACTTGAGCAAACACCCACTGTTCTTAGTACACCCCATACCACCGTTCACTCTTTTCTTTTTTGGAATCCTATCACACATCATACTCATAACTTGAGATAAGACTTATCCTGTAAAATTAATCAAACCAAAGGTCTGGTTTTGTGTCACTAGTGCATATCTTACTGAGTTGCACATGACTATTTTGGCAGGCTTTTGTAAGACAGCAACATGAATTTCTTTTGTACATAGCTAATGAAATAGCAAAATAAGAGATGCAGACTGAGGATTATATAGAAATATACATTAGGATCCTCACAAAAGAAACAAATACATTAGGTCAGGAGAGCATCTTATGAGTATTGCCGGCAACTGTCCAAGTTTTTCAAACCTTTACAGCTACGACATTGATCTTTGCCCGAAGCTCCTAAATGAGACCCTATTGCAATATTAAATTTAACATAAATATTCTAAAGCAACATAAATCAGCTTTCATGGTTGTTGACAAGCTAGAGATGGAAGACAAGTCCCAGTGAAGTAATTATCAACTAGTGCAGAGTATAATGCCAGTAGGGTAGGTGAATTGTACTATATAGCTAGCATGTGTGTATATTTCTGAGATGGTGGTTATCAAGTGTATATGCATTAAGAAAATATGATCACTCCCAAGCTCCATGTGCCATTCTCTCTCAAACACCTGACATTTAACCCCGGAGATGTACTCCATTAATGATGAACCAGTCTTTACTTTATTTTAGACCTAATTAGGCCTCTCCAGGTTAAACTTCACACCCTTACTTTCATGCATCTTCTGTTTATGTCATCATCTCGTAGGCAGCATGTTTATGTCCAGAACATGTGAAGCAGAAGTTTTATACAGATCCTAAGATCAAGTGTCATACCTTCACTCCTGGGCAGGGAACTCGCGATGGTGGAAAGGATGTTCGTTTGGTCACCACCGTCGCTCACGGGACTGGATGCAGGCGGCGGAGCTGTCGTCCGCAACGGCGGGCTCGTGCTTTCCAGGGATACGACGCCACAGCCCGCGGCCTCTCCTTCCTCCGGCAGCAAAGACAACTCACCCACCGCCTAGATCTGACTCGGGCAGCAAAGAGAAATCACGAACAAAGAGATCAGCAAAGGGATGTGGGAGGACGCCGGCCTTGAGACGAAGGGGAGGGAGCACCGTACCTGTCATGTCGATGGCCGGGCGCCGGATCTGCTCCCCACGGTCGCACGGCCGATGCTACTACTAGGTCGGCGCGGCGAGGGGAGGTGGCACGGCGGCGGAACTGCTCCGAGCAGGCACGGGAGGTTGGATGGGCTTCTCCGAGGCCGAAAGTCGAGGGATGGGGATCGGCGGTGGAGTGCTCAGAAACGAGGAAAATGCGGACGGGGAACCGGTTCCATCTGGCTGATGTGTTCTTCCCCGACGACGAGCCGGCGGATCCGTGCGGCGGAGAACTTTCTGCACGCTCGGACGGGACGGAGATGGCCGGGAAGCTCTGGTTTCGGTGGCGGGACGGAGGTGTCCGAGGCCGGCGGGTAGGGATTTCGGGAGATTTGGGGATTGCGGGGCTTCCCCATAGATCAGGAACGGGGAGGAGGCGATCGGGAACCGGATGCGGTAGGGAATCGGTTCGGGATGCTGTTGGACGCCCGTTTTTTTCCTGTTGATTCCTCAAATTTGGCTTCGGGAACGTTTTGAGGAAGCTGTTGGAGTTGCTCTTACTATGTGATAAGCCAGGACCAACCCCACATGCATGCAGTCCATAGCCCATACTACAGAAACTACACCCTTTTGTGCCCAGGGTGACCCATGCCTCTTGAGTCCTAACCCTACTTGATGGTCATGCCACCACCTACACCATTGCTCTCCTAGCTAGCATCGCACTCGGCCCCGGTCGTGATTACGACACCTATGTACGTGGTATTAGTACCTATTTTTGGCACAGCCTCCTTGGCTCCAAATAGCACCCTACATGTAGTGTCCTATGTCAGAGCATACTTGGAACGCAGGAATATTTCTGTTGGAACTTTACATGAAACACTTCAATTCCTGAAGAAATTTTTGTGTGTGGTGTTTGTGGGTGGGTGTATGTTGAGGGGGATCATCTTTCCACAGG
This sequence comes from Stipa capillata, assembly GCA_019208055.1. Classification (NCBI taxonomy): domain Eukaryota; kingdom Viridiplantae; phylum Streptophyta; class Magnoliopsida; order Poales; family Poaceae; genus Stipa; species Stipa capillata. Next base: position 53,204 of record JAGXJF010004535.1, on the reverse strand, counting down.
GTTTATCTCGAAATACAGTTATGAGAAAATACCGGCATCTTGAAATATCGTCACATACTTTCATGCAGTGTCACTGCAAGTACCAGAACAGCAAACCAGCAGAGTGATTCGAGCCTCATGCGATAAGTTGGCCAATTTTCCGACCGGGAATAGACGCCAATATGGACACTTAATACAAGAGAACCAAGTCGTACAATCTTTGATCAGAACTTGGAAAGTTAACAGTAGTTAGCATGAATCACGATGTAAAGTAACCTGAGCTTTATTGAGTTTTCACAAGATGTACATGAATCCACAAACTATCTTTAGCTTGAAATTCTGTTGCAATTGCACATGTGTTAGTATCCCGCAGGAACACGCCGAATTAGTGCTCGCGGTAACACGCCACATGCAGATCATCGTAAACCCAACTTGAAACTGACATGCATGCCGCGTGTTGCCGGCCCCTTGCTGCTCGCCACTCCATCGATCGTCACTCGTCAGTGCTCCCAGAGCAGTAACGGCGCCGGCTCGAACCGGAAGTCGTCGGTCGCGACGTCGTGCCAGGACAAATCATACGTCGACGGCGGCAACGCGAAGCCGAACTCGTGCAGGAAGTCCGGCAAGTCGAAGAGCGCGAGATCTACGATGGTGCCGCCCGGCAACGCATGCGCCGGTGCCGGCGCTGGCTCCTCGGCATTGCCGGCGTCCTGGCCAGCTGCCGCGGCCGGTGCGCGGTCCATGCACGCGGCGAGCGCGGCCGCGGCTCGCACTTCCTCGGGCGCGGCAGTGGCGGGGCGGGGCAGCTCGTGTGAGGTCTCCGGGAAGTTGAGGTGCGCGGAGGCGCGGCCCTTGATGGCGAGCGCGGCGACGTCGTGGGCGCGCGCGGCCATCTCGGGGGTGTCGAAGGTGCCGAGCCAGATACGCGACTTCTTGCGGGGCTCCCGGATCTCCGACACCCACTTCCCCCAGCTCCGCATGCGCACGCCACGGTAGGTCGTGTGCTTCAGATCCCGCCGCGGCCGCTTCCTGCTGCCCGCGGCACCAACGCCGCCACCACCCGATTCATCGGAGGACGACTTCGCGATGGGGGAGCTGGAACCGGAGCCGGAGCAGCTGCTGCTGCTGCTGCAGGTGGTGGAGAGACTGGACGCCGGCGACAGCGCTCGCTCCTGTTCCATGGGTACGTACGTGGTCACTGCTCACTGGGCACAGGCGCACAGCTCACAACTTCAAAGTTCAAACAGTTAAACTAGAAGCTACTAAGCTAGCCACTTGCTAGTTGCTACGAATTACGGCTTACGAGTGAGCGCGTTATATATACTCGGAGGAACCATGCGGTGTGACATGTGCGACAGATTATTAATTTCACGAGTCAAAGTGCAGAGTGCAACGTGTTTTGCTTTCCCGAGGAAATGTGATCGTTATGCAGATATGATTAGTAGGAAATTAGTAGGAAAAAGGCTAGAGATAGCCATGTGTTTACTGCGGCAGTGAGCCAGTGAGATGATGACATCCAACAGCCTTACATAAGGCAAGGTGAAGTATCGAACGGGTAACAAAAACAAGGAGGTTTGACATCAATTGACTAGCTTGCAAGCAACTGATGCGCCTCACCTTTCTGCACAGAGAAAAACAACAAAAAGTAAAATAAGAAACAAATGAGCCTTGCCGATGCTTGAGCTTTGTTCTTGGCTTATTGCTCCCTGAAAAGCTGACATGCATATAGTCAGTCAGTATGGCTTATAGTCTCTTCCATCCGTAGAGACTTTATATTTCCTGCCAGAATTGAACCATATCCTATGAAATTTCTGCAAAAGTCCTACAAATCAAAATGGTCTTTAGCCTTTAAGAAAACAATATATATCATATTTTGTTAGCCTTAGCCTAGCCATACCTATTGTACAGATTTCTCACTACCGTATTGGTCGGGTCTCGCAATTGTATTTGTTTTTTTTTAAGACAAAGCTTGCCTAATATATTAATAAAGCAGAAGTGAAACCTTTATATACCAAAACAAAACAAAAGGAGCCCTCTAGTCGGACATAGATTTTGTACATCCGAGGACATGTGCTCTCTTTATTCTGAACAATTAAAAAAGTAGATTTTGAAATTTCAAAATATTTCAAATAAAATCTCGCACGTAGATATTAGGATGATCTATGTATTTGCAAAGTTTCATGAAAAAATAAGTTAATTTGTAATCTACACTAAAAAGACAAGCATGAGAGCCAGCATATCTATGTGCTCTAATTTTGTTATTTTTTGCACAGACCATAAAAATATAAACTTTTGCACAAAAATTTACAGCTGCACATAATACTCAATCATTTATATGTATAAAATTTTTGAGATTTTGGGAAGCACCAGATATATATGTTTGAGAAGGGCTCAGATGAGCCCGTACTCACCTTCAGGTTATCGCCCTCTAGGAGCCTTTGGTTAAGGATGCCACTACTTGGCACCCCCAAGGGACCAAACGCTCGCGTCTTTCTTGATTCTAACCATCAGGACGGTCGGTATGATTGATTTATTCTGGAAATCTCTAGTGGTGCGCACTTGCGCTCCTTCAGAATTTTCCAAGTGGTGAGGATAACAACGGTTCAAGTAATATTGTGATGATACCATAAATATGTCATGATCTCTGATATGAGGTCTACTGATCATAGAGCTCAAGAGTATCAGCCACCTCTACGAACCACTTAATTAGAAGCTTCGTTGTAACTTCATACAGAGACACCATACATGCCTCGCCCGTGTCATCAGTCGTCACACGTATCAACTGCACGAAACCAATCCCAACACTTCTTCAGAGTCCAGACCCATCGGTTGTAACTAATGCAAGAAAAGCATACTGACGACATTAGTATTATTTCTGCAAGCAAATCGGTTGCAACTTGCAACAAATAAAAGTTTGCTCTAGGTTTTGAGCGATAGTCATAAACGTAAGATTTGTCAAATAGAGTATCTTGTGCCAATCAAAAGATCAAGATTGAGAATGCAAGATCTTGAAATTAAAAATGTATGCTAATTAAACAAGTGGCTTTTTAAGCTTCTCAACGAAGACGGTGTATGGCAAGAACTCCTGAGGAATAAATATCTTCAGGGTGTGCCTTTTTTATAGGTTAAGACCAAGCCAAGGAATTCCTATTTTTGAGTTGGCCTTCCAAAAATTAGACACATATTCCTCCAATTTGGCAAGTTTCATATTCATAGTCAGGATGAGGTTAGGTTTGGCATGACACATGGATAGATGGTCAGCCCTTCAAAGACCGCTACCCTTTTTTATATATTATCACCCGCAAGAAGTATACCACGGTTCCCGAAGTCATGAATTCAGTTCCTCCGGATTTGTCATTCAGGAGGGCCATAGTAGGACCCAAACCGAATGCCTGGACCAACCTAGTTAGTAGGATAGTAGGAGTTGCCCTCGGGTTCCCTTTATTTGGACTTTACACTCACATGGGCAATTTTCTATATAGTCCATGTACATTACTCTTGTGCGACGGTGATTTCTAATTCTAATCAACGCCTGTGGCAAATGCGCTTATGGTGGTTGAAAATCTCTCTAAAGATTAATATATTCATATGGTATCTGCATAGAGGAGTAGCACTGACTAAAGGCAACTTGGGCAAAAGGGATTGACAAGGCGACAAGTAGTATCTCCAATTTGTTCGAGAATTGGTTAATAGGGTTACGAGAGGCTAAGCGAGCCCAGATCCTAGTGGGGAAATTGTAGTTTGTTGGTCTATTTGGTTGTGAAATGATATTGTCTTTGATGAAAAGAAACTTTCTAATCCGTTGCCGGTTATCTTCTTGTATAGCAACTAGTTGCAGTAGCTATCCTTACTAGACCGAACGAGAAGGAGCGGACAGTCACGGGTGCCCAATTATTGAAGGCAGTTGTTAGGAAATTTATGTTCCAACTTGAATGACAGTCGTATAGTAGATTATGTGGTGCTTGAGTTTTGTGGTTTTAAGTCCTATATAATTTATTTTATTTTTGTGTCGTTTGACACAAATTATTGTATTTAGTGATGGTTGATTGTGTGCATACTTTTAATGCAGAGGTTGAAAGACAATAAAGCTCTCTAGAAAAACTAATGAAGTTTTCTCAAAAAGAACTTGCAACTAGTGAAGTAGCAAGAACTTCTGTGTTCAACTACAACCTACTAAAATGGGCTCGTCGCGGATTAAAAATGCGCCGAATCCTCAAACCACAGATCCTGAAGATTTGGATCTTGCTTGCTACAGGTTGGGTTGCAATAATGCAATGGAAGACGAAGCACTGTTAAATATATCTATCATTCCGCAGACGTTCCATGCATATATGATGCCAGTAGAAATTAAGCAATTCAGGTCTCTGAAAAAACGAACTTCGTTGAATGAGAACAACATGGGAAGACTACAATAAGATCCCTTACAACTAGTGGTAGTACTGCAGGTTTCGGTGACTAACGGCGTACTTCGAGATGGCACAAAACTACGTGCTTACGCAGTTAATTAAGCGAGTTTAGCATACTCTGCGCGTGTCTACATGTAGCCCAGATCATCGATCGACCGGTGAGCTACGAAGGATTAAAACAGAGAAAAGAAATCCCTGCATGCGACGCGCGCCTTGTGCTTCACCTATACTCGCTCCAAATGTAAGACGTGCATGAAATTTTAGGTTCAACTTTGACTAACAATTAAATCAATACTGTTGAATTATATAACATAGTAGTAGTATCATTAGATTCATATTCAAACGTATTTTCAAATGGTATTATTTTGTATTATATAATTCAATATTATTGGCTTAATTGTTGGTCAAAATTGAATCTAAAATTTTATACACGTTTTATATTTGTGGACAGAGGGAGTACAAAAGAACACCCCATCCTCTCATCTCTGCGTTGTTTAGTCCCACCAAACCAATGAGAAAAGGTCGCATCATTAGGCCATAAGCAAGCGCAACTTTTGCTGATGCTAGCTGGTGCTATAGCCACATGCATGCAGAGCTTTGATTAGTTATACGTTACCTTGACCTTAAGATACCCCCTCGTGTGTTCTGCGTGAATAAACTAACACCTGTTGAGAACAAACTGCCATGGGCAGTTGCTCGTTTGTGAGCAATCGGCAGTTGCCAACGGTTGCCTCTTCTTCATCGGCAACTGCAAGCAACCACTCCTTGTAATCTATAAATACATCATTCATCAATAAAGAATCAACGCTTGATCCATTTTGTTCTCTGCCATTACTTGTTCACTCTCAGTTTCTTCAAGTTCTAACACGTTATCAGCACGCTCTACCGAGTGGATTGGCCAAGAGCACGCTCTACCGAGCGGATTGGCCAAGAGCACGCTCTAGGCAGAGCAAGAACAGGAGAAGAACCGAAGAAGAAGAAGAAAAAGAAACAGAGAAGGTGAGAATGACTCGCCTCTTCCCTTCGCTTCTTCGCCTTCTCAGAGATGAACGGCGCCGCCGTCGTGGAGTCAGCGGACGCCACTGTCGTGGCCGCCTCTGCGCCGCCCGCCGGCCCTCCGCGCAGGCTCCCCGCGGCCGCCTACGCCGGCCCTCCGCGCCGCTGCGCCCGTGCTGGCCGCCTCCCGGCCGCGCCCGCCGTGGCCGCTTCGCCGAGCGCCATGGGCCGCCGCCCGGCACCGCGCGCCGTTCCTCTCGCCGCTGCGTGCCGCCACGCGTAGCACGCCGGGCCGCCGGCCCCTACGCGCCGCCGCCGCGCGTCGCAGGCGCCGCCGCCTTGGCCCGCCTCCGCGCGGCCTCCGCCGCCCGCCGGCCTCCCGCGCGTCGCAGGCACCGCCGCCTTGGCCCGCCTCCGCGCGGCCTCCGCCGACCGCCGGCCTCCCGCGCGCCGCCGCCCGCCAAGCGCCTCCGCGCCCTCCGGCCTCCGCGCCGCCCTACGGCCTCCGCGCCGCCCTCCGGCCTCCGCGCCGCTGCGGCTCCTCCGCGCCGCCACCGCTGGCTGCCGCCTCGCGTGGCCACCGCCTCCGCGCCACCGCGCCCATGCGCGCCTCCTTGGCTCCCCGCGCCGGCCCTCCGCGCCGCCAGCGGCCCGCCGTTGGCCGCCTCCGCCGTGGCCGAGCGCTCCGCGCGTCGCCGTGGCCGTGCGGGCCGTCGCGCCCGCCGGCCCCTACGCGCTGCCCGCGGCCGCCTCTACCGCGCCGCCGCGCACTGGCTCCCCGCGCTAGGCAGCCGCCTCCCCGCCGCGCCTCCGCGCGCCGCCGCCAACGCCGGCTCCCCGCGCCGCCTCCGCCGCGCACCGGCCGCCGCGCACCGGCTCCCCGCGCCGCCTCCGCCGCGCACCGGCCGCCCGCACCGCCTCCCCACGGCGCGCCGCCAGCCGCCCGCCGGCTTCCCGCGCCCGCGTGGCCCCCGCCCGCCCGCCGGCCTCCCCGCGTGGCCGCGCGCCGTCGCCCGGCCTCCCCATGGCCGCCGCCGTCGCCCGGCCTCCCCATGGCCACCGTCGCCGCCTGCCCTCGGGTGGGTTCGGGTGTGCCGGTTAGGATCCCTAACCGCCGCCACCCCCCCCCATATTCCCCCCCGCACGGGCCTTTGGAGGCCGGCCCAAGAGCCTGCCCCCTATGCGCGCCCTTGAGCAGGCCTCAAACGGGCCTCAAGGCCCATTCCGACTGGTGCCGGCCGGTCTGACCGGCCGAATGGCCGGTTTAAACCGGGATTTTGCCAAAAAGCCCATTTTTTTCGGGTTTTTTTTTGCAAAACAGTCCTTATTAGGTCTTTTAGCAGGATTTTCTTCTGTTTTAGACCCCATACATTACTGTATTTTTAATTTCAGTAATTGTATTTCTGTCGAATACTTTGTATTCCAGAATAAAATTAGATGCAATATTTTCCATGTTTTCTCACATGTCGAGATCAATTGCGTCCAACATTTGCAATCGAAATTTTTCAATCTCTTGCAAATTAGAATTGATTCACCTTAATTAAGTCTTTGACTTAATACGAGCAGGAATCAAATTGCAAAATTCAGGGTGATTTTCTCTAAATAAAGTAATGACATACGGCGTTAGGTATATGAGTGTCTACTGATTTTCATCAGATTACACTCGAGTATCTACTGATTTATATCAGATTATACTCCCTAAGCGCCCTATGACATTAGGTATACAAGTATCTACTGATGAAATCAGATTATACTTGAGTATCTACTGATTTTATCAGATTATACTCCCTAATGCTGCGAGGTTTACTCTCGACAATATGTCACACTTAGCAAATTGGAGATTCACACTAATGGTTCCAAGCCAACTTCTTGGAATTTTTCATTAATTTTGCAAAGTTCATTACAACATTAACCATGACGGTTCTTAATTTACCAACGTAAATTAATTATCTCTGGTTTGCCCTCGTAGGTTCACAATGACCCGCGCAAGAATTTGAGGCGCTCGCCCTCAATGGTCACAACTACCCTACATGGGCCATGGACATCAAGATCAGTCTTGCGTCCCGTGGGATCATGCGTGCTATCCAGGATCCGGCGATTCCTCTCCCGGACGGAGCCACGCCACTGACAGAACCGCAAAAATATGCTGCCTTATACCTCATTCGGCACCATATTCACCCAGATTTAAAGGCTGAGTACTTACAAGAGGAATCTCCTCGTACTCTGTTTCTGGCCCTCAAAACGAGGTATGAACAGCAGAAGGCAGTTGTCCTGCCCGAAGCACTCCACGATTGGACTCATCTCCGTCTTCAGGATTTCAAATCCATCGGAGAGTACAATCACGAGGTTCATAAGATTTGTTCCAAACTACGCTTTTGCGATAAGGAACCTACCGATGCGGAGAAGATAGAAAAGACTCTATCCACTATGCTCCCCGCAGATAGGATCCTCCAGCAGCAATATCGCGCTCGCAACTACACCGTCTATTCCGACCTCATTCATATCTTACTTCAGGCTGAAAAGCATGATGAGCTACTCTCTAAGAATGGCTCTCAGCGCCCAGTTGGTACACAACCTTTACCTGAAGTTCATATGAATATTGCGAATGGACAGCGCAAGCGCAAGCGCAGTAGGAACAAGAAGCCCGGAAACTCAGACAAGGGGTCAGGCAGTGCAAAGCCTAAGTATGACAAAACTAAGCTTTGCGACAAATGTGGATGCTACACGCACCCCACTGACAAGTGCAAAACCCCAAAACATCTGGCTATTCTGTATCAACAATCCCAAGGACGCATGGCACCTCAAGGGAAAAGGTTCGAAGCCAACTTCAACCTTCATCCAGACAGCGCAAATGGAGATGGAAGTTCGCTCGATGTTCCTCCCGGTCCGAGCAACGCCATACCTCTCCATCAGCCAGAGGACCCTGCCGATACGGAGAACATGATGGTTGAGTATGCCTCAACCGACATGTTTGGAGACTTCGATTAGTCTCTCAATCTCCTTTACGATCTATTTATTTATGTCCATTTGTAATGTTGTACTAAGAACACAAGTATTGTTGTCGCCTTTATATTATATCATGATATAATCAGATTGTATTCTATGTATTTGCATGAGATTTTCTTACTGAAAATCCTTTTATACATAGTTCTCTACGAGGACAATCCGATGGAAGAGGTATTATGCCTTGTGGACAATGCTACCACAAACTCCATACTAAGGGAGTTAAAATATTTCCAAATCTGAAACAGATGAATTGAGATATTTTAACCATCGCTGGACGCGATACGGTAATTGTTGGCACTGGACGTGCCATATTTACCTTCCCAGGGAGTACATAAGTGACAATTGCGGATGCTTTGCTGTATCCCGACTCGTCACATACTCTAAACAGTTATGCAGATATCCGTACAAATGGTTTTCACATTGAAAATCATGACGACAACAAAGAGGAGTATTTACTCTTTACGGATATGGCAAGCAAGTACTTGAAAAAAAAATCCTTCTCCATCGTCTGGATTGTACTACACGTACATCAAGCCCGTAGAACATGTTGCGTACAAAATAATTTTCTAGAATGTCATCACATTCCAAACTTGGCTTACTTGCCTGGGCCATCCCGACATAGGGATGAAGTGGAAAATTACTTGCAATTCCATTGGTTACAATTTGCTTGAGTCAAATTTCCTCAACCATCAGACTTCGTGTGCACATCATATGCCACAGGGAAGCTAATTTTGAGGCCCTCGCACCTCAAAATACAAGTTGAACTACTTCAGTTCACCACTTCAGTTCCTTGAACGCATTCAAGGAGACATTTGTGGTCCCATCCAACCATTTTCTGGACTTTTTAGGTATTCCATGGTTCTCATTGACACATCTACACGATAGTCACACATGTGTCTTCTGTCCACACGGAACCATGTATTTGCCACGATAATGAGGCAAGTAATTAAACTTCAAGCCCATTATCCAGAAAGTCGAATTAAGACAATTCGCATGGACAACGCTGTAGAATTCTCCTCACGCGCTTTCAATGATTATTGCATGGCCCTGGGGATTGAAGTTCAGCACTATGTCCATATGTCCATATACAAAATGGTTTGGCTAAATCACTGATTAAGAGGATCAAACTCATTGCAAGATCTTTGTTGATGAATTGCAGCTTACCAACTTCACGTTGGAGTCATGCAGATCTACACGCTCATGACCAAACTGCATAATATTATTCCCCTCTACCTTTTGATACGTGGAAATCTACTAAGTATTTCCTATCTGCGATAATTCGGTTACACACCGATATCACCACCTCGACATACACCATTGGCCCCTCACCATGTATTTGGATCCATGTGAGGAATAACTGTATTTCCGTCAATACCTCAAGCCCCTCACAGGGGGAGTTATTTTCATGGCTAAGTATGTTGATTCAACGAGGGATATTTCCAGGCATTAGGGGGAGATTTCAAGTACCATAAAGAATGCCAGGAAATTAGTTGGAATGTCCACGACATTTCCGCCTCACCTTCACGTACTCAAAGAGCTGAACCCACGTTCAGTATATTTGCAACTCATCGCAAATAACCTGCCAAATTCATTTACTGACTATACAGGTGTCACAAATCCTATAATCCTACAATAATGTGCCGGAAAGAGTGGAGGTACCAACAAAAACCACTCAACTCCCCGTTCAGTACATCAGGGGGAGAAGTACGGCCAAACATCAGGATTCTGTTTCCTGCAAGCAACAAAGGATATCGAGGCCTTCGAATCAGTAAATGCAAGTCAACTCCACGTTGACAAGACACCTAATGGGTAGTATACACCCGTTGGATGGGCAACCACCACCAAACCAGCTCATAGTGCACACAATGACTGGTACATCGGAATACCCAGACTCAACCGCATTGGGAAATCGCGAACAGTCGACAAGGGTAACAATATTTCCATCAATTATATATATTCTGGAGAAATATATAACCGGTAGTCTACAATTATCGACATACATTTCTCGACTAGATTGCAAACAACCTTTCATATGATTCAGATCCAAAGACCATGGCCATGGCAAAGTGTGAACAACACTCGGACTGAACTCAAGCAAAGGGTGTAATCTAAGCAGAAATAATCTTGCTCAATAAAAGGAAGGTATTCACAAAAGCAATACCTACACCAGTTATCTTCCTGAAACGGAATGAGAACAATAAGGTGGTGAGACATAGAGCAAGTATTGTAGCACAAGGGTTCGCGCAGATACCCGAAACATATTCTCTAGAGGTGGAATCTCTTTCCGATACTTTATCTTAATGGCAGTACAAAACATCTATCTTTGCAGTTGATAGATGTAGTGACCGTATCTTTTTATGTGTCACTTGATTCAGACATAAAGGTTCCTCATGGAATCACAATGTTGAATCCAAACGAAAAACGCAACATATGTTGTGTAAAATCAATAAGTCATTACATGGCTTAATTTAGTCGGAATACATTTGGTACAACCGACTTGGTGAGTTCCTTATACAAAGGATTACTCCTACAAAGATGATTGTCCATACGTGTTCATCATGCAATCCTCTACAGGATATTGCATTATCTCAGTGTATGTTCATGATCTTCACATCATTGGCAACACACAAGATATTGACGATGCACGTGATCATCTGAAGACGGAATTTAAGATGAAGGGTTTGGGTAACACCAAACTTTGTTTGTGATTACAACTCAAGCACATTTACTCATGTGTTGTGGTACACCAAGCCGTCTATATCCAGAATTTATTGGAGAAATTCAATATGGACAAGATTTACCCATCCAAACTCTCTTGGTTGTTCGACCTCTAGACGTAGAGAACGATCTTTTAGACCATGAGACGATGGTGATGAGATACTGGGACTCAAGGTCCCATATCCTAGTGCCATTGGACCTACCAAACACAATTGGTTAGGGCTCAAGGATATCTCTGCATATCTCCAAGGCATCAAAGATCTTGTCATATTCTTTCAGTTTCAGAGAAATCTGAACACCAATATCATCGGATATATTGATCAGATCCTTACTATGTAAGATCACAGACAAGCTTCGTATTCCTACTTGGTGTGATAAGCCATCCTATGAAAGTCTTCGAAACAGACTCTAGTGGCTATATCCACCAATCATCCTGAAGTACGATACATCACTTGTATTCTTGTAACTTCGTAGGATGATAAACCACACACAATAGTCATGTGGAATTGGTTCTATCGAATCATCTACCATTATCTCAAAGATAATGTTGCTTATGATTGCTCGGATGCAAACAGGTCACGTAGTAAGCAATATCATCATATTGCCCATCTTGCAACACTAAATCATGCGACAATCTCGCTGATTTACTCACGAAGTCTCTACCAACTTCTACATTTCAGAAATATGTTCATGAAATTGGTATGCGACGACTTCGGGATTTGCGAGAATCAGGGGGAGCATCTTCCTGAATTATTCCTGTTCAAAGCATCATATTACACTCTTTTTCCCTTTATGAGTTTACTTTATAGGTTCTCATCAAGGTTTTTAATGAGGTAATATCAACATAAGGACATATGTCATATTTTCCGTTTTCCCCACCGGGGTTTTTAGGAAAGTATACACGACATATTTATTGCTCTCTAAACTCTATGAGTCTTCTCGTATTGAGTTCAACGAGACAATAATCATAATATGCTGTCGTATTTTCTCCTTATTTTCCCACTGGGTTTTACAGGAGTTTTAAACAGCATATCAAACTCTATACTCCTCATATTTTTCCCACAGGGTTTTTGGAGGAGTCATATTTCAAGATAATCTTTATTGCAAGGATGAGATTGCTCAAGGGGGAGTGTTGAGAACAAACTGCCATGGGCAGTTGCTCGTTTGTGAGCAATCGGCAGTTGCCAACGGTTGCCTCTTCTTCATCGGCAACTGCAAGCAACCACTCCTTGTAATCTATAAATACATCATTCATCAATAAAGAATCAACGCTTGATCCATTTTGTTCTCTGCCATTACTTGTTCACTCTCAGTTTCTTCAAGTTCTAACAACACCATCTCGACTCTCGAGTTAATTAATCAATCAATTGGAAACGGAAAGCGTATCGGAATATTCGTGCAACCGTGCTAACATGTAGTTACAGTGTGACAGCCATAGCTAACAACGAGCTAGCTTTTGTTTTTTTTTCTCTCTCTTTTAGGGATATCTAAAATTTATTAGACAAGGAAAACAGAGAAGTACATTGATCCATACAAAAGACTAAAAGAAGTAGTAGAAACTGCAAACAAATCCCAAGTCTTCATCACCATCCCTCATAAACAGGGCCATCTTGACGAGCTTCATTAAAAAAAGAAGTCTTCATCGCCATCGTCTGCAGCGCGCGCCACGCCGTGGGACGAGCTAGCTCCTGTTGCCAGGTATATCAAGGTGGTTAGTACGTCCATGACTGAGCCATACTACTAGTGCGTTTCATTCAAGCGTGGAAAGCTACTTTGCCACGGTTTATCAATGAAGGAGCGATGCGAACGTGAAGGCCTTTAATGAAACAAAAGAACCTGAAAGCAAGCTCCCTGCTCGATTCGATGTCTACATACACGTATAGTTGCTGTACGTGCTAGACCGGCCAGTAGGATCCAACACATTGGATCGTGATCGATCTATGTTGTTGCATCCGGTAGTTGCATATATAGTGTAGTATCATCGATCCTTTCCGGCCATGTATGGTTGTCCTGAAGCAAAAGTGACGTGACCGGTTACGTGGCAGGCAGCCTCCTTAAATGTACGCTTTACATCATGTGGCTCGTGCTTTTACATATGGCCTGGAGGCATAAAAGTAAATTAACTGAAGAGGATCGACATGGCAATTTCATGGGCCAAACCGGCTTAATTAACATAAAACAAGCATTGACTGTTACATGTAGCTCAGATCAGATCAGGAGCGTGGCTGCAGCTAGCCAGCTAGCGGCGACATTTCTCTGTAGAGCCAGAGCCAGAGTGCAAGTGCAAGGTTAGGGTGGTGGGCAACTAGGTGATTCACGCAGGCAGCATCCGAATTCAGATGGTCCAGGCCCAAATAGTTTGATGGTCGCAGCTTGACACGGCGGAGTTAATTGAACCAGTGAAAGGCCAAACGGTACGTCTCACCTACCGTGACCGTGAACACCACCACCTCGATCGAGCAGCAGCTGGGTGTCTTTTGATCGCCAAAGAATCGACGGCGACATGTGGGCCCCGGCGATCAACCCGGTGGGCCCGGGCCCCTCCGGCCGGATGTGGACAAAACCCCAGTATCCTACTGCTAGTAGTATTATTTTTTCAGACGACTTTCATTGTCACTGTCACTGTGTGTTGTCATGTAGAGATCGAGGTGGCCGGTGGGCTTTCTCTACCACTTCGTCGTTGACATGACATCCTTGTTCACAAAATCACGACGAATACGTGCATGGGTCGTTTCTTTGCATCTTGCTCGAGAATATATACCAAATCAGAGGTACATGGGTTTAGATCAAGAGGTTATTTGCAAATAAGGAGTTACGAAAGATGTAGCGTGTGGGTAAGTCTTCAGGAAGATACTAGTCCCTGGTACAGAGTGCAGACAGCCTGCCTTTTGTCCTTGGGAAAAATGGCCATGTTACGCATCAGGTCATTAAATTGTGAGTAAGATGATAGGTTAGGGAAAACTAGGTAGGAAGGAAACGAATGAGTACATAATGTACGTCGGGGTAGTAGTGGAATCATAACTGGACCGATCTCATATCTGTAACCGGCCCCGTATTCATCACCTAATCTGTTTTGCTAGTACAAGTAGTACTTGTAGTGTACTGTCTTCTCTTCACAAGCTTAGAAGAAAATGGACAGCAAAGAACGTTACGTGTCCCTAGTAGCTCTGGTTGTCTGCTTCTGCAACCTAGGATCATGATGACGAGTGTGTAGTTCAAACCAAATGAAGAAAAGCAACAAAAGGATTTCAGTTTGCCTTCGTTGAACGAAAGGACACGATCATGATTAATCAAAGACCCGAAGCAGATCGATTGTATTTCACTTTTTTTTAGGGGATTGTATTTCAAATTTCTGACACAATACACGCCGTGAAGGAAAACAAGCACACGAGTACATATATGTCGTCACCCCAACCAAAATCTTCGCTAAATCAGACCCATTTCTATCATTAAGTAGCCACATAAATATCTAGCTAGTGCTTGAACCCAATCGATCCTGTTTCACCTCGCCCTAAAACGAGTTGCCACCACAAGCGCCGCATGGCGCGAAGTGGGAAAGAAACGGAACGCGTGCCCATGTGTATCGGTCGTCTGGTGCGGCCAACACTGGCCGGTGATGCCCCGCGGGTCCGAACGGAAACGGCTAGTCCGGCTGCACCGGCACGGCACCGTCCATCCAGCACTGCTCCACCCACAGGAGCGGCTCGTGCAGCGCGGCTTCGCCACCGTCGTACTCGTCGGCGGCCGCCGACGTCCAGAGAGGTGAGCACCAGAGGCCGTCCCTCAGGTCCAGAAGAAGGTCGGGCAGGTCGAACAGAGCGTTCTCCTCGGCGCCGCTGCCGGCCGTACCGGAACTGGCAGCCGATGACGTCTCGGCAACGGAGGAGGAAGACTCGCATTGGGCGGCGGCCATGGCTGCTGCGGTCTGGATGTCGGCGGGGGATGTGGAGGCCGGGCGGGGGAGCGCGTGGGCGTGGTGCGGGAAGTTGAGGTGCGCGGCGCGGCCCTTGATGGCGAGCGCGGCCACGTCGTGGGCGCGCGCGGCCATCTCCGCTGTCGGGAACGTGCCGAGCCATATGCGCGACTTCTTGCGGGGCTCCCGGATCTCGGACACCCACTTGCCCCAGCTCCGCCGCCGCACCCCCGCGGTACGACGGGTGCCTGCCGGCTCTCCCTGTGTTCAGGCTTGCTGCACGCTCGTCGATGGCGGTGCAGCTGCTGCTCTCCTCGCCACGGGGGCCGTCAGTGGTGGCCTCCGTTTCTTGGCTGCTAGGAGCAGGCGAGGTGGCGGTTCTCTTTCGCTTCAGGTGCTTGGGGCTAGAGTTCTTAGACAGCACTTGTCCGCCATTGATGACGCATGAGTCGTCGGAGGAGGAAGCGGAGGAGGACGTGGTGGGTGCATGTATTGCGTCAGCTTCCATGGCTCTCTCTACGCAAGCACCATGTGGAGCTAAAACTAAAACTTATGTGTTGCTAATACAGGAGGAAGTGGGGGTGCGGGGAGTATAAATAGTGGATTAGTGGAAGCTTATGTGTTGCTCAACGCTACCCCCACCATGTGGAGCTAAAACTAAAACTTGATATTCTGGTTACAATCTCCTGATTTGACAAATATTGAGAAATTCTGCACGTATTTAGATATTTGCATGTTGGTGTCAGCGCTAGCAAATGGATGGCTCGTATTGGTAGGGTTATAATCAAATGGCGACCATCTGGTGCTACTAAATTATGTACCCCAATTGTATTAAGAGGCCTACCTCCCTCTAGGCCGGTCTCCAGCCAAATGATATTTTCTTTGTTTTTTTTTAATGTCCGCCCATACGAGTTTGAAAAAAGTAGTCGTTCACACAAACGTTACACCTCAACCACTAGCCGTTAAGTAGATGTTATTAAGACGAAGTCCTTCAGTTGTTCGACCACTTTGTTTAACCTTCCTGCAGGCGCTTCGTTTCGTGTGTCCACTTGTGCTGGTACAACCGAAGGATTTCGGGAACAAGGATATGCGAACGGCAATGCCACACCGTGGACGCCTTGGTTCAGAAGACTTGTAAGCAAGAGCCTCGAACAGTGAAGCATCATCATCTGTCAGCTATCTGTTTCAACGGTCCTCAAAAGTGCTCACATTCTTACGCAAAATTCCATTGTTCTGGTAGTAAAATTCATACTCATGGCCCTGCCGGCTTGGCATTCTGAAGTCAGATACATAGTTTACTCCATATGATAAAATATGTGAACTTCCTGCTTCTTTGAACCAAATGTCAAGTAAACCTTCTTGCAAATCACAAAGCCGAATCAACAGCCCCGTCAACGGCTGACCCGAAGTACGGCATAGAATGCAGCAAGAATGGCCCAAAGGGCAGCGGAAAACATCGCCTGAACCAGTTGCTGGCAGATAGGATGCTTGGCAAATAAATCAGAGTTAAGCACCACTTTTCGCGCTGAACCAACAGAGCAAGAACCCGAAGCTGTTCTACGTTGCACTAGGAGAGCAGCCGTCTGACGGTCAAATCAACGCGTGGTCGATTTGTCACGCTATCGAGGACAGGTATGCGTACACAAACACCTGATTCAGCCAACTAAATCTCAAATATCACATCAAAGTCTTTGTTCATAGTACAACACAGCAGGCAATAGGCCAACAAAATGATGAATGATCACGACTAACAATAATAACACCTTGCATCACATCAGCTACTTTAGAGGGGTAAATAAAAGGAACAATAGAATGAAGTTGACTAACGCAGACTCTGCGTGGCGCAGACGCGCTTAATAAATAGTGTAGCCTGGACGGACGACCTGTCTTCTTACTGCTGGGCACACTGTACCCTTGGTGCACCAGCACCATCCTCCTCGTCATCGTCATCGTATGCCTCCTGCCGCCTTTGGTGCTGCCTGCGCCTCATCTCCTCTTCTATGTTCACATCGTGCATAGTGGTTTCCTCACACTGATCCAGCTCCATGTCCGATAATTGGCTCCCCGGTCTTGGGGGCAGGATCTTTTCAAGTGATTGGCATTGGGCAGGGGTGAGTACACCGGGCTCAGGAAACTCGATACTGAATTCAACAAATAGACGGCCTTTCATGAAAGGGCGGCCATGCTGTGGCATGCCCTCGTCATTTATGGCCTTGTGTTGACCTATTCAAACAAAAGATCATATCAATATGTTTAAAACAGGGATCCAATTGAATAGATAGGATAGCAGAACAAACGGAAAATATAAATTGGAACACGGGTGGATTAAAGAAAAACTTATTCATAAGAGGAAATCGTACCAGGTTTTATAACCTCTCCAGGACTAGATTTGATTAGAAGCTGCCGACCATCAAGATGGGTTAGAACAAACTGGAAGCCGCAGAGAGCCTCAGTAAGAGAGATTGTGTGCTCAACATATAGGTCATCGAACTTCCTCTTAAATTTTGGGTGGTCTTTAAGTTGCAAGACAAAAACTATGTCTCCTGTCACTGTATCAGGCTGCAAAAGCATGAAGTTGCATTGTTAGACGGATACTCCAAGATACTGTGTCCGTGCAAGCATGTGATATTGGGTGCATGTGCAAATGCAGACATAGGTGCACTTGATGCTTGTGTGTAAGAGAGACTCACAGCTTCATCGGCTTCACCTTGGAATACAATTTTTGGCCATGTTGCATTCCTTTCTCCACATGAACCTCCAAGACCTTCTTCTCCTGCACTACTTTGTTTCCTCTACAGCTTGGGCATTTATCGCTGTCACTTATCATCTCACCTGAACAAATGCAATAATAAGAAAACTGAACAGACAGATATTTTTGAAGGAAGATGCAACAATGTCATACCTGATCCTCTGCATTCAGGGCAAACAGTGTTCATCTGTTGGATCATGCCAGGTCCTATCTGTCTTGTTATCATCCTCATTCCAGCACCACGACAACCGTGGCAAGTAGCTGTTGCCCCACTCTTGGATCCTTTTCTGAAGGTACAACAGCAAACAAAAAGTGAGATCCCCACAACTAAAATAGAAATAATGCAGAAAACCAGATCTTGTTACAGAGCAGCAACTACAAGTACACAAATCAAAATTGCAAGCTTGATTAACAGAGTCAGAGACCTATCCAGAACAAATGAAATCCATATCGATCCCAAGGGGCAAAATCCAACTTGTTACCCTAATGCAAAGATGCAATACAGCAGTAGAACCATTACATATAGTGATGAGAACAAACATATGAAACATAACTTGGTGATTGACTGTTTGAAATGGGCAAACAAAAAATTTCAGCACCTGAATAAACTTCAGTAGTTGCAATATTACAGTATCACCTATCAAACCTTTGGATCAGACTACCATTTTTATATATCGTTTATGATGGTCTGAATGCTCCTATACTTCTGAGTTTAAGAACTCGGGTACATTAGTAAGCTGTCAAGTGTCGTGACAGATTAGCTGCCTCTGCTGCTGTTCTATGATTCTATCGCAACTGAGCTCTTCTACAGTGATCCATCCATTTCATGACTAACCTAGTTTAATTTTTTGAATAGTCATTTCAAAGTATATGTCCGTGAATAAAATCAAGTGAGCTATTTGCAACTTTTCTACCCTTCTGCCACTTTTAAGTGGGAAACTAAAATTGAGAAGTGAGAGCATTTGATATGATAGGGGTACACAAGGTGCAGCACTTGTTACTCTTTCCTTGATTCTGTAGTTCATTAGTTTATGTTGGACTAACATAGTGAAACTGAGGGAGTGGCTGATTTGCTACTTGAAAGACCACATCATGGAACAGTGAAGAAATAAACAGGATCCATGGTCCAAAAGAGGAATTGGTTGGAAGACCAAAAACTATGCAAAGTCCACCTAATCCTATTAGTACGAACCAACAAGAGAACTTCAGTCAGCGACCATATCTGGTAGTAGGTGTGACACTAATACCTAAGTGCATAACATCTATGAAGCAAAACAAACAAGGTTCTCCACTTCTCTTGTTTCAGTCCTAATGCAAGAAAAAGCCACACTTTCTATACATAAACTACATTGACAAAATACTCATTATGATCACAGAAATATTGCACAATCACTTCTGTGAAAACTAGTGACAATAGTGCCTCAATATTTGATAAAACTAGAACGGGAGCAAGTTTGAGTGGCATGTTTTTTAAACTGTTTTACATGAAGAACGTCCAGCATGGTTCTTCATATTAAAGAGGTAAAGAAATGCCAAGACAAACTTTATGTTTGGAGCTAAAGAAATTAACACCAGAGAAATCAGTTTAAACAAAAAACTAAACATAGGACTCTGTACAGTTGATTATCAGTCATTGTTACAGAAGAACTAGTTCAACATATACACCAAATTTGAACACAATAACAATTCTTTCCGCAGGAAAGACAATGAACCAACTGAGAACTAGCAAAAACTTACCCCTTGCACTTTACGCAAAGAGCATTCCGTGATAAAGATAGTTTTTGGTAGAACCATGTACAGGTCTTCTAACGTAACCTTCATAGTATGCACCACATCTTCACCACGCTTTTGTCGGCGTCCTCTTGAGCTACCCCCTTTGATCCATAAAACCGCATGTAAGTACATCTGTATTTAATTCTAACAAAGAAGGGTAAAGGAACAAAGCACAAACAACTTTATATCACAAATCTATTACCACCAAAACCGCCACCCCCGAAAAGTTGCTCAAATATATCAAACGGACTATGCATATCGCTGCTGCTGCCTCCTCCCATTCCTTCTTTGAGTGCATCTTCTCCATATTGGTCATAGATTTCCCTCTTCTCAGGGTCATTAAGAACCTCATAAGCTTGTGCCAATTCTTTAAACTGTTCAATCATTAGAAAAAAATTATCAATGAAAATAAAAACTAACAATTGTAAAAGTAGGCACATACAGAACCGCTTGTCACCACACCTTCTCAGGGTCTCCACCCTTATCAGGGTGGTTTTTTATGGCGGCCTTCCGAAAAGCTTTCTTCAGCTCATCCTGGGTTGATGTCTTGGATACACCAAGCACCTCGTAATACTTGGTGTTATTGCTGGTCTTCCTTGGCATGCGTCCAAACATGGCTGATGAGGCTTCCTACAAAAGGAAAACTTGAATAAGATCATCAGGTGATGAGGTGCTAGTAAAATCGAATATTTTTGCCAAAACAATTCTATAGCGCAAAACTTGCAACTGTAAACATCGGTTTGCAGATAATAACAAGACATAACACATTTCAGAAGTCTAATGATTTCTATTCCACAGACTACAAACTGCCCGATCTACTTGACAAATCGTGACATAAGGACTTTCTTGCCTAAACTAATTCTCAAAAGGGAAATAGAGCGCCGTCAAGTCCGAACGCATCCTTTTAAACTAAAAAGTATATAAAAACAACGGTATTCCCAGCCATCGAGATTCTAAGATATGTTAAATCAAGTTAAACCACTATCACTATCTTATTCGCTAAACAACCACGAATCTAACACCCCCACCACAGAAATCCGCCGCCAATTCTCAAATCCACCGGAAGAAGCAGATCGAAAAGCCAACCAACGCGCAGATCGAACGAAACGCTGTTTTTTTTTCTTTCCTTCGAAGAAAAACCTCCACGATCTAACCGAAGGCTGAGACGGAGATAACCACGAAAGATTGGAGGTTTCGCGGCGGATCCTTACCTGATCGGCGGCGCCTAGGGTTTGGAGGACTTGACGGGGAAGAAGGCGGAGGAGAGGAAGTCGTATACGGCTCGACGCCGGACGCGCTGGGAGAAAGAGGGGGGCCGCTTACGACTACGGCTGTTTCGATTTATACGATCCGCTGGTGATTCCTGCACGAATCATGGTGCGGTCAGTAGACCGCCAGAATCGGGTGGTCCTGCTTCAGTTTCAGTTGTCTGCCTGGCTGCTGAAACTTGTCTGCCTGGCTGCTCGTGTGTGTGGGGGTGGTTCTGGCGCGGGGAGGATGCGTCACCCAAAGACCGACCTGTCAACTGCATGGGTCGTTATCGATAAGATACGCTTCTATGTTCATTCTTTCTCTAGAGAGTATAAGCATCTCCATTAGGCCCTGTTTGGGTGTATTGTAAATTTTTACATTTGTAAACAGATTACACCTGTAATTTACTTATCACAACAAATACATGTGTATACAAGAGTAATTATTTACCCTTGTAAATGGTGTTTGGAGTGGCACCGGCCGAGGCCGTTCTCGTTGCATCCGGCGCAGGCGCGGAAGCCGCCGCCGCCCTTGAGGCTGTACCGCTTGTGGCTTCCGTCGCAGCTGCCGCAGAGCACGTAGCTCTCGCCGCCGCAGCGGGCGCAGGAGGTGGGGGCAGTGGCCGGGGCCGCGACGATGCGGCGGAGCTCGCCGGACTCGTGGAGGCGGCGGACCTCCTCGGCGCCGCCGAGGTGCCGGCCGCCGACGAAGACCTGGGGGAGCGTCACACAGCGGTGGCGTGGCAGGAGCGCGGCGAGCTCGGAGAGGAAGCCGAGGTCCATGGAGAGGTCGCGCTCGTCGACAGCGGCTCGGAGTCCCCCGCAGGATGGCACGCACGGCGCGGCAGTCCTCGTAGGTGCCGCGGATGACGCGGAGTGAGGTGAAGTACAGCACGACGCGCCCGCCGGGCTCCCTGGAGGCGACAGGCGGCTGCCCCGCCGGCTGGAGCGTGCGGAGGAGCCGGAGAGCGGAGGCGGCGACGCGGATGCGATGGAAGACGCGCGGCGACGGGGAGGACGCGCCGGCCTGCGGCGAGTGGGTAGAGTCCGGGAGGAGCAGGGATTGGATGTCTTTGAGGGAGGGGGAGGAGAAGGAGAAGCGCGGGGTGGCGGCAGCGGCGACGAGCGCGGTCGAGGTGGAGGTGGCCGCGGCGCCGCCGGCAGCGGAGTTGGAAGGGCGCGTCTTCACCCAGGGGATAGGCGGGCTGGAGCGAGGAATGGCGGCGCCGGAGCGGGGAGAGGCGGGCTGGAGCGGGGAAATGGCGGCGCCGGAGCGGGGAGAGGCGGGCTGGAGCGGGGAGAGGCGGCGCCGGAGCGGGGAGAGGCGGGCGGAGGGGTCGAGGTGCGGCGTCGACGGCGCTGGTCGCCAGCGTGCGGTGCGAGGAGGCCGAGGAACCCGTGTTGCTCGGATTGAAAAACGGATGTGCGATGCAGAGTTTTTTTTTACGGGCGTAAATGAAAAAACGACGGAACGGGCCGGCCCAATACTGGCAATCCAAACAGTGTTTTGCGGCCTGGTCGTTTTTTTTTCGTGGGCTGTAAAATACACCGGTTTGGGCCCCAATACCGGGCTTCCAAACGGGCCCTTAAGAGTAAAATACACTTACACAAGCTTAATTTGTCCATCTTACTCGTTTTAATTATTATAGTTAGAAAAGTATAAACTATGGTCGTTAAAGTTGCTAAAAGATTTGATTAGTCGCTAACTCGTTTTTCTACGTGTGTGCTACCATATTTATTTTGGATCAACACTCACGTAGGTCAACATGGCCGTAGGGACCACTTATCAGTGAGTCAATGGATCACTTAAGCTCGCTACTAGTGGATGCGCATGGCCGTCTCCACCGCCACCTCCTGGCCAGCGTCGCGTGAGTTATGCATCTATGGCGTTGTCTGTCTATGTGACGCGGTGTCACAGAGTGTGGAGGCACTCAACAAAGGAGGTGCTCGCCGTAGAGGTAGTGCTTGCGGAGCATGGCGGTGTGGTGTCCCTAGCGTGTGTATGGACCTGTGTGCGGGGTCGCTACCGAAGACCCGACGAGGCATCTCGCATCAACCCATACGCAAGTCGCTGCCAAGGACGGGACGAGGCATCTCACGTCAACCCATACGCAACGGATGCACAGCAAGCCCCACGTAGTGGAGCATGAGGCAGGCAGCGCATGGGACGATAGAGTCTAGCATTTCAAGGAAAATCATAGGGGGTGCATGGGGTTTAGGCAACCAAGATAGCATAATCGGTGCTTCATTTCCATTTTCGGGTCGAGGAGCGCTAGGCAACCAACATAGCATAACCGGTGCTTTGTTTCCATTTCTGGGTCGATGAAGCGCTCCTCGGCACCACACCCTCGGGTCTTCCTGCTGTCGGATATTTTATGAATGACTTATAATTATTTAAGAAAATAACCAAGCTTTAGCTATTTTTAGAGATTGTATAAAGCATTACATAAAAAATTAATTAATTAACCCTTGTTTTATTTTAATTTAAGGTTAATATTATCACTCAGCATATTTTAATTGACTTAATTAATCAACTTAGAAATTTAAATTAATTTTTTTGACTTAAACATTTATCTTGCTTTGCTCTCCTTTTTAAAGAAAAACAATACTAGTTCAGCTTGTTGGGCCAAGTCGGCCCAACTTAGATCACAAGCTAAATGGCCCTGGCCGGCCTCACTAATCGGTCCACCCGGTGCTTCCAACCCGCAATCACCCATTTCTCTCATTCTCTCATCCTCTCACTCTCTCACAACACCTGACCGATTCCCATTCTCTCCCCCGTTTTTTTGCCTCCTCGTCACACATTTGCACTGTCGCCACCTGCTCGCGCCGCATTCGCCTCGGTCTGATGTTGATGATGGCGCTGCTACGCTCTTCTCCTTTGTCTACCCCTGGTTTCCCCCTGTTGCATCGTCATCTCGCTTGGGATGCCACTGTCACCACAAACCCTAGGGTTTGAGACTGGACCTCGTCGGCCGGACCGCCGGTGATGCTGAGTTCGATCTGTCTGGCTCTCGAGACATCGATGCTCACACTCCCTACTGTCTCGGTGTCTGTATCGTCCTGAGCTGCCTTCGTCTTCCTCTGTGCAATTAACCGCAGTAGTAGGATCGGTCGCCGGAGTTGAGGTGGTTGCCCGCATGGTGCTACCACGATGGTGCCCTTCTTCGACAGCCGCCCGTGCTGGCCCTATCGGCCCCTCTCTTCATCGGTCACCTCGTTGCTCCGCTCACGGCCACCACAGCCAGATGGCGGTGGATTTTATCGCCTCCATAACCACAGCGGTGTGCTGTACCTCAGGTACACTCCCTACTCCTTTTCCTCTTCCATTTCCCTTACTCCTACATTGGCTCGATTAAGGCTTGCTGATTGGCTAAGTCGTTCATCTTGATTCTAATTACTGGATAATTGTAGTTAAGCCTAACTATTACTACCTCTAGCCAAGGTATTACCATGAATACATGTGCTCTACTAATCAACTAATGGTGGTACTAGAGACATGCTCAGAGTTAGATAAATTAAATTTACTATGCTAATTTGAGTTGCTACTAATTCTATAGCTGCGATATCTAGAAAACTGAGTATAAGCATGAACCATTATGGTCACTTTCATCTAACTAGAACAACATACTCTAGTCCTTAGAAAGAAATAATTTTCCTTAGGATTTATACATGTTCAGCACTTAAGCATGGCATTATCACATCGATCAACATATATACTGGCATGTAAAGATCCTAAGTGGAAATATTCCTTATGCTTGTGTAATACTTCTTTTCTGATAAGAGCACGGTACTACTCTGATCTAGCTTATTCCATGATGTACCTTTATGTGAAAGCTTCAACTTGTTCAAAGAAATATAATTTTCTTTTTCAATGTCGACGCAGAGAAACACAATTTTCTTTTTCAAATGTCGACGCAAAGAAACACTATTTAAACTTGAGCAGACAACTCTGATATATAGAGGCAGCTAATCAAGCGAGTGCAACATGTTTGGCGGTTGGTCATCGAACAGCACGGCCCGCCACTCGTACTTGACGGCATTGCACAGGTTATCAACGCCGGCGAGTGGCATCATCGTTGGCACGATCCTCCACGAACACGACGTCGACAAAGCCCGGGACAGATGCCGCAGATTTTCGGCAGGACAGGGGATGTGAAGCAAGGCGTGCCTTACCAGTGACTTTTTAAAAAATATTATTTTTTATCCAGAAATTTTAGAAATATTATCACAATCAAAAAAAATTACAAAACTGACCTCAATCGTCACGAGACATGGCGATTAGGGGGAAATCGCCACCACCGATAGCGATAGGGCCCAATCACCACAACCACCGACGGTTTTAAAAGCTATCGCCACGCGGCGTGGCGATAAGCAGCAATGCCACCAGCCGTGGCGATAGGTAGTTAATCTGGGGCGGATCCCCTGCCGACTCGGTAACTACCAGGACACGTGGCGTAATCGCCACAAACCGTGGCGATAGCGCCCCAGCTATATAAAGCGCGTCGCGACCGAGGCAGGTTCAGGGGAGAAGTGAGAAGGGTTTCAGGGGAGAGAAGTGAGGAAGTGAGGAGGGTTTCGGGTAGGGAGGAAGAGAAAGAGAGAGGAGGACGGAGAAAAGAGGAGGTAGAGAGGTGTTTCTGTGGTGACTAGTATGTATGTTTCTTAAATCTTTATCTGTATATTATAGCTAGTTTTAGTTTTAGAAGTAGATCTAATGGTAGGTTTAGTAGTAGATATAGAATAAGTTATAAATTTAGGGTAAATTTATTAGTTCTATTTAGATATGGTAATGTGTAGAAGTAGAGTAGTATTTAAATTAGAAACGTATGGCAAAATTCGTAGGTTTTCAAAAAGAATAGCTATATAATCAATTCTGAACAAATGATACATTAGATAGATGAGATTAAAATATTATTTTGTGCAAATCGACATAGATTTAGAGTTAGAATATTTAATCTTTCATTTTGTTCAATCGTTGTTTATCATACTTGTGTATAGATAGCAATATATAGAATTTTAGATGCACTATATTTAAAAACGAAGCACAATTTTAGTTTATGCATGGGAGGATTTTAGATTACATAGTCTAAAAGATGATGTTTTGGATGACAGGAATGTCAGAACTAGTCGAATTTGTAGTTTACTATGGTATTGGTACCATTCGTACAGATGAATCTGATTCTGTCGATCTTAGCAGCTTTCAACAAATGACATTAAGTATGTAAGATGCAGACAAATACCCTATCAATACCATTAAAGAATGGTTCACATGGGTCTTTGGTCTTGATCCGGAGGTCGCAAGTGTAACCTTGCAGGCATATTTTAGCAAGTCTTGCAAGCATGTCCGGTGGGATTTGTTCCCGCTAAATCTGACAAAAGATTGGCGGCTTGGTTGAGAGCAAGTAAGGAACACAAGGGTTCTCATTATCTGTTGGTCCAGGCAGTAGCTAAGGAGGTGTCTTCTAAAGAAGGCGGAGGCAAAGAAAATGGAGTTGGACAGAACAGCCTAGAGGTAGAGGAAGTTGTTGGCGAAGAAGACGGTGGACCTACTGCTGGACCTTCCGCGACAAGAGCTATTGAATACCTTAGCGGTTCGGTGGACGAGGGGGAGATACATCAGGAGTTAGTGCAGATCATGGAGCATGATGATGCCATTGCTAGAGAGGAACAGATGAATGTCAAAAATAGTGGCAGCGAAGAGGACGAAGCTGAGAATGAAAAAGGAGAGAACAATCCAATTCCTAGTATGTGGAACACAGACATGTCCACCATAATGAATGTTGAGGGCGCAAGTGATGATAGGTATCCATACAAACCAAACGAGATTGTCCAAGGCGTATTCTATGGCACGAAGAAAGAGGTGAAAGAGGCGGCGAAGTTTTGGGCGATATCGACACAGAGGACATTTGGAGTGCAGAAAAGTTGCAGCGATCAGTACTCAGTGAAGTGTAAGTCTGCTGGGTGTGAGGGCTACGTGCATGCATCCCTGAGGAAGTATGAAGTGCAGTGGGTCATACGAAGGGTGGTGCCGCACACATGTGTAATAAACGGTGTTCCTAACACCCATCGAAATATTAGTGCTGAACTTATGGCTAGGTTGATGTATCACGAGATAGTGAAGAATGTCCGCATTCCAGCACAGTTCATACATACATCTATAGAAAGCAAATACCAGTATAGCATAAGTATGTCATGGCATGGAGGGCTAAGCAACTCGCACTGGAGCGGCGGTTGGGACATTCATCAATTCATATCATAATTTGCCATACTTGCTGGACACACTTGGCCAAAGGAACGATGAGACATATGTTAGCCGTCTCGAATTGCCCTCTACGGAGATGCCTAGAAAAATGATGTTGAATGGTGCTTTCTGGTGCTTTGGCCCATGCGCAGAAGCTTTCAAACATTGTTGGCCAGTTATTTATATTGATGGGACTTTCATGACAGGCCAGATGAAGGGGACACTATTCACTGCAATTGGGGCAGACGGAAATGATCAGTTAGTGCCACTAGCAATGGCCTTGCTGATTGCGAGAGCTATGATAACTAGTTGTGGTTCCTTGTGTGTCTGAAGAAAGGTGTTGTGAAGGATCGACCAAATGTTTGTGTTATTTATGACTGGCATGCCGGGCTGCTGCTAGCAATTCGCAATCTTCAGCAAAGAAGAATGAAGACTCGGGAGGGGGAAGATTTGTCAGAAGATTCTAGTTGGTACGACATACGGAATAGGTGGTGCACGCGCCACCTAGCCGCTACTTTCTATCGCCAATTCAAAAACAAGCAGTTAATGAATCTCTTCAAAACGTTATGCAAATAGAACCAGTCTAGAAAGTTTGATGCGTACTGGAGCAAACTCGATGAGTTCACGACGACGAAGGTTAGACAACGTAATCCTGGGGAGGTAACACACAGGCTTTGTGACCTTCTGGGAATTGATGACCCAAACACTAGTAGGAAGGCTTCAAATAAAGTGAAGTGCTTCTCGGATTGGATAAGTAAGGAATCACTTGAGCAGTGGTCGCTCCTCCATGACACAGACGGCGCTAGATATGGAATGATGACTAGCAATCTTGCCGAGGTTACAATTTTGTTCTCGGGGGGTACGCAGTTTACCCCTGGTGGCCATCGTGGAGGTTCGCTGCACGGCACAATGAGATACTTTCAGGAGAGGCGTGCAAAGGCTGTACTGCATATGAAAAAATTCGGTGGAACACCTTACTGTGCTAAGACTATGTTGTTTATTGAGGAGAAGGTCAAGAAGGGGCAAATGCACGAGGCCAGACGCATAGGTAATGTGCAACGTAGGTTCGAGGTATGTTTGAAGCAGAAGAGTGGATTTGGAGTTTGCACACAGGAGATTACTCAGGAAGTTACTTTCCATGTGGAACCAAATAACTCTACTACGTGTACGTGCAACAAACCCATGCTTCTTCACAAGCCTTGCTCTCACGTCCTTGCTGTGGCTGCTAAGACAAAGATGGACACGAGGCCGTTTGTGTCGTACTACTTCACAAAAGAAGTTATCCGTGATACCTAGACAGGCGAGCTGTATGGTTTCCGTGTGGTGGATATTTCACGCAGATACCTTTAAGTGAACGGTTCTGGGTCCTCGATTTCAGCCTCCTCCGAGCTTCCGTGGGACGACGCCGGACTCGCCGTATTGCTAACACGATGGACGAGGCGGAGGCTGGTGGGCCAACCAAACAATGCAGCTATTGCAAGAAATTTGGCCACCGGGTGAAGACATGTCCGAAGATGAAAGAAGAGCAAAAAAGAAAGGAGGACGTGTCTAGTGCTGCCTCTGGGTCAGGCCATCAGTAGTTTATGTCGCACTCTTTGTATTATGTAATTTTCTAGTGCCTCTGTACGTCGTGTCGTATTTACTTTACGTATTTTATGTATTTCATCTATCCGTATTATATGTACTTCGTTTACTTCGTGGACTCTTGACTTCATGTATTTCATGTATTCGTGTTATCTTTACCTCGTGCACTTCATATACCTCCATTTTTTTGTATCACATGAATAAGTATGGCTGGCTTTGAGCTTATAGATGATCGAGAGGACCGAGAGCACTGGTCTAGGCAGCTGGCTTTAAGAGACCGTGATCTCGGAGTGTTTCATACTTGTACACCTGAGCACGCGTGAAGGATTCAAGAGTCATGGATCGAGAGGTACATTAGTTGATTGTATCTATATTATCGTGTTTCAGTACTACTTAGACTTCTTTTCTGTTCTGACAGGCTGGCTTGGTCCGGTTTACTACCACTCGCACGGATGGTCGAGGCGGTGGGCGACGAGGACATCGGAGACCCTGCTGCTGGAGTGGGTCGTTCCTAGAGGTTTCCTTTCGATGCCTCGTTGCTCACCGCACTTGTAGACAGGTGGAGGCCGGAGACCTAAACCTTCCACTTTGCTTGGGGGGAGCCGCGGTAGATCCGCTCCAGGCTCCTGCCGGTTGGCGTGAGTCACTTGCGGAGAAGTTTGCCCCGGCTCTACCGCCGGGTCCACCTCAGGTTGAGGTGGCAAGGGCGGCCCAGAAGCACGGTCCCAGGTTGATATGGTTTCGTAAGTTTGAGGTACGTATGTCATTTAATGATGTTTGACATATTCGTTGCGGAGTCAACCTATTTCTGTTGTCTGACATATTCGTTCAACTGGACAGCATGGAGCAGAGATTTCAGGGAGATCTCGACGTGTACCAGCTGAACCGAGGACTTGAGGCGTACGTGCTTTGGCTGCTTGGGTACGTGATGTTCACAAGTGCGTACGGAGACAGCGTGGACACTCGCTACATCGAGCTCGCACGGCAGATCGCAGATGCTGAGTCAGAGGATTAGCTACCTCCGACGAGTTGGGGGTCTGCAGTGCTTGCGTACACATACCGAGCGCTCTACTCCGCATGCAAGAGGAAAGGCGCCAATGCCAATCTCATAGGGTGTCCACTTCTTCTTCAGTTGTGGTCGTTCAAGCGCTTCCTGGTCGGACGATCATGGGTCGATGACTCAGCTTACGGCCCAGAGTTCTACCGTGGAGCGGGGCCGTAGCTGCCGCAGGACAGACCAACTTTCGGGTCCATGTGGACTAGAAGAATAGTGAGTTACTTTCTCTCTTCCTCAGCTTGTATTTGTCATGGTCATCCGACTCAGCTTACGGCCCAGAGTTCTACCGTGGAGCAGGACTGCAGTTGCCGCAGGACAAACCAACTTTCGGATCCATGTGGACTAGAAGAACAGTGAGTTACTTTCTCTCTTCCTCAGCTTGTACTTGCCTAAAATATTTGTATTCGTAAGTTTATTGACTGTAACACTTTCTTACGTACTTCTTGCAGCCTCAGTGGGCAAGGCTCAGGTACGAGGCTGTTACCTCTCTTTCACAAAGCAGTTCCAACACCTCCCTGCGTAGAGTGTCATACGGGAGCCGTACTCCAATGATGCATTGACGCGACGTGCACCGCACCGGGGGATGTCTTCACTGTGCTGCCGGGACGAGAGCTATTGGAGGACCACTTCGAAGATTGTCTTCGACATCTTCGTGGAGGACCACTCACCACACCGTGTGATGAGGCAGTTTGGCTTGCACCAAGAGTACCTGCCTCTACATGTACCACTGGTCGAGCCAAACACACACATGTAAGTCAAGTTTTAGAAACTTCTATAGACTTAGAATGTATATTGCTTTTACGAGATGCAAATTCATTACATAAATAGGTGGAGTCGCAAAGGAGGGAGTACTAGGGAGACATAGTGGGCATCACGGATGGCCCCTTTCGTTGCCCAGTGGGACACTGCTCTGAACAACGTCCAGCGTGAGGAGCGGCCGTTTCGATATGCGGAGTTCGACACCTACTTGCAGTGGTATTTTCCACATACACGCATCCACCTTATTCGTGGAAGCAAGGCTCCTGACGACGCGGGGCACAGACGACAGACATATACCTGATCCTCGCAGCTGAAACTCTGGATTTGGCGGTTAGTGAAATTCATGCTTCGCTTCTCCGTGTTTATTTGTTTATTAATTATGTGCGCACCTATGATTCTTACTCTTCAGGGACAGTGGGCGACAGTGGCAAACACGGAGGTCACCTCTGTTCTTCAACGTCTCCTAGCCGGCACCGAGGACCACTCAGGCTTGTCCAGGGTCGCGGAGTACACTAGGAGAAACATGGACATATTCAGGTGTACGTGCAAGGATGACGTCGTTGCCGGGACTAGCGCAAGCCAAGGAGCGAGACCACCGCGTCCTTCACAGATGAGGCATCGTCAGCCTCGTACCTCTCAGCCACCGGGGCCCACAGAGACGGATGGTTCTGTATGGCAACAGAGTTCATCCCCACTCTTCATGGTCGACAAGGTAAAATAATTCTCACCTCGTACAAACCATTTTTCCTTACATTGTTATGCTGACTAATTCCGATTATATACAGATCATGTGCCGCCTCAAGTACCAGCTAGTCCGCTTGACTACCTCCTCGATAGCCCCGACACTGATGGCTTCAGCTTTCACGACGAGGCGAACGAGTTGATTCCACCTGGGCAGTCCAGCACGACGCAGCAGACTCAGCCACTGTTGCCCACGCAGGATACGAAAGACCACAAGGAGGAAGACCCGACACTACGGGTGGGCAGAGCTCCTAGAGCGGGAGCGGGACAGCCTAGGCCGAGGTACTCACCGTCGCTGTATGAATTAGTACACTTGTATTCACTGCTACATATTACTATATAGTGATTGACGAATCATACTAGACTAACAAATTAACATCTAAATCCGATTACATAAGCATAGGTTACAGAGCCACATTACAATGCCACATTAATAGTTGGCTACACATATCGTAGGTAGAACAAGCAATTATTCGCTACCACTTCTAATATGACTACATGAAATCATCTTCGCTATCGCTTGCGAAGAGCCCTGGAGCGGGGGCCTTGAAGCAAAACAGTTTTGACCTCATCACTCGACGAGCACTCAGTACATGCCTTTTTCGATGAACTGTATGTGTCTTTATCTTTTGATGATCGAACACCAAAGGGGGGAGTCCAGCAACTTTACGTTCATCTTCTTCAAATGTTGTCTTCATTAAGTGTCTTCTATTAGCAAATGGGTCTCTCCAGAATCGGTCCACATGTCCGAAATTTTGGATCTCGCAGTTCAGCAACCTACATCCTCCGGATGTGCCTACACACCGAGAATGGGATGTATCAAACGAAAACGGTGCATAAAATGCTTACGAACTAAGAACAAAGGAATTATACTAACTCTTATGTGCTTATTGTACTGAGATTACGGGATACTTATCGTTCCTTCACAGAAATCATCTTTTGTGTACTTCGCCCCAGGTAGTTTTCTAAACTCGTTCACCCTCTCCCACATCTTGTGGAACTCTCTCAAACGCTTGCACACCTGCTTATACGTAATTTCAGGGAAACCCCTTCTCGCTAACACCTCTACAAGAGC
Organism: Stipa capillata; assembly: GCA_019208055.1. NCBI lineage: Eukaryota > Viridiplantae > Streptophyta > Magnoliopsida > Poales > Poaceae > Stipa > Stipa capillata. The sequence continues at coordinate 20,954 of JAGXJF010004535.1, read as the reverse complement.
ACGCGTATGAACCTCCTTAAAGATCTGCGAACGCATAATTTTACAACTCCACCTCCTCATTCCTGCATAAGTAAGAAGTTCGTAGTTTATTCTCGGGTTCCAAACAGCATCACTGGCATCTAGTAATTTGCACGAAAAATTATTATTGCACAAAACAAAAATTGTAGATCTCAATGTTTCAATGCATATGAGGAGGAAAAATATTACAAGACTTACCTCTATCGTCGCTATCCATCCGCGAACTACTACTTCTTCTCCTCCCAAATCAAAACAATCTACTCCGAGATACCAATAATTTTTTGAAAGAACTCAGGGAAGATTAGCTACCTGGTGGGAACGTCTGCTCACCCGTTTAAATAGCAGAAGAGGGTGCAGAGAGAGAAATCGCCACTGATCGTGGCGATTAGGACCAATCGCCACGGGTCGTGGCGATTACTGACAAATCGCCATGGCGTCTGGCAATTCCATAATGAATCGTTCTTGCTCCTGGCGATTGGGCCCTATTGCCATCAGTGGTGGCGATTTTCCCCTAATCATCATGTGTCATGGCGATTGAGGTTAGTTTTGTAATTTTTTTGATCGTGATAATATTTTTGAAATATTTAAATAAAAATAATATTAAAAAAAAACTCCTTACCAGTCAGGCGGAAAGCGGGCACGTTCGTGGTCAGCCGCGTAGCGCTGCATTAGGCCGTGAAAATTTTGTGGGCTAATGATGCGAGCTCGTGCGGGTATACGTGGGTTTGTAGGTTTCTGCGGGGCCTACTTCAGAATAGCCGGCCTGGGATTGATCGAAGAAGAGGGGTTGAAGGACCTCGGCCAGCTGCCTAGTCTAGCTATTCATAGGCTGATGCAGCTGTGTCACGTTGTAACGGGAGATGTGGGCACAGAGTAAGCTAAGCGCGTAGCTCACAAACGCCACTTAATCTCTCATTAGCCCACGGAGCACCGCTTAGCATTTTTTTTTGGGACGGGTTTAGTAGATTTGTGGGCAGCCCGCGTGCCAATTACACCCTGACTTACCAGTTCATCATCGAACGGCAGCTGTGGCGGTGCTAATGGGCAATGGCGAAGCATGTGATGAGATCGCTTCGCTGCCGGTTGCCGTCGCAAATGGCTCGACCGTTGGGTTCTGAGTTGAGATATTCAGAGGAGCTCGCCAGACATGCCGTTTGGCCGACCACGTAGTGTCCAGCTGCATCAAATTGGCCGATGGAAGTTGCTCTCGAACGGAATTATTTCTACACGTGGATCCTGACTGCGATGTGTATATTGTTTTCACCAAGTAATGGAGCGAGCAATTCAGAACCTGGAGAAGAAGATGCGTGAACATGGGCCTTGCTGCTGCTGTTATTTCTGGGCCGGGCCTTCTGTGGTGGGGTAGGCCTTACAGCCCTGCCCAAGCCGCTTCTGCCTTGCGCTCCAGGAGTTCTTGACGTCGTTGCCAGAGTCCTGCCGGGCAAGCCGGGCATGTGCGACGCGATCCTAGGCAAGCCCACCTGCTTCCGAACTGCGCGCGCAGCTCGATCACCGCCCGCTTTTCCTCCGCCGAGAACTTGCACTCACTTGTGTAATTCGCAAACAGGGGCTGACAGATGCGGCAACATATTGATTCAGGGAAAAGAGGCTGACGTCTTGTACTTGGGCTTGAGCTTGTTCGTTGTGATTCAGTCATGCACGAGAAGTTTGACATTCGATTTCTCAAAAATAAAAAAGGAGGAGAAGTTTGACATTCGAGACAAAAGAAACAAAAACTTTTGACTGCAAGGTATTAACCCCAGTCACCCACCATGCAAGAATTTTTTACCGGAAGATGTACTCATGTACAGGGTCCTATACCAGAGGCTACACGATACACACTTGTTTCCCCTGTCTGTCTACTCGTCTCGCCTCTGTAATCTGGAAATGCGACAGCAGCGAAGATGGGGAGGTGGTACGGATCACTTATGAGCATATTCGTCAACGATGTGTAATATGTTTCTTAATCGGAACCACTGCAGTACGAAGACGATTGATTGCCTTAAATTCGTTCTGTAAACCCCAGGCGTCAAGTAATGGTGAAGCTGATCAGCTGATTGCTTCAAGCAACAGAGATCTGGGTATGCAAGCAACGAACTAAACATCATCGCATGCATGGGTAATGGGTTACAGTAGAATCGTGCTAGCTATCAATCTCACGGAGCCACCTCTTGGTCAGACGATTCCAGGATTCAAATTCTAGTGCCTACCTTTAACCTCTGTGTTTTAGTGGGAAAATACATGTATGCACCCCAGGAGGTCATAAATTTATCCTCAACCTCCATGAGTTTATAGAGCGTGATCGTGTGTGCAGGTGCATTTTTTTTAACTTATCTACCCTGTAAACTAAAAGAAAAAGAATCAACAGAGAAATGTTACCGTGCTACCCTTTAGACTTGACTAATGAACCATCCAAAACAAACATCCCAATCCTGACTCCGGCTAACAGGCTAAACAGCTACCAAATTACACAGAATTGGATGTATTTACCTATGGTAAGATGAATCTGATAATGTTATATGATGTGAAATTTTCCAGGTCAAGTGACGATGATGAAATCTTGATGGCATGATCACTTCCAGTTAAATAGGGGTGGTCTTGCAGTGAGGATGCATCCGGTGCATCTGATCCTCGGGAAAACACAGCAAACAGACATTTTGGATTCAAACCTACTGCTGTATATACAATTGCCAAAACTTGGACCCAAACCTCACTGTCCTGGAATCGTTCACGAGGCAGAAAAGGCTTAAACTCGTTTTCTACGGACTTGATACTGACATTCATACAAACATATACATACTTTTACTTCTGCCCCAGAAATACTTTAGCCGGGCTGTGCTGGATGACCAGCCGACATGCAGTGTTACAACAGGACGCCGGTGCCACAGGATATCCAAAAGAAAAGGAGGATGGGCGGTTCAATAATATAGACATCACCAACCGCAAAATGTCACAAGGAATAAAACGTGAGTGCCAATCAAATGATAGTGATTAAACCGGTAAAGAGTACAAGTTCTGTTTGCATGCCAAGTGGTTTTGGTGTGCATAAGTTAAGAAAGTGCTTATAAACGAAAAGTCATCAGGGTGAGCGCAGAGACATTTGCACCCATTAGATCTGACCATTAAAAACCATTTTTTAAAAATACGTACATATTTTGGAAAAAATATTCGTATATATACTATAAAATAAAGTATACACTGATAAATTTTAGTGAAAAAATAGCCAGTTTATGACCTGTGGAAAATAAATAAATACATGTCATTTTTCATATACTACAATTCGTACTTATCCAATGTGGTTTTTTTTTCACAGGTTGCAAATAGTCATATTTTTCACTAAAATTTACATGTGTATGCTTCATTCCATAATATACACGTATAAAAAAATTCAGATTTTTTTTAACTTTAATATTTGATTTCTATTTTTTTTTGAAAATAATAGGTACATATGCCACCGTATGCACAAAATGCTAACTCATTATAAACAGATTAAATGTCAACCACGCATTATTGCAATATAATAAATCCCTAGGACCCAATGGTTACATCAAGTGGAGCTATCAAAATCCACCCTTTCAAACGGCATAGGCGCCGTACTTTATAGAAAAAAACAATGAATAATTAAGATGGTGAATAGCTGCTACTGTGAAGATAGGCAATAATATAAGCACCCGGAATCCAGACAAGGCAAGCGTTCCAAAGAACCTTATATATGCAAGCCACTGCAGGGGAGGCAACACAAACCAAAGCAGTCCGGTGAAGAAAAGCTAGTAATTTAGAAGCCTAGAAAATATCAATCAACAATGCTGATACTTGAATTGGGGATCTGGATCATTCCAATGACGCTCATCTTCGCACCATGCAGGCGCCTTGTTCTCCTGGTTGCCAAGCTCCAAGAATTGGAAACGAGCATCATGCGCACAAGGTCATCATCTCCAGAAATGTGGAGTCGTATGGCAAGGCTACAGACAATAAGCATCAGATTGTGAAGGAAACTTGGAACTAGCTATTCCGCTGGATATATTCAAAACACCAGTTTCATCAGGTGGGCACCCCTTGCTACCTTTCCCTTGCCTGGTGTGGGGTGAGTAGCAACCAACTCCCCTTGTTCATGAGTAGTCTGTCTTATAGCTGTTCTCTTGAAACCATAATGTATCCTCCCTCGCTGCACGTAAGATGGAGATAAAAAAAAGAAGTGACACTTCTCTGTTGTACATTTACACTCAATGCCCGAGTTTCCCTAGCACATAACTTATCTGCAGGTGAAACTACAGAGCAAAATGATCAATATCCATTGATGGAAATCCTGACTCTGCTCGTTTTAGCCCTTGCAATATACTTTTTGCAGTCTCCTTTTCCTGCAAAAATTGAACATACAATTAGCAGTGAATCAGAATCATCAGGAAAACACAGCAAACAGAGATTGTTTACTTATGACAGAAGATCATGTTATTATATTTTCACTAGTAAACCCTGCAGTCATAAATGTGATTTGAGCAAACATGAATTTCTCAACAAAGCAAATTAAAGTGAGTGCAAGTTAATTAGGTTAAAGTTGGTTTGAACTGCATATTTGTGCACAAACATGATTCTTCCTTAGCTCGTTGGCTAATGCTAGTGTCCCATATTTCACTTTTTGTTTCGTTTAATCTTTTATTCTTTCAATAAGGCTGATAAGTAACGCCGGTAAAAAAAGGCTTAGAAGTAATTTGTAGAGAACTTACTGGACCAGTGTAATCCAAGAGTCTTGTGCAGTAGTGTTCAGCTTCCTCAAACCTGCCTATGCTCTTGCAGTGCTTAGCAAGGAAAAGCAAGGCTTCAACAAAATTCTGGCCCTGCCTTTCCTCAACTTCCATTCTCTCTAAGTCCTTTTTGTAGTAAAATGCAGCCTCCTCAGATTGTCCAAGCATACTGTGTAACTTTGCTAGTTGGTGAAGTGCTATTCCTTCAGTGTCATTACTATTTGCAGCCCTCTCATAGCACTTGATGGCTTCTTCAATCATTTGAAGTTGATCACTTTCATAGCACTGAGCCATAGCAATCCAAAGCCGGGCATCATTTGGTTGCAGGTATGAGGATTTCCGGAAGTAATATAGCGCATAAAATGGCATTCCCATCATCTCATATATCTGACCAAGACCATACCAAGCACGGTAATCTCTAGGATTTATATCAACAGCTCTCCTGTAGGCATCAATTGCAGCAGGAGTATTTTTTAGCTCAACAAACTCATGTCCCATGAGAGTCCAAGCTGAGAGGTACTTTCGGTTAAGCTTCAGTGCCCTTTGGAAATACAAAACTGATTTCTCATGCTGCCCTTTCAAACTGTAATAATTTGCAATTATGCAGCAAGATTCTGGGCGATATTTATCCGTCAAAAATACTCTGTGAGCAAGGAAGCTCAAAGCAGTCAAGCTTTCTTTCGCATACAGTAAGTTTGAGTAAATATCCATAGAATCCACTCGAAATGGATCAGTCCTGAGGAGTTCTTCAAAAATCATGTCAGCTTCATCCAGGTCCCTCATACTGTACTGAACGGTTGCTATTTGAGCCTGAATGTAGTCACTGCAACGGAAGACACCCATCAAGCGCTCGTATCTTTTCAAAGCTTCTTCATGCATCTTTAATTCCAGATGTGCACTAGCAATGAAAAAATCTTTCATCCAGTGATTCTTGAGATTTAAGTTGTTCAGAATGTCACTGCTAGTGCACAGAGATTGTAACTCTAACCAAGCACACCAGTTCCAAGGGTAGCTGTTGACAGATTCTACCAGAACTGTTCTAGCTAGACCCTCGCAGCCTTTATCTCGTAGAACAATGCCATACAAGTACAAGCCAAATGAATCAATAGCACCAGTTCTCTGATATGTTGAGAGCTCTCTCTCCAATGCAACTAATTCCTGATTAACAACATTGCTCTTCCCCAAAGATCCTTCAAGCTCTATCGTCTCTTCCTCTTTCCGCTTCTCTCCAGCCTAAATTGCAGAGCAAATAACTATGTTCATCAGGCATGTCAAATAATCAAATTACTAATTAAGCCATTGAAGAAATAGGAGACAGTTTGCAGAATCCGTAAGAGAAAAATCGACTGCATAGGAATAAGGAAAAAGAAACATGGACTTAATTGCATATGGCCATCCTTCCATAGGTCAAATTATGGAAAGTCACAGAAAATCTTCTAGATGCTAACACACTAGTAAGACACTGGAACACATTTCCCCTTATAATTCAAACTGGCATTTGTATTCAGCCAAAAATATATCCAAGAAAGCAGTTATATAACAAAAGTAAAGATAACTGTATATTACATGGGGGCCCCATTGTAAAAATTATTTGCATTTAAATTAACCTTCCACCAAAAGTGCATGGGGTTTTGCTAGCCCCATCTATGCAATTGTGTAAATAGAAAGTCATGATCAAGTGACACATATTTGCATAAGATTGATAATCATACTGATAGTGCAACTTAAATAAAATAGCAGCTAATAAAACGGACATGTTAAAATGGAAATTCACCATGGTTCATTGGTTTTTTTGAAAGCTGGTTCACTGGTTCTAGAATCTAGATTGAATGTTAAGCACTAATAGCAGACTCCACTTTTAGCAATCACAAGCAATGTAGCCACAATGATATACAGTAGCAGGAACTATTTCCGTGTATAGATTTCAGAATTGATTAGAGAAGTTGAAAACACCAAATATTTATGGACCTTGGTCCATAACCTCATCTTTACAGGCAATTATATTACCATTATCTATTAATAACACCTTATATTTAGCACTCTCATCTCAACAATGGAATAGAGCAATTTTCCAACCTTTATTACAAATATAACCAATGCATTACTTACTAGCAAGACATTCATGCATGTAATATGCATTATATACATCTAACCTAGGAGTTAGTCAATCATGTTCCAAAAGTGTAGAGAGAAAAGGATTGATAGACAAAGAACAAAGCAATAAATAGGAACAATAAAGGACTCAGCATTTTTTAGAAGTCCAGCCATCAAATTAAACTTTCATCAAAAATGAAAACTTAGAGGCTTCATAATTTAGTACTGCTTTATTATATCATGACAACAGGAACAGCTGAACCACCTCCTCTAGCAATGAAGAGTTTCATCACACTAGATAATCATCAGCAATTACAAAGGAGCGCAAAAGCACCAAAATATCTGTCATCAATTACAACAATTATTATTGTGTATTTCATTCACAAATGGCAAGAGCTCTGCCATTCAAAAATAAGGGGAAAAGGAGCTTATGTACATCAGACTCAAGCGGTCAGAAAGACCCCCAAGCAAATGGCCAAGGCCTAAAAGGAAAAACACATGCCTCGGCCAAAAGGCTCGAATGCAAACCAGCAGCTGCCTTACTGAGATTGATTGCCACCCAGACCAGCACTGAAGGGCGATGTCCTCGGACAAGATCTGGAGACAACAAAGCAAAAACCAAAAGGAGAAAGGATGGAAGGGGGAGAGGAAAGGGCCCTGCCGCCACTGCATAGCTGTTGCCGGCGGTGAGGGGGAGGCAGGAAGCGGGGGAGTCTATGCCTCTATGGCGGCGGCACCTCCATGGTCGCCCACGAGAAACGACACCAGTGTTTTTTGCAATTGTCAATAGTATTCCAGTTATTGTCTTAACTAAAATCCCACTAAATCTTCTATCGCTCCATTCGTATCAGACACTTCAGCCAGTAAACCATGCCCATCATCCAAAGACCATCTTCAAAATACCAATGCCCAATTGGCAAATCACAATAACCAAATCCGACGTCTTCTGTGCCAGCTCCAGTGAGGCATTTCATCAAACACCACCCGCCCTAACCCAAATCTGCAAACTGGCACACGCGCGGACGAACGAGCAAACAGAAGATCACTGAAAAATAGAACACAAGTGTATCCGTCATATCTCACCATGTAGAGCGCGTAGCACCGCAGGAATACGGCCTTGCGACCGACCTGGCCGCGCAGCACGTGGGCGGCGCGCCGGTACTCGCGGCAGTCGAAGTAGGTCTTCGCGAGCAGATACTTGTCGGCCCCCACCTCGAACGCGTCGTCGTCCGGAATGGGCGTGCTCACGTACGACACGCCGCCCAGCGGCGTCCCGGCGTCAGCGCCGCCGCCGCCGCCCGGCCGGAGGCGGCGGCGGAAGCTGGACCCGCCGCTGCGGTGCAAGTGCAGCAGCCGCCCACCGGAGGCAGCGCTCGACGAGGACGGAGTGTCCATTGCCCCCGACACGGCCGACGTCGCGTCCGGCTCGATGCCAACGAGCAGCTCGGCGGCCCTGCAGAGGGGGGCAGGCTGTTAGGGTTAGGGTTTTGAGGGTCCTGCGGTATCTCGGGAAGGCGTACCATTTGGCGGCGGAGTAGAGGCAGCGCTCGCCCAGCTGGCGGGCGGCGGCTCGGAGCTCGACGCGGTAGTTTTCCTTGGTGGAAGCCATAGGTTTGGTAGGGGAGGCGGGGTGGCCACCTTGGAGCGGATCGGCGCAGCGAGAGCACAAACTTTTTTGAACTTTCGCGACGGGACGGTTGAAGGGGGAGAGTTTGGAGGCGGCTGTGCTATGCGGCGGGCGTAGAATTTTGGCGTTTGGAGGGAGAACTTGGTTGGGCTGGGATCGCTATCCGGTTGGGCCTGACCGGGCAAAACCGCAAACCACACCGCGGTGTTCTTTCTATGTCACAATACATATTTGTAGAATCTGTATTTATCAAATATTTTTAGATTTAATCATTAATATAAAAACTTATCAATATCTAAGACACTAAATTGATAACATTAGGTTCATTGTAATATACTTCATAATATTTTTATTTTGTTCATTGAAACATATTTCCATATGAATTGATAGTAAAAGTGTAACCTTAGAAACCATGCCAATATCTAAAATAACATATATTATAGCGCGAAAATAGTATGATGTAGGAAATCAGAAACTGCTCATGTGACGGTCAGTGGCAAACCCAGGAACGAACCGGGGGGACTAAGTTAGGGCATGCTCAAAGTTTTGCTAGGTCTATATCATAACAAAAGTACATAGCCAATAGCACAAACACTAATAGTCTCAAGAGAATTGTAGACACATGACATAAAAAAACTGCATTCTCGCTAGAAAAAAACCAAGCAAAGAAGATCCAATCAACCACACTACATTGACACCATGAACCGTCCACTTAAGATTGAAAAACATTAGAGCAACCTGTATATGCAAAGTAGTATATAAACATTATAAATGGGTTGACAAATGATATGAATAATGAATTTAAAAATATAAAACATACCATTAAGTTCTAACAATGGGCCTGAGTAATTGATATTTACGTTCCTTGTAACCTTGAAAATGCTACAAAATGACATCATCTTCAATAGTTGCAAACATTTGTCGCTCAATGTAGCATACCATGCTATCATCCATCCATTCATCGTTCATTTTATTTCTCAGTTTAGTTTTGATAATATTCATAGCTGAGAAGGCTCGTTCAACTGTTGTTGTTGCCACGAGCGAAATCAAGGCAAGTTCAATGAGGAGATACACAAATGGGTAGCATGTGCGTCTATCACTTTGAACCATTTTCATAGTAAGATTTTGTGAGAACCCTAATTTTTAGGTTGGAGCTAAGCGTCGTGAGGTAGAAGTCAGGTCAACTCACGTTGCCGAGTTGATCCGAATCTACCGAGGAACGACGAGAGTTACGTCGAGAGTTAGAGAAGGAGGGGAAGGAATTGGTTGTGCAATCATGGCATGCATTCGATTCATAGCATATATCGTCACACACATGTTCATAAAGTTGAAATTGAAAATTTTATTTATTATTGAATATTACAGTGTCATAATACAACAATAGGAGTACAAGGAATAAATAAAGAAGAAAAGAAAATTACATATTGCAATGTTTCTACCTATACAAGTCTACCCTAAATTCTTAGATCTTCAGACCTTCAAAGTCTTCAAGTTGGAAGAGATCACTGAGAGCCGGAGGGGGGAAGGATCTTCGGAAATGTTGGCGATCATCCGAGGTCATCAAGTAGGGGCACTCGAGACCGTTAGAATCACGCCATTGCTGTAGGAGGCAAGGTTTTCAAAAATGATTTTGAAATACGTGTGGTCTTATCGGCACAGTTCCACCGACATCCGCGGGGTTAGCTGCGGGGGCAAAAGAGTGCCGACGACCTAAATACCTTTCTAATTTCAAAAATAGTTTTGAAAACGTTTTAGTTTTAAAAATGTCCGAAGGCCACGTGGCTAAGACCCTCATCGGACAATTTAATTTAGTATGCTATATATGGAGAAAAGAGGTGAGAATATTAAAATATATTTTATTTTTCCTACAACTAAATTGCCTCCATGAGTTTTTACTTTTAAAAAAGAAAATGATTTTATAAACCAATCAAAGAGACAAGGCAGCCATAGATATTTACCAAATAAATATCTAGAATAGATAGGCATCAATCCATCGAATGGTCTTATCCAGCAGCCATATCCATTGACCCAAGTCAATTTCTTAGCACCAAAGCCATCAGGTAATAGGTGGCTACAAAAGAGTGTTACAGCCAGCTATAGTGCAAGCAGGAGGTGGCAAGAATAATTTCCACCGAATAGATACACTAGTGAATAAGGAAGACATAACCAATGCTATGGCAAAGTAGCAGCAGCAGTAGCAAACACCACATCTACCGTAGACACCATAGCAACACCACCATCTTCTCAAGGAGTAACTCAAGCAAGCCATAGCATGGCAATCAAAGCCATGATAACCATATAGAGGGGGAAGAACCAGCCTTAGAGCTATACCATAGCAGCCAAGCTCAAAAACAAGAAGTCACCGAGGAGCAAGACCATCAGGAGCTGAAGTAAGGAGAGGAAGGCCACCAAGAACTAGAGGAAGAGAGGGGAGACAACCAACGACCAGGGGCTGTGGTGAGAGGAAGATCAGCCAAGGGGAAAAAAAAGGAGCAAGACCAAAGAAGCCAAATCTGTCCTTACCCAGCTTAGAAACAAGGTAAGAATCATCAAAAGCATCTCAAACCCTTATACATGCATTTTAAACATGTTAATAGGGACCCTCAGAATCCATTTCGTATCACAGAAAATTGTAGGAGACCTTGGTAGCATCTGTTCTTATCATTAACACCATATGAGTCTCAAACAAAGCTCTCTGAAGGCCATCATTGGGTTTTATTAAGGCAGCAAGGGGTAGCAGTCTGTTCTTATCAGATTCTATTTCTAAACCTTTCTCAGACTCCCTTCTCAAAGAAATTATCATAGGGTCTGTCAAGGCGACTAATAGGCAACGGATGTGAGGTATCTGTTCTTATCAGAACTACACTTTCCTCTAAACCCTTCTTAGATAAAGTGATATCATAAAAAAAACTAAGCCAAGTTGAGTATCTGTTCTTCAGTTAATAAACTGATACCGATATACGGTGGAATTAGCAAACCAGAAAATGGTCAAAGATCAGTTGGCGTATGTTCTTAGATCCATAGCCAATGTACAAATATACATATAAATGGGAAGTAAAGCAAACTAAAATCAAGTGAAGCATCTGTTCGATCGGTTTGAGTGAAATGATGCATGGGTATAGGGGCAAAGCAAATCATCTAAATGGTCAGAGGTGTCAACCACAGTATAATAGCTGGAATAAAAATCCCCTAAAACATGAGTATAAGGTAGAACAGTGTAGTACCATGTTCTTGCTAAGGAAGATAAATTAAGGAAAAACATTTGTTCTTCAGCTTGGTAAGCTAATGTAAACATATACATATGCATGGAACTAGTAAAAGAAGCTAAGATCAGGGAGTGTTCTTCTCAGTTGTAAAATATCAGATCGAACTAATTAACCAACAGTACAATCTAATCTTATTGGAATACATCAACTAAAATTCGGCTAATCAAGCCATAGCAGCACACACATATGGTCGGCATTAGAAATGAAAGAACCGGCAATAACCTGTTCTTATCTCAATACTAAAGATCAAACATAGTACCTGTTTATTTATCAGTCTCCGAAACATGTGTATATAACCACACATACACATAAGCTTATACCAAATACTTCAGATGTAAAAGCATCCAAAGAAGTTAACCAAGATCAAGTGTAAGGCACTGTTCTTTCAATAAGTGTAAACCAATATATGCACAAAAAAAGGGGGAATTAAGAATCATAAGTATACTAGCTTAACAAAAAAAAACTAGGAGCAGCGGAAGATTCTTTGATTAAATGACTAATGCCTATAAATGTGCAAGAAATAGGAAGAAATTAAAAACTAGGAAGTATCTGTCCAGTTCCCGTAAGCACAATCATAGCAGATTTTGAATCACCCATGTCAGGATAAACTTAGCTAAGGGTCATGTAAATAATTGTTCTTTAGCTAACTAAACTTCTATAGATATGCATATATTGGAAGGAACAGAGGGCAATTAACTAACTCAAGTCAGCATATGTTTTATCTAAATCAATATTATTTCTCAAGTTCTTCTCAGATAAGAACATTATACTAGGAAATGAGCTAGATCAGTATACTCTGTTTCCTTAGTTAGTAAACTGATTTTAGACATGTGTATAATGAAGGCAGCAGGGATCATTAAATCAAGTATAATAATCGACCTAACACCAGAGTGAGATAAATCAAGTACCAAACCGGACCTAATGGACTAGAACCCTAGAATTGGGGAAATTTTGGTAGAACCCTAGAAATGGGGGATTGAGTGGAAGAGAAGGGGAATTGGGGGAAAGAACCTTACCTGGAGGCGGCGCGTCACCGCGGTTGCGGTGCGGTCAACTCACCGCCGTCCGGCGGTGACGACCGTAAGTGGAGCGCCGAGCGGAGCGGCGCTCGGGAGGAGCTCGTGCTTCGGAGGACCCCGCGTCGGCACCGAGAGGAGCGGCGTCTAGGGCTAGGTGGCGTTGAATTACCCAGGCGGCGGGGCAAGGCCGGAGTTTTGGACTCGAGGCGATGGTGTCCGGGACCATGGAAGACGGCGGCGGAGCGTCGGGCAGGCGGCGCCGACAGGAGAAGGGAGAGACCGTGGAGAGCAAAGGGGAGGCGCCGAGGCGGCGGCCATGTGAAGCAAAGGGGCGGCGAGCCTAGGCGGCGGCGGCACCATGGAGAGAACTCGGGAGAACGCCGGCGGCGCTTGAGGCAAAGGGAGTCGGCGTCATGCGTGAGAAAAGGGAAAGGGGGCCGGTCGGGAGCGATGAGTAGAGAGGAAAGGAGTTGGGTGCGGGTTAGGTTAGGTCCGGGCGGGCCATTTGGGGCCGGCCGGAGGAAGGGTTAAGGAGAGAAAAAAAAAGAAAAAGGGGAAAAGTGGTAAATATTTACGTAAATATATATATATATATATGTGTGTGTGTAGATTAGGAATGAATTAAAGATTAAAACAGAAAATAAAGTTAAATAGGTTATTCTTCATATAAGAATAGAAGGAAAGGAGTGAAAAATTGGATATATATATATATATATATATATATGTACATATATGTTGAGGAACAAGTCGGAATGGAGGATTCCTCAAATTAGAACATTTATCTCTTGAAGGAAGAGTAAGTTTGTAAAGTAATAAGTAATCCTCGCTAAATCAACTATATTCTTCTTTCTTAAAAAGGAAATTGAACTTACAACAATAAGTTGTTTTAGTTGAGATAGATATGTTCTTATTCTTTAGAGGAAAAATTAAACACTCAGTTAAATTCTAAAATATATACTTAATTTCTTAAGTCAACTAAAAGAAGATTTAAGTAAAAATGTCAAACTCCAAGTAAAGTAAATCAAATATTGAGTTGATTGTGTTATTAGGTGACCCTTAAAAATAGCCAAACCTTGGTTAATTCTTTGAATAATTCTAAATCTTCTCAAGAATGTTTAAGTAAATCATGTCTAGATTACATTAAAATATGCTGATAGATGCATCATCACATAAACGCATGCATTGCCCTGTCATTGCATTCATACTTGCAATTTTCTTGATTAGTCCTTATCGGACTCTATTACTTTCCTTGCCAGAAGCCGGAGTTCCACAAGTAAACCCTTCGAACTCCATTTCCAATCCGCTACCAGGCAAGTCCAGTTTCTTGTTCATGTCCGTTGAGAATGTTTTACCAGATTTCCCTCTTGTCTACAACTTGCACAAAATCTATTTTCTAAGAGATGAATCAACTGTTGTTTTGTTGTTGGATCGCCGGTTCTTAGGGGATGGCATGGTGGGTGATGAAATCCTGGAAAGGGTGTGGGTAGCACATTGGAAGGTGGATTTCATCACATGGGAACGTTTCATATAAGGTTAATGCAACCAATGATCGAATGTGCTTAAGAGCCGTAGCAAACGCGCTTACCACATACCCTGTATGGGCGGGGCTGAGCCAAAGTACCTTTGCCCTAGGTTCATACTCCCCTGGGAACACAAGACCTCGGTAGTGGGATCGGCTACCGGAAAGGTGGTTTGGCCATAGGGCTACCAACAGTTGTTGACGTGGTTTGGCCATAAGGCTACCCACATTTTATTCAAGTGGTATTAGTCGCCGGGCTAGCCACATCTTATTTAAACAAGTGGTATTAGTCGCCGGGCTAGCTACATCTTAATTGAAAATGTGGTATTAACCATAGGGTTAGCCACAAATAGATTTTGGACCGGTAGTCCTATATGGACTACGACGCGGAGTATGACCGAGCGGGCGGTGAAACGGCTCTGTGATCATGGGTACGTGATTTGGGGGTCGCTCCCTCGGATACATATTTATGATCGTTTGTGGGTACAGTTGCGCACCTCTGCAGAGTGTATAGAATTGTGGCATTGTTACTCCGTGTTCCCGGTTGGAACTATGAACTCGGCAAGAAAGGGATTCATCAGGAATCCTAGCAGCTTGTGAGACAGGAGATCATTAGTCTCTTTAAATTAAAACTTGACTCTTTTACCTTTTAAAACTGCATTGCTTTTGGAGAACGTTGCCGTTCTCAGTAGATAGTGCATCAAACACCTCTTTGCTATTCCTGGACTTGTTGAGTACCTTCTGTACTCATCCCTCTATTCTAATTCCTTTGATAGGAGGAGAGCCGATAATAGATCAAAATGTAGTCGACATCGGGGCCGAAGATGAAGTCTTCAAGGGGCTGACAGCGATAAAGGAAGACGAAGACATCGACCAACACTTCGACCACCGTGGTGAAGACTCTGAAGCGTGAGTACAAGTATAGGATGTGGGAGTCGAGAGTGTAGATATGTCTTTTGCTGTAACCAACTGGAACGGTTTTAAATTCCCGTACTTTTTGGGAATGTATTTGTATCTTGTTCTCTGAGTTTGTAAAATTAAGTTGTAATAAATAGACCACTGCAATGCTTCTATCGTGCTACTCTGTGAGATATGTACAGTCGAGAGGTCACTTCGTCTGTGCGTATTGCCGCAGATTTTCAAGATCATTACAACTTAGGAACTCTTCATCACTTCTCACATCAATAATGAGTGTTTCAAGTTGTGTTTTTAAAACAAGACAATCATATTCAGAAAAGTCGGAAGCATATATCATAGCAAGTTCAAGTAGTTTGTCTCGATCAAAGTTAGCAAAAGAATTCTTGGGATCAAGGCAAGCAAAACATCTCAACAACTAAGTTGATCTTTCAGCAAAGCGATTGTTTAACTCAACTAGAATTTGGTCAAGCACAGCATTGAAAATACAATGATGGAAATGACTGTAGTGACTTACTAGTTTTGCGCCACAGCCCCTCGAACGACCCCTAAGTGGTATTGTATCTTCTGTATTTGGCATAATTATGTTTCTTTTGACACAAAAGGGTTTACTCCTTTGAGAAGCTCATCCCAATCATTTGCACCCATGTCATTTGTATTCTTCAATACTGACTCAATCAACTCGATAACACGAACAATATTATAATTTTCCTTTGCAAGCATTGTGACAACTCTTGGGTCTTCCCCAACACTCTGATCATAAGATGCAATACAATAACAAATTCAGAGTTCTCCATTTCTTGTATCAAACTTGATACTTTAGTTCTTTGCTTACTTTCTCCACCTTCACAAATATTCTCCAATACCTCCAAGATAGAGGTCCACATTAGTTGAAGACGTGCCAAAGTTCTATGATGTGTGCCCCACTGTGTATCACCAGGCCTTGCAAGACTATTTTCTTGGTTTTTTCCTCTTCTTGAAAAAATTTCATCTCTTTCCAATTGGCCCACAATCTTTTCATGGTGATCTTGGAGAAGTTTATCACTCCTCTTAAAGAACCACTAATGATGTTGACAACCGAAGTGATGTGGTTAAAGAAATCCACAGTACAGCAACAACATTTGGCAACGGAAACAACCATTAATTGCAATTGATGAGCAAAGTAGTGGATGTAAGAAGCATACAAGTTTTCATCCATTATGCGTCTTTGTAGCCCATGAAACTGACCTCTTGTGTTTGAGGCTCCATCATATCCTTGCCCTTGCAATCGAGAAATAGAGAAACCATGTTTTGCAAACATAGCATCCAAAGCTATCTTCAATGAAGATGATATAGTATTGGAAACATGCTTAACCCCAAGAAAAATCTCAATCACATGGCCTTGAGCATTGACATACCTACATGAAAAAAATATATTAATAAATAACAATTGATAACATGATAAATCTGAAATGTTGGTAAGGAAAAGCTATAAAACTCAAAATCATCGTCATTTGCTCTTTTGTTGATTTATATCACGAAATTCATCAACGAGCATTGCAAAAAGACATCCTTCCAACTCATACATAATACATTCCTTGTCTCATGTGCACAAGCCTTCACCAAATCCATTTGTCTCATACATAATACATAATACATAATACATTATCACCAGGCACACTTGCAGCTTTCGGATCCTTGTCCTTATACCATCCCAACATCACAAGAAAGTTTCCTCTATTTCTTGAGCTTGAGGACTCATTATGTCCACGAGAAGCAAGAGCTTGCAAAGGAGAAATTTTACAACACCTAAAATTATAATTATGCGAGCTGTATATTGCTGCTCCATCTCCGTGCTTCTCTCAGACCACACATGAGCCACTCTTTGCTTTGGTGAATGTATCATTTTGAAAAGTTGCCGATCCTTGGTGGCTTAAAGAAATAACAGCAAAAGCAAAAGGTCACATTTTTCTCCGCACTATACTTCAGCCAATCAAATCTTTCATACCATGTTTCTACAAATGCCCTCATATGTTCCGATTGCAATTTATGTGGAAAATCATGGCCAGTTGGTTGACATGGACCCATACAGAAATATGCTCTCTTAGCTTCATCTCTTATATCTGAATCGAAGTCTTCAATTGGCTTCTAAAGCTCGAGATCAACAACAATATCATCCATATCAATCTCAATATGTGCTCTTTTGTGCTCAACATTGCCGCCTAGAGTTACTAAACTTCTACTAGAGCCATCTTTATGATGGTATCTCCCTCCATCTAAATGAAACCTAGCAAACTGCAAGTGATGTAATAGAGTCTAATTACCCTTAATCACCTACTAGTAATGGACCATGCAATGCAATGACATTTGTGAGAGAAAGTGAGAAACTCACTGACCTTGGGAATTGGGTAACCAGGCCAAGCTACCTGTTCTCCAAGAGACCCCAATCTCCAAGAAAAATGAGCTTGATAAACACTTGAAGATGAACTCGACGCTTCATTTGGATTGCTTCTCAAATCTTTGTATTCCTCACAAGGTTTCTCTCTTGGTGCTTGGAGGAGTGGAGAAATGCTCTTAAGTAGGTAGGAAATGGAATATGCAAAGAGTTCCCCTTGCTTGGAGTAAGGGGGCTTATATAGAGGCTCCCTAAAAAACTAGCCGTTTGAGGAAATCTACCAAAATCCGGACTGTCCGGATTTGGGCTGGACCCTCCAGATTTTCAAATCCAACGGCTACTAACTGAGGTGGGAGAGGGAATCTTTCTCTGATTGGCTGAGGAAAACTGAACCCGGACTATCCGGATTCCACCCGGACCCTCGGGGCAATCTAGTATCGATCAGGATAGACACACAGACTGTCCGGGCTTGGTATCCGGGTCAGTCTAGAACTGATCTGGGTACCCATCTGGACTGTCCAGGCATGGTGTCCGGGTCAATCCAGTACTGATCCGGATACCCATCCAGACCGTTCGGGTTGGGGTCCAGATCTCCTCTAGACTGGCTCAGAACTCCAAGCCGGACTATCCGGATTGAGATCCTGATTTCCTCTGGATTCCTAAAAAAGGGTTTCTTGTGTTGCAGCTTTTGGCAACAAATGGACTTCGCTCGGCAAGAAACCTTCTCAACAATATTCATCAAGCCCCTGTTAATAGTACGGTGTTCCTAAACTCAACGTGACTTGCGCCACTAAAAATTAGGAAATCTACAACTTGGAGTTTTACTGTCTTGTTTTCCTCTTTTTCTTTTGAGGGGTCATTAATGCTTCCTTTTTCCATTCGCTGAAGACTAAACATGTTCACATGCTTGTAAGCAATCATTAATCCTCTAATCATTTGTCATTAACCACCAAAACAACGTTTAGGGGTCTACATGCACTTTCAACATGACACATGCATTTGGCAAGGAGACATGAGCAGCTACTAGACCATGCATAAGATGATTCCTACCCATGCTAGGATTGCAAGAAAAATATGCTCAAACAATAAATCCAGAAATAATCTAGATGGAGCAGCTCTTCTAATTATATTAAACATCGACATGCTATGCTATAGATCAAAATGCTAGTAAAAGAATTGAGCAACCAAACTGCAGATCAAGCTGTAGAGATGAGGCGAACGGCATGACGCAGGGCGCAGCTCAGGGGCGCAGCTCGGACGCACGCCGTCGGCATCGACCGACGTCGATCTTGGCGTGGCATCGCGGCATCCGGCCAACGAACAAGAGGGGCTGCGGGACCATGTCTAGGAGATCAGTGAGGGCGAAAGGAGACTATAAACGCAAGGAATCAGTTATGGGAGCCTCACCTTTGCTGCAGCGACGAGAAAATGGTGGTGACAGCTACGGCAAAGGAGCTTTGAATTCACCCAATCTGGAGGGAGTCAGGGCTCGGGTTTTGGGGCTTTAGTGGAGGAGATTGGTACGAGGAGAGCTGCTGGGGGAAGGGTATTTATAGAAGGCCAAGGGGAGGATAAGCAGTGGAGATGGATTCGGATCCGAGCTAGTACGCATAACGAACATGTGATTCGGGGCGTCTCCGCAACGGATTAGAGGAGGCGTGGTGGAGACGGACTCATTTTTGCCGTGCGTGCAAAGAAAGGAGGCCGGGGGAGGGAGATTAGATGCGGGGCGGCACGCATGGGACATCCTGTGGCTGAACTGGACTATATCCAGAGGTTGAAGACAACATGACGCGGGCCCCACTCGTCAATGAGAGAAACAAGAGAAAAATAGTGTTTGAAGAGGTATGCACCGTGGGCCATCGGATTAAAGATGGATGCTCAAGATTAGATCACTTAAAGCAGTGAAGGGGTATGCAATGGCAGCCCTTGGATTGGAGATGAGAGCTCAGGATTAGATCATTTATAGAACAAAGGGGTACGCGATAAAAGCCGTCCAATCTAAGATGGATGCATGAGATTGAAATCAGATAGCCGATAGAGAAGGCCACTTAAGTGACCATGGTGGGCTGCGCTTAGCAGGCTTTGGCTTGTTGGCCCATTCGGTGGAGGGAGGGCAGAAAGAGGGGGAGGAAATGGGCTGCAAGGAAGGATTTTGGCCCATTTGGTGTTTGATTATTCAAAAACCAAAAATGCAATAGAAGTTCAAAATCAAACCAAGATTTGAGGAAATTTGCACAGTTCAAGTTTAAATTCAAAGTATTCCTCAAGACATGTTAAATGTGATTTTTTTCACACGAATAAAATAATGCACAACGAATTAAAATATCACCTCCCTTTCTTAATTCAAAATTAATTCAATCCACTTGAATTGATTTGAACAAAAGCCAAGAAAATTAATTTGAGCTTTAGAAAATAAAATGTAACATCCTTGATCTTACAAAAAATTAAAGCCCTAAAAAAGCGGAATGTTACAGGCACCACCATACCGTGATGGGTAGGAGAGTCATGCCATGCCTGCGCACAACTTGCCAACATCGTCGTCGCCGCCTCGGCGGGATTGCTGCCACCTACTTTGGGGATTTTGGCTAGGGCTTTGGGGGATTTGGATTTCAGAATCTGGGAGGAGAGGAGCACTCTCTCGCTGTCCCTTTTGCCGCGCTCGGATGGCAGTGGAAGGCTTCTGCAGGCAGGCAACGAACTAAAGTGTAGGGCCATATGGGAGCTGGGCCGAGAGGTGCTACGATGGGCCAAGGGTTGTAGGGGTGTTTGAGGTTAAGTGTTTTGGGCCAAATACTACATACGTACTACCCTTTGCACTTGGGCTAGACTAGTGCAATACCCTCCTAGCACCAGGCCTAGGCCCTCCCTGGCAACAGTTCCTAGGAGAGAGCGGTGACTGCATTAACTATGTCGGCTCTTTCGTGTGTCCACTTGCATTCGATTGTTGCTCTGGCATCTGGTGGCAAGAGGGCCTTGGTCCTGCGCAAGTGTAGTTAGGTCGTAGGTTTTCTAGGTTTTGGTGTTCGAGTGGCAACACCATGATGACGGAGGTGCCATTGCATGGGAATAAGTCCCTTTGGCTTCTTCCCCGTCCCGACGGCATCCTCTTCTACACCAACAAGGAGCCTATGAGAGTTGTTCTCGTCGGTCTAGCCAACTAGATATTTGCGAGTTCATGTGCTTCTGCTGCCTTCTTCTGCGACCTTCTCTGATATGGGTTCTCATCTCCAGCATGTTGGAGCAACGATGATGGATCTCACGCTTGCCACTGGCTGATGTGCGAACAGTGAAGCCTTGTCCTACCACTGCAGGTGAGTTCCCAATGTGGTGATTAAAGTCTATTGGAGGCGATTAAGGCTTGTGCAGGATCTTAGGTG